>CAKOGP040001224.1:335355-387137 GCA_933822405.4 Cylindrotheca closterium | reverse complement strand
GAGTCATACGAATCGACTTTTTTGAACCAGTTACTAGAAACGTAGGATCACGTAGGATGTACGGAGTCCATTTCACGTAGGGTCTCGTACATTTGCACCGAAACTTGCTTCCTCGAGTTGAGTGCCTTGACCGCAACAGACGAATTCTGAACATTGTCTCAACGAGTCACCAACATGCCTGGTAAGACAATGGTGTTGTGTATTTGATGGAAGCTGTAGTCACAAGGATGGATGTAGTGGGAATGATGATTCGACAACATTGATGAACTGGAATTTGTTTCAGTGGTGTCGATCATCCTAGTCTCTCTGTGGCGGAAATTATGTCTCTTGTAGCGCCGGAATCTGTCTCTCAACGATATCCTTTTTCTTCTTTGTCTCCATTAGTCTCCCTGAAACTCCAAAAGCGCCTTGCGGCCGACGTCTTGAAGTGCGGAAAGCGCAAGATCTGGCTCGACCCCAATGAAATCCAAGAAATCGCTCTTGCCAATTCCAGACGCAACATTGCCCGTCTTCACCGTGATGGTTTGATCATCAAGAAGCCCGCAGTTGTCCACTCCCGCGCTCGCGTCACATTGAGAAATGAAGCCAAGCGAAAGGGTCGTCACACTGGTAAGTTTAAGTGTTGTTTTGGAGCATGAATGGAGCCCCCTTGTCTGGCCAGTGTTTCTTGCGAAAGGAACGTTGTGTAGATGGTGAACCTGCATATTTTCTGCATCCACTTCATCCTTTTCCAGTCAGAGGGGCAGAGTATGTGAATCGCAAGGTTCAATCGGCCAGACAACCGGTAGTCCATTTCCACGCATGGCTCTTTCCCAATCAATTGGGCTGTGTACTATTTATCACGTGACAACATATCTCATTTTTACTCTTAATTTGAATACAGGTATTGGTAAGCGTCGTGGTACCGCCAACGCTCGTCTTCCACTCAAGGTCTTGTGGATGCGCCGCACCCGTGTCCTTCGTCGTTTGTTGCGAAAGATGAGAGATGCCAAGAAGATTGACAAGCACATTTACCACTCTCTTTACATGCTCTCCAAGGGTAACCAATTCAAGAACAAGACTGTTCTTCTAGAGAAGATCCACGAACTCAAGGGACTCGTTGTTAAGGAGAAGGCTCTTTCCGAACAAGCAGATGCCCGTAAGGGACGTGCCCAGGCTCGTCTTGAGCGAAGAGCTGCACGAGAGGCCAAGAAGGCTGCCGATGCTGAAGCCGCTGCCTCATCTTAAGCAACTAATCTAGAAAAAATGAAATTGAGTATATCGAGTGGAATTCTATAGGCATACAAATGAATCACTATTATGGTGTTGTATGATTGATTCAGGAATGGTGATGTTGTCCCATATTGAATACTCATTAAATCATTTAGTACTGTAGGTGTGGCGCTGCTCTCCCATTCAACACGTACAAATGACAGGCGAATTGCCACATCAAAAGCAATATAATAACACAAACGACAAAACTGAAAACGGGTTGAGCAACCTTTGCTCACCACTCGAATAGCAACAGCACAATATGTCTGCGCCACCACCGCCAATGGGAGCCCCTCCTCCACCACCAATGGGGGGCCCACCACCACCCATGGGAGCTCCACCGGTCGGTTTGCCTCCACCAGGCGCCACCGGAATGCCGCTACTGCCAATGGGTGGAGGAGCCCCTCGGACTCCCTTTACACCCAATGTCCTCATTACCAATGTCCCTGCCTTTTTGCATTCCTTCAAATCGATTCGCGAATGGTTGTATCCTTGTGGTTCAGCACGAACAGCGGTATTTTATCCAAAGCAAAACGAAGATGAAGAATTACCAGCGTCTGCGAAATTTGCAGTGCTAGTTACCATGTCGCACCCGGATGGAGCTGTGAAACTATTGGGAAGTTTCAAGCGTTTCGCCTCTCGGTTAGATGAGCGCTACAATCAAATACAAGCCTACATGGTTCCAGCATCACCTGATATTCCGCTACCACCTCCACTATTGGACGAAGAAACACAAGAAGTGTTGGGGAAAAAGCTATGGGACTACTTTGTAGGATTGGAGAATCCCGATATGGCTGGCTCGGACAATATTCCAAAATTGGACGTCGACAAAGTGGCAGCCGCCGCTGGTGGGGGTAATTACGATGCCGATGAAGATCCGCTGAATGCTCCCCAAGTATTGGAGGCAGTTAAGGCCTTTCGGCGAAAGCTGGACAAGACACACTCGCATCAGAAAAAGAAGAGAATGGAAATGGTTGCCCAAAAATTGAAGGACATGAGACCGGCCATCAAGAGAATGATGGAAGAAGAAAAGAACCGACCCGCAAATGTCCTGCCTCCACCGCTACCACTCCCTCTCCCACCAGGCGCACCTGGGGCTCCACCACTTCCCGTTGGAGTACCTCCATTGCCTCCACCACCGGGAGGAGCCAGCAATTTGCCACCACCGCCACCACTAGGCGTGGAAGATTCGGGCAAACGAGGTCGATCCAATTTGCCAGCCTGGATGACAAAACAACAACAAGAACAACAACAGGCCGACGAACCAGCGGCGAAACGAATCAAGAAGGAAGAAGGCCACCCCTCAAATTTCCCACCATTACCACTATCCGCCTATCCCCAACTGCGAGAATATCTATCGAAACAAGTGGTTGAGAGTCTAGGCGAAGAAGACCCTACATTGATTGACTTTTTGTACAATCACATTACTCAAACCAAGGCAGCATCCGAGTTGCTACAAGAGTTGCAAATGGTGTTGGAAGAAGAAGCGCCTGCTTTCCTAGAAGCTCTTTGGAAGAAGATTGGGGAGTTACAACAGCAATCATAAACTAGTCTAGAGTAATCCACAATACTTTATGTAGGCAGTACATATTCTGGACGTTCTTCTGGTCGACCAAATTCTGCTTGCCCGCTTTTCGCTGCTAGCGCTGTTTAAGCGAAATCTCTTGTTGATTCAACGGACTAAACCAATTGGTCATTCAAACGCGGCCGGCGCATTCGGACACCCCCAGTTTCAGTTCCGTAAGCTTTCTACCAAACGAAATTTTTCTGAATCTTCTCGCGAGCTTCAGGAGGAAGGAAGGAAGAGCGAATCAACATCCAACCTGAAGCACCATCTTGTGTGTGTGTGTGTTGCGCAGCAAAAAGAATCGGTTGAGAAGTACCCAATAGCAATCAAAGGCTTGTCGACTTCTCCCAGCTGTCAAATTTTCCATCTTTTCGATAGAATTTTTCTCACAAAGATAGTTTTAAGGGTTCGCTAGGCTGACTCGGAAATCCCATTGCTATCATGGGATGTACTGGTTCCAAACCGGTGGACGCAATAGATCCGGATAGTGGTGAAAAAAAGGTTGATCCAGCAACCGTTACGAATGGAAATGGTGGATTAATGGGAGATATGGCACCCACAACAGCTCCCAGTGTTAACGGATCCATCAAAGTTGCACAACCTTCACCAGATATTCCCCCACCTCCTCCGGGAAGCGATGATGTTCACTGGAATAGACTATGGGACTCTCACCGCACTTTTCTATTAGATCCTGCCGATATTCATGCAACAATAGAAGATCTAATGGCAAGATCTACAAACAAGCTATCCGGAACTGAGATTAACCTCATTCAACGCAAAGTACGAAAAGTCATTCGAAAGAGTGGCTCGAAAGATGGAAAGAAGGGAATTCCATTTTCCAAATCATCAGGTAGTGATGAGGACAGACTAATTGCGGAACGTCAGCATCTATTGACTAGCAATGCGATCCAAAACATCTTGCCTGCTCTTGCCGGGCCAGCGGAGCCAACTTCAGTGACCCCCGCAACTTCTATATTCCTATTGCTTTTACATACTCATGAATCCATGTGGGACAAGGTCTTCGAAACTGCGGTAGCGGAGACCAAGGCAGCCGGACTCAGTATGGATGTGAATGCTCTTCAACCACCAACGAGGTGTCCCGCCATTCCCAAGAAAACCTCCAATAATCCAACAGACTTGCCGGCTGGAGTTTCTCTGCAATCACTGACCTTTATGATTGGGCTTGCTTTGCGTAAGTTTCTTTTCTGAATGTTGATTCTATCTCTGTTTTTTTTCACTATTGCTGACTTCAACTAAACTGACTGGCTGAATTTTTCTTTGCAGGTGGAACTCGGCAGCAACGATTGCAGCTTTTATTTTACCTATTGCTTCCATCCAAGGTTCTTTCCAAGTTCCTTTCTGAGCACCCAGCTGGCGGTGTTCCCCTCTGGCTATTCGAAGTTGGTAATGAAACAATATTGAGTGTTTCGTCGCTCTCACACTACTACCATTACGGAGATGCGTTTACTCCAGGAGCTGGCGGCGATTATTGCCCATCAAAGGACACTTCACCACTGACTGTCAATGGAACAGATGCGACGTCATTCTTGGATGTGCTCCTTTCCGATCAAGAGGAAGTCAATGGTGGTACCGAGCCAAAACCTGCCGACCCCAAGGCTGCTCTTCCCAGCAAATCGTCTTTTGGAATTCGTCGAAGATCCAGTCATAATTCGATAGAAACATCGGGGGAATATTTTCTCGATTCAACTCAAACAGAGGTGATGGATAAGTTGCACGACGACAAGTACACTTTTTCGGTCGAGGAAATTGTTCCAGATGTCGAAGCAACTCTTGCAAAGATGAGTGGCGAAAAGCTACCCGCAGGAGCTGTGCCCATGAGTCAATTCAAAGCTTGGAGCGAAAGTGCGTTGGACAATAGTGCTTTGGATGCCATTATGCACCGCTTGTTTGGACATGGTATGCTTCCTAGCCCGGCATTGGAAGCCGACTTGGTCATGAACCGTTGGATCGAGTGGCAAGAGTCTGACTGCATTGAATGGTTGAAGCTTCAACAAAACGATTCCTTGACCAGTTCTGTCCGAAAGGCCCTCTCTTTGGATCCTGCGGAAAATGCAGAAACAGCGCCAACTCCAAAGCGATCACATCGAAGAGTATTCGGAGGCCTTGATGGCTTTGACGGTCGTGGTGGATTGGGCAATGGTGTCATGTACTGCGTGGAAAAGAAATGGTGGGATTCGTGGGAAGCTTACACTGGCTGGAGCTGGGGAGGAGAAAGTGCTGTTCGTAATCCAGATGCTCCAAAGCCAGAAACACTATCCACTGAAGCTCTAATTGATCGAGATCAAGATGAAATCGTAGGAGGAACATTTGGATCCTACGAGCTGATGAAATCCAATCTAGTCTTGGGTCAAGATTATGTGCTCGTTCCGCCAGGAGTATGGGATGTTCTCTACGAGATTTACGGAGGCGGTCCGCCTTTGCCTCGAATGGTCGGCAGTGGAAAGAAGGATTTCGGCTCGGACCTTGCCTCGTACGTTACTTCTCTTGCTGCAACAAAAGATACTTCAGAAATGGACTTGGATGCTGTCAGCTCGGGTCCAGTCAATCGAGCTCTAAAGGTTCCCAAGGCAATGCAGGTCGAAACTCATCCTTGGATTTTGCACTTTCACCTTTGTGATCCTCAGCAACCATATCGACGAGGCGATGCTGGTCCCATGACAGTTCGTGTGATGGCCACACCTGACCAACCACTCTGGCGACTATATGCCGAAATTGTTGGTAGATTGCCATTTAGCGCCTTTAAAGTGTATGGAAATGATGGTAGAGGCAGAGCACGATTATGGAAACGAGTCGAACAATCTGGTCCCAAGGATGCCATGTCGAGATTTGGCCCTTGGACCATCTTGTGCAAGAACAGATTTGCTATTCTTCCAAGCACGAGTCGTAAAGAGGAGGCGGGCGACCAATACGATGAGCTGAAGAAGAGTTGGGAAGAATTCGGCAGTGGCGAAACCGTCCAGAGTATTGGACTTGCAAATGGTGACCAAGTCATGGTGGAATGTGCTTCACTAAACCGGAGCGGTCAATTCATGTGGCCGCGAGAAGCAGCAGCCAAAGCAGGGCAAGTTCGTCGACTTGCTGACAAGGACACACAGTTCCGACGCATGTTGAGAGGCCTCGATGAAAATGGAAAACCTCTCGAAAAACCTCCGGCTCTCGTCGGCATGGTGCTTGATGCAATGGATAGCGCAGGCAGATGGTACCAGGTCGAGGTCATCCAGGTACAAGATGTTGACGATACGGATGATGATGACTCGATGCGCTCCGATTATTCTGGGGACGGGCCAAGGGACTCAAAGGAATTGTTGTTGGATTTCTCGGAACACGGTGGGCATTCAGAGTGGATCGAAATCGCTTCGGACCGATTAGCAGCTGCCGGAAGATTCACCGTTGGTGAGGACGATGGTTCCGATGACGGAAAAAAGGGTCCAAACGGAGCCAATAACAACGCCAAGGGCCCGGCTCAAGTCAAAAAGACTAATCAAGATACCGATAGCCATGGAAAGCTTTGTACAATCCCTGGATATGGAGCTTGTGGATTGGCTAATTTGGGAAATACTTGTTATGCAAACTCTGCTATCCAATGCATCAGTTACATGCCACTTCTTCGAGCGTATTTGCTGAATTCTCAATACAAGTCAACTGGTGAACTGAATAAGGACAATCCATTGGGAACCGGCGGAAAGCTGCTGGAGGAATTTGCTGAACTTTTGCGTGTGATGTGGAGTGCCAAGCTTGGAGAGAAATCACCGAATAAATTTAAATCCCAGCTCGGAAGGTGCAATATGCAGTTTGCGGGTGCAGACCAGCAGGACGCACAAGAATTCCTGAATTTCATGCTTGATGCGTTGCATGAGGATTCAAATCGAGTGATAAAGAAGCCTTATGTTGAAGGTCTTGAGGATGATTGGGTCAAACAAACAGGTTTGTCACGGGTCGGAGATGAAGCTTGGCGAAGGTACGGAAGTTTTTGTTTTGTTTCTTTTTGCAGGCGCAATAGCATTTTCTGACAGTCTGGCTGTTTTTAGATTTCTGAGAAGGAATCGTTCCGTGATGGCCGACATTGCCATGGGACAGGTACTGAACTCAGTTACTTGTTCCTCGTGCGGTTTTACGAGCCGAAATTTTGATCCTTTTAATTTACTGTCGGTTCCGTTTCCAGAAGTTGCCGATGTCATCTTCCGAGTCCACGTGGTCCGTCGAGCAAACGTTTTTAACACTCCTTGGGTTCTAAATAAACCAAAGAAAACAGCACAGGGAGGAGGTGCTGCTCGATTCCCTTTCAGAGGTGACGCAGTTCACAAACCACCTTCAGACCATTTGGTGGTGGAGGAATATGTCGTTGCAATGTCAAGATTGGCGGATAGCAACGATTTGAGGGACGAGATTCAAGAGCGTTGTGGTATTCCAGCTTCACACTTGCGACTGTGTAAGGCTGAAGACGTCGCAATCAAGGGCGATGACAGGTCTGTCGTCAGGCAGCACACACAAGTCACTCCACTAACTGATAAGGAGGGCCCTTGTAGTCAGTTTGCTCGACGAAGAGGACCAAATGGCGAAGAGACGAACGAGCCTCCTTTGATTGTAGCTTTCGAGTCAACACTTCGATCTCGGCCAAAAGATAAGTCCAAAGAAGATTTCTCAGACAGTGAGGATGATTACTCGGGTGCCTCTGGTGTGGAAATGACCGACAGAGAAGTCAGCAGAATGGAGGAAGAAGTTGTACTCTATGGCAACTCTGACGAGTGCAGGCTTTTCGACACTGAACCAACCACTGTTGCAAAGGCCGTGTCTCGAAGCCTATGGCCCCGCACTGAAGAAGACTTCAAATTGGGGTTGCGCGTTGACGCTATTGATCACAAGCAGCACTGGTTCCCAGGTAGTATTGTTGAAATTCTTGAGAACAGCGGAGACAAGGACGAGAGCAAAGATCAAGATGGGGCAAAAACCAAAGTCAGAATTCATTTCGACAACTTCTCATCAAAATGGGATGAAATGTACACCATTGATCATTTCAACGAGGGACGAGTGAAACCTCTTTATTCACATGCCGTCCCAAGATCAAGGCCAACAGAATTTGTCTGCCACCATCGTTACATGGATCGAACAAAGCGTCTATCTAGTCTTTTTGGCCAGACCTTTTTTGTACAATGCCAGAACGAGTGGAGTACAGCACGAGCTGGAGCCCAAATCTTGGCTCAAGCTTCTCGATTCTTGAAGCTACCACAAGCCATCAAGGGTCCAGTTGACGTGGACGATAACGGCGAACGCGAAGCCAAAATTCAACGATTGTATGATAGAACACAAACTGTCCTCTCGGACCTGATTGATCTTTTGATTGACTGCGATCGTGAGTACATTCAAAGTTCTCTTGCACTTGGCGCCGACGGAAAAGTGAACCCGAGTCACCAAGGTGAAAAATACCGCAACCCATCGTTCGACGCAACGGGGCTATCAGCTTCACTCGTGAAGAGAGTCAATACACTGTTGCACAGGTTGCCGTTTGAAGTACGAGTTTGTACCGCCGAATCTCCCCTTGGTGGCACAAATGACGAAGTCGCTTTCCCGTTTTCTCTAATGAGAACAATCGGAAATTATATGAACTCTCGGCATGCTGTAGTTTTGCAATGGCGCGAACCTCCTTCTGATAAGAAGGCGACTGGCAAGAACGTTAGCTATCTTGGTGCACCAGTGATGTATGTTCCACCAGCTGTGAATATTGATGGAGAGAGTGCCGAGATTTTGGAAGAACTGAAAGCCAAAGGAGCAACAGGGTCCAGTGGCCATAATAGTGCGGGGCTACGACTTGGCGTTTGCCTGTCTGAATACTGCAAGGTACAAGATCTAGAAGACGACTGGGCGTGTCCGCAGTGCAGAGAGCGACGGGGAAAGCAAAGTCTTGATTTGTGGCGACTACCAGATATTTTGACGATACACATCAAGCGTTTCAACTGTTCTGCCAGATGGAGAGAAAAGATCACAACGAAGGTGAATTTCCCTCTTAGCGGGTTGGATATGAACACATGGTGCCATGCTGATTCTCCATCGATCCAAGGCGCCGGTGATGAAGCGAATACGTACGACTTGATTGGTGTGATGAACCACTATGGTGGCATGACTGGCGGACACTATGTTGCTACTTGTAAAGCGACTGCTTGTAGTCGTGAGGGCCGAGAAGAAGTCGCCCACGGCTTTAATGGAGCAGGGTCAGGGAAGGCGACGATTGTAGACGAAGATACTGATGGGCAAAGCGGTTGGAGAATTGGCCGACAAAAATCCGAAGTTAATTTCAACAAGTTGGCTGCCGTCCAAACCGGCAAGACAACTGAAGAATCTGCAGAACCTCTTTGGCTACAATTCGATGACGAGATGGTGGAACCAATTGCCCCGCGAAATGTGGTTTCTGAGATGGCATACGTCTTGTTCTACCGCCGACGACAGCTGACTCCTTCCAATGTTGCGAGATACAGTGTTTTAGAGTAGGTGTAATTGATTGGTATCCATTAACTTTATGTTTGTTTCAGTGTGATGTATAATGATAACCCTATAATCATTAAATATATATAATAGTCTTACATTATTTCTCTGGCTTTCAATGGTACTGTATACCTGTACCGGGTATGAGTAGGACTATCGGGATATACACTATAATCAAGGATAGATCTAATCCTCATTGTTGCAGTAGTCGATTGAATCAATCGTCCATGATGCCTTTTCTTCATGATCACATCACGACCCAGACCCTGACAAGAACAACACTGCAAGAACGCTGACAAGAACAAGCCCCACAATCGGCCCTTTAAACTGTCAATCGCTATAATAAGCATAAGCATGGCAACAAAAGAAGCGGCAAGTTCGTCCAAAATGACCGAAGAAGAGAAAATGCTCAAGGGTGAATTATATCAAGCCTTTGATCCTGTCTTGTTGGAACAACGGCAAAAAGCCAAACTATTGTGCTTTCAACTAAACCAAACGTCGCCTTTGGAAGTCGAAGCTCGTCAACAGATTGTACAAGAACTGCTTCCCAATTCCAAGGACAGCAAGAACATTTGGATTGAATCACCATTTCATGTCGACTATGGGATTCATCTACACGTGGGGGACAACTTCTATGCCAACCACGGGTGCACCATATTGGATTGCAATGCTTGCACGGTCGGAAATAATTGTTTGTTGGCTCCGCATGTGTGCATTTCGGCTGCCACGCACCCAATCGATCCTGTCTTGCGATCCAGTGGTGCCGAAATAACAGCTCCGATTACAATTGGTGACAATGCATGGATTGGAGCCAATGCCACCGTATGTCCTGGTGTCACACTTGGAAATAATGTCGTAGTTGGAGCTGGGGCCGTTGTGACCAAGAGTTTTGGAGATAATGTAGTAATTGGTGGAGTACCAGCCAAAGTAATTCGGCATTTGGAAATATCCAATGAGCCAAAGAACGAAGATTAAGAAAGCCGAACTAGGACCATATTGAAGCAGTGCAATAATAGCAATATCAGAAGCTACTGTACTACAGTAGAAAGCAGAGGGTCCAAGTCGGCAGCAAGTTTGTCGTTTTCAGATCTGTCCGTACGTCGTCGTAAAAAGATCGATGATGTGATTTGATCCACCACAATTCGCTTCTCCCAAAAGCCATGACAGCAGCCTTGTTGGAGAGAAGAATCGTCTCCTCTCCAGTAATCCTTTGCTCATTGCTGCTGCTGTCATTACACATGCTACGGGCGCGCAGTGCTCTTGCATTCAGAGCAGTTCCTTTTCTCCGCAAAACTCGATGCAAACAACCTTCGACAATTCGGTGGCTGGCCACCAAAACGGATGATGAAACTCGCATCTATGATGAATTAAAGTGGCTGTCCAGTGAGATTATTCGTAATGATGAATTATATTACAATGAACAACCTATCCTGGAGGATGAAGAATTTGACGCCCTCGTCAGAAGAGAGAATGAAATCAAAACGCAATTTCCAAAGCTGTTGAAAAAGCTTCAGAAAGAGTCTGGTCTAGGCGCCGAGGCCACTCGAGATGGGCGTGTAGGAAGTCAATCTAACGTTGTGGAACGCAAAAAGAGAAAACACTTGCGTCCCATGTTGTCCCTGGACAATGCTCACGATGAACCCCAACTTTTGTCATGGTTGAATCGTGTCAGTAAGGCCACCGTGGAAGTGATGTCTGAATCTGGATCATCATCTGAATCCAGTGACGATTCTACCGTTTGGATTTTAACAGAGCCCAAATTGGATGGAGTCAGCCTATCACTAAGATATGAAATAGAAACATTGAAAGATGGAAATCAATCATACGAACTGAGTTGGGCATCCACCAGAGGCGATGGTCGGGTTGGTCAGGATGTGACCGAAGCCGTTAGTTCCATACCCGACATTCCCAAGTCTCTCAGTGTTATTGATAAGATCAGGCCTAAGAAAGGCGATGAGATGGTGTCTATACTAGAGATTCGAGGGGAAGTCGTCTTTCCAAAAACACAGTTTGAAGCGCTTTCAACCAATTTTACGTTCAGCAACACCCGGAATGCCGCCGCTGGAATCCTTCTCCGGAAACCATCGGAAGACCCCGAGGAGGCTGAAGAAGCCAAGGAACTTCAAGGTCAACTGCAATTCTATGCCTATGATGTTGTGGGAGACAAAGGCGCGTTTTCAAACGGGCTTGACAATCGAGCAATGATGCAAGAATGGGGTTTCGTTGTGCCAGCGCCAGCCATTGTTACGGATTTGGAATATACCCGAAACTCGACACAAGAAGAGTTCTTGGAGCAAATGAATATCAATCAAATGCTAGTATACTACGAGTCCCTTCGTCGTCATAGGCTGGGTCTTGGTCCAGATTCGTCCGTCGATTACAATTGGAGGGATTTCGACATGGATGGTTGCGTGCACAAAGTTGCGAATCCAGATATCAAGCAAGAAATGGGCCGATCCATGAAATCTCCCAATTGGGCCGTGGCGCACAAGTATCCAGCAATTTCTGCTGTCACGGAATTGATCGATGTGATTGTTCAAGTTGGACGTACTGGAGCACTTACTCCGGTGGCAATCTTGAAGCCAGTTGCAGTTGGCGGAGTCAACATCTCCAGAGCGACGCTTCACAACTTTGACCATATGCAAGAAATGCTGGGAAATGTTACTTCGGTACTTGTCAACACTTCCGTCTTGGTTCGTCGAGCAGGTGATGTGATTCCACAAGTCGTATCAAGGGTTGGTGATGCCTCTACAAATGAGAACCGAAACAATGAGAGTGACGATTGGATCTCGCTGGAGACACCCAAACATTGTCCAGCCTGTGGTTCCGATGTTGCATGGGAGGAGACCAACGGAACAGCTATCGGTCCTGTTGTTCGATGCACTGGTCCACCAATGCTCTGCCGTCCACAAGCAATAACAACATTGGCACATGCCTATTCTCGAGATGCCTTGGACGTCACGGGGCTTTCGGAAAGTCGAATTCAGCAGCTCATGGACGCGGACCTTCTCAAGTACCCAGCAGACATTTTCAACTACAAGGAGAAGGATTGGGAAAGGCTTCAAGAATTGCCTCGATGGGGTCCAAAATCGGTTAAGAATCTCCAAAGTGTCACTCACAAGGTAGCAACTCAAGGCATACCATTGAGGCGCTTTCTATACTCGCTGGGTCTCCGTCATATGGGGAAGCATTCGTCCGAGTTGGTTGCCTCCACTTTTGGAACCAAAGAAGAGTTTTTTAAGGCCATGGATACTGGGTTGACATGGGAAAAACCTACTATAGACGAAGAAAAGGAAGAGGAGGAAGATGAAGAAATTTATTTGGAGCATCCATTCTCAAAGCTGAACGGTCAGCTAGGAATTGGGGAATCCGTCATGTCCTCATTGCTTTCCTTTGCCAAGAACAAGGACCTTTCAGAAGCTGCAAAAGAACTTGCTAGTGCCATCAAAATCCTTGATGAGCAAAAGGTAGAATACCAAGATACAGCAGTACCATCAGAAGGAAAAGACGATGTTTCAAAACCATGGAGAGGTATGAGAGTAGTATTCACTGGAGCCATTCCCGACTTTAGTCGGTCGTCTGCACACAGTGCTGCCAAGAGTCTCGGTGCCAAGGCTACACCAGGAAGTGTGAGCAAATCAACGGATCTTGTAGTCTATGGGGATAAGGGAGGCAAGAAACTGAAACAAGCAATCCAGTATGGAGTTACTACTATGACAGCCGAGGAGTTTATCCAACTTGTGAAGGAACATGACCTAGTGGACTAATTGTGATCGAACCAGTCGGACTGCCGACGTGACTGACTGAGCTGATAAAAATGATCTGACGTCATGACTCACTCATTCCAACACGAAACAATATGCGTTTGCACCTCAACATAACTCAACACAACTCAACGCAACACAACGACGACACTTCGAAGAACTTCTGAACAGCGATATGCGCTCTAACTTGCTACTCGTCCTTTTCCTTTGTGGACTTCAAACAGCCGAAGCTTTACAAAATCTGCAGCTGCCAAAGGTGTTCCAAATGTTTCAGTCAAAAGAAGCTGGCGTCATCCAAACCGATCAAACCACCTCTCGAGTAGATCTTGAAAAGGAGCTCATCCGATCCATTAGCAATACAGAATACGGCAAGTCTGCCAGCCTATCGAATCAAATCGAGGTTTTGAATCGAGTTTCACAGCTGGAAAGTGAATTCCCCGCTCCCCCATTGCAGAATATATTAGAAGATGGAAGCATTGACGGGACATGGTATTTGCAATACACAGCTCCAAGTGAGATTGAAGCTGATGGAATCGACGGGGACAAACTTAAATCCTCTTGGGAAGTCAAAGACGCAGAAGAAAATATTACCACAAAACGATTTGAAGCAAAGGGATCGGTTTCTGCTGGAGGCATAGATGTCGATGTTAGCAACAAGCCACCAAAGCAAATATTTGATCTATCGCAAAACAGTGTGTACAATGAAGTCGTCCTCCCAAAGGCTTTTGTTCGGGTTGGTGGCTCCTTTCGTCTTTCAGAAAACAACGAGAAACGTGCTATTGTGTCGTTCAATCAATGTACAATTGATTTGAATTTCATCAAACTAGATCTGGGGTTTCTGTTTGGAGTCATAGGATTCTTCAAAGGCACCACTGAAAATGGGTGGTTAGAAACTACGTATCTATCTGACAACGTCAGAATTGGAAGAGGAAACAAAGGATCGATGTTTGTCCTGACACGAGATGAAGGATCTGTGGCTCCATAAATGATCGCAAGCACCGAGTCACAAAGTCTGTCCCTTCAAATAGGATAAATGATAAGGGTGTGGAGTTTTTTTTACAAATTGTTTTGCTGCGTAGGTTTGTAAATGGCTGTGGAAAGTGGCAATAGTTTCATGTCTATGAGGGGCGAGCTGAGTTAGCGTTTTCTTCAATTATTTCCAATTTGAATTTCAGCATTGGTTTCACATGGTGTCTTCACATCGTTACCAAAGTTACACACAGCAACAACGACGCAACCAAACAATGCAAAATGTCAGAGGAATTTGATGATATCGAAGAAGGCCGTATTGAGCGGGCAAAAAGAAATTGCTTCTTGCGGAGGATGACTGCCTACGGAATGATTGGAATTTATTTGTGTTTGTTCTACTTTCTCTACTTTCGAAAAGGCAACAAATCAATGGACAAGGTCTAAAAAGAAACAACCCAAATCCATAAGGACACTCTAAGGATCGATACAAAAAGTCAGGTTCTTCATGCAAGAGATGAATGCAATTCAAGAAGATGCTTTGCCAAAACGAACGCCATACACAGTATTTTGAATTTGACGAACGATGTGGAAAATAAAAAATTCAATATGGATAGTCTTAGTCAACTTTACTAATAGCATCCATCACAAGAGTCGCTTGTTTTGTACCCTTGACATTATGAACTCGGAGAATGGTGCAACCCAGATTCGATGGCGTGGGTGATCCAAGGCAAAGCGCGCATATTACTGATGCAACGGATCCAAAATCCCGTTCAGATGCTTCTGATTCTCCAGTTATCCTTCCAATAAACCCTTTGCGGCTGGTTCCAAGCAAGAGAGGTATCCCTTGTAGCTGTTGTCGCATACTCGTTGCTGTGTGTTTCAGCAAGCGCAGATTTCCTTCATTATCCTTTGCAAACCCGATTCCTGGGTCCAGCACCTGTTGCCACCGATGAATCCCATTACTCTCTGCAGCACAAGACCTCTCGATTAGAGCACCAGTCACCGCCCCACAAACGTCATCATTCTCGTATTTTGTCATTGATTGCATGGACTCTGGAGTCCCTCGCATGTGCATCAGGATCATTGGCACTCGCAACTCGGCCACAGTCTCCAACATTTTCGGGTCAAATGTGCCGCCTGATACATCATTCACAATATCAGCTCCAGCTTCGATTGCGGCACGAGCAACATCGGCATGTCTAGTGTCTATTGATATGGGAATGTCCGATTTCTGTCGAATCACTTTAATGACAGGCACAGTCCGTTCAATTTGTTCTTCGATGGAAATTTCCAATGCACCTGGTCGAGTAGATCTTTCAAAGTATACAGTTAGAGATAGAAGCGAAGGCACTTTTTCGTTCCTGATTGATACCTACTCTCCCCCGATGTCGATAATACGAGCGCCTTCGGTTTCCATTTGTAGTGCATGCTCAACAGCTGTATCCACAGAATTATTCCACTTGCCTCCGTCGCTGAATGAGTCTGGAGTAACGTTAAGGATTCCCATTACGATTGTTTCATGAAAGGTAACGGCCCGATCTCGTTGCAGAGGTAATATTTGGACAGTGTCGTTGCCATCAGAAGCACTCGCTTTCAACTTCCTCCAGATATCACCCACGGATTCCTCAAGCTTTGGGTGAATATATTCGTCACCAGCAACTTCCTTCAAAGGGTCCATCACAAAGCTTCGCTCTTGCATCAATGGATGAGGGATGATCAAGTCTGGTTCGTTTACGATGACGGGGGTACGATGACTGTGACGGGTTGGAGCCCCACTGGTGGCGTCCTCAGAGTGGTTCTCGTCGAAGAACAAAATGTCCAAGTCAACAGGTCGGGGGCCATTTCTTTGCCCGTGTACCAGGTCTCTCCCCAAATATTCTTCTACCTTCTTTAGTCGACGAAGAAGTGCACGTGGCTCGAGATCGGTTTCAACTTCGACGGCCCCGTTCATGAACTGGGGTTGGTCAGTCACATACATTGGAGCTGTACTATACAGAAATGATGTCCTGACAAGTCTGGAATCGAGGTAGGATGATTTATCGAAAGAGGAGTCACAGAGCAGGTCTAAAGCCACAGCGATGTTTTGAAAACGATCCCCTAGATTAGATCCCACCGCCAAAAATACACGGTACTTCTTTTGTTTAATCGGATTCTCAGTGGAAGCACCACCCCGGGGAACGACAAAATTACTGCGATATCTTGACTGATTCATGGGAGCATTATACCAAAACAGTCTTGTTTTGTGTTGAAAGAAAGGAACACGTCCACCCAGGGCCGAGTGTTTTGCCACTTTCGAGACACCGACGCGCACGAGCCGTGGTGTCAGAGATATAAACCTTCGACCAGTAGTTGCTGACATGGTTGAATTCAACAGACAGAAAAAGATTACACAAAACAGCTGATGTCGCGCTCTGGAGTACTCGTACTGAAGTATATTTTCTCCGCTATTCGATGATATTGTACCTCTTACCATAGGATTGTCTCCAGAAGACTTTCTGACGTTTGTCGTTGTTTTTTTGTGATGTGACGGTGTGAGTGTTCTCGTCGGAGGCAAAGATCTTGGCCTGTCCTACGTACGACATCGCTGCTTCTCCGATTTAAAACCAGCAGCCTATCGTACCATTATCAATGTTCATAATGAGTATTATTATGAGCTAAAGAAGTTTACAAGCTGAAGAACTTTTCAAATGTTCAACCTTTTGAGGGCCATCACCATTCGAGCAGTGCCCTTGAGTGTTCGCTTGCCAAGTTCTTCGCTCAACTCGGACATATTGTTGCTCAAATCAGCTGTGTGCTTGTCCCCAGAATGGATCCAAGGGCTTGATAGTGCATCGGCAGCAGTTATTCTCTCGTCTGGATTTACGTTCAGCATTCGCTTTATTATATCCTTCGCCTCGTCTGATATGATTTTCCAATACTTGCTGTGAAACTTGAATTCACCATAGCGGATCTTCTTCAATACATCGGCCTCCTTCTTGGCACGGAAAGGATAGTACCCACCAAGCATTATAAAGATTATAACTCCGACTGTCCACATGTCGCAAGAAACGTCATAGGCCGGATGACTTGATAGGATTTCAGGCGCAACGTACTCCTGAGTTCCACATTGAGTGTGGAGAGAGTTGGGGAAAGAAACAACCTTCGCAGACTCAAAGTCAGATATCTTTACATTGTTCGGTTCATTTTCAGGTAAAAGCAAGCTCTCCAACTTGAGATTTCTAATTGCGATGCGATTGTTGTGACAATGATGGACTCCCAAGAGTAGATTCCTTACAACTTCCTTTGCATCAAATTCTGTGTATCTCTTCTTCGCAACTAGCTGTTCAATCAACGTTGAACCGTAGACTCGCTCCATTACAATGTGAGTATAGTCGGCATCCTCATATACGTCCAGCAACGTAACAATATGCTTGGACCCTTGCAGCGTTCGCAATGCCGCAATTTCGTCATCAAGAGCGACGACGTCAGACTCGACCAACTTGCGTCTACAGACCTTCTTAACCGCAGCTTCCGTTTTTGTTTTTAGGTTGATCGCAATATAGAGATCCCCAAACTCGCCCTCTCCGATCTAAATATTCAATTGATTCAGATAAATAGTAGTTCCGAGATGTCGTAGCATGATGCAAATAAGCAACTCACCTGTTGCAAAAGTTCAAAGGCTTGGTCAAACTTCTCTTCTTCCGCGTCTTGTTGTTCCTGAAGCATCTCCATTCTTGCTGCTTGATTGATTCCCATCGCCTGAAATTTTTTCGCAACAATGAGGGCGCTGAAAAAGAGCAACGTGACAATCGGCATATCGTTCTTACCAAGGTCCCAAAGTCAAGCATCTTCGACGACTCGTTGAATTTGTGGATTTTGTTCAATTTCATTATCTGCCAAAGGTAATGAGTTGAGAACAATCTATGGCGCAAACAACATTTCGACCTTTGAAGAACTTACACCCATCGCCGCCTTCTTGAATTTATTCTTCTTGATTTGTTTTTGAGCGCCGGAAAGATCCCTGGCAGCAAGAGCTTCAGCAGCCGTACCCATCCATTCGCACTGCAGAGCATCATCTGCAGATAGTCTTTTGCCTGGATCTCTCTGCAACAACCCGGTAACCATGTCCTTTGCTGAAGATGAGATCCCAGCCCAGTATTCACTGTGAAACTTGTACTTTCCTTTCAATACTCGCCGTTGGACATCTTTCATGGATCCTTCAAAAGGAAGATACCCAGCTAACATGCAGTAGACTGAAACGCCAACAGACCACATATCGCAACGGAAATCATAGAAACCAGACTCAGGTAACCGAAACACCTCTGGTGCCATGTAGTTTGGAGTCCCACACATTGTCTTCACTCCTTTTCTCCCGCATTTCTTCGCAAAACCGAAGTCAGCAAGTTTCACGGTAGCAATGTCATTCTTTTCCACGAGTAATAGATTATCGAGCTTAATATCTCTGTGAGCGATATTCTTTCTGTGACAGTATCGCACTGCCTCGAAGAAATATGTGCACGTATCTCTTGCCTCAGCTTCTGTATACACCTCCTTTTCAGCAATTCGATGCAATACATCACCACCCTTCATTTCTTCCAACACCAGGTGCAGCTTATCAGGAAATCGGAATACATCGTAGAGACGAATAATGGACGGTCCACCTCGAACATATTTCATGGCATTGATCTCTCCCTGGAGCATTATCAACTCTTTATCATTTAATCCGGACAGATCAATTTCCTTGATAGCATACGACTTCCCAGTTGACTGATGAAAGCAACTGTGCACAATTGCGAAAGCCCCTTGCCCAAGTTTGTGTCGCTTTTCATAGAAAGCGTCTACAGGTCGTCCACTGCTGCCTTCCTCCTTGAATGCAGTCGCAGCTGTGGCAACCGATTTTTGTCCAGTCATATACGATGTCATCGAATCTTTCCGCTTATTTTCCAGGTAGCCTTGGAAGTCGTCCTTTAGCTCATCACCTTTCTTGCCCAACTGTTCGAACGCGATTCAAGAAAATACGTTGATATAAGGAGACAGTAGCTAGTTTTTCATCATCATCATGATCATTACTGAAATACCAGTAAACACTTACCTGATTGTCCGCAACAACACTTTTCAAAGCAGATGCATCGACCTTGTTGCCAGCAACCTTCTCTTTCATCCATTGATGATTCAAGGCTTTCTTGGCTGTGATTCTCTTCGTGGGCTTGATGCTCAAGCACTGTGCCACCAATTCCTTCGCGGAAGGCGAAATGTTGTTCCATCGAGTGGGGTAGAATTTGTGATCGCCATTACGGGTACGTTCAAAGATGGCATTCGTATCATTGCTGGAGTTGGGATCAAAGGGCAAATAACCGCCCAACAAGAGGAAGAGAATGACCCCAAAACTGAACATGTCACATTCCACATCGTAAGCAGGCCATCGTTCCAGAATTTCAGGCGCCAGGTATCCTGGTGTTCCACAAAGAGTCCGACAGGCATTCTTATTTTCTAGATACTTGGAAAAGCCAAAGTCAGAAAGTTTGACAGAAGAAATTTTGTTCTTGTCCTTCAACATGAGATTCTCTGGCTTCACATCACGGTGGACAACTCGCTTAGAATGCATGAATTCGAGGCCATTCAAGATACTGATACTAGCGTCGCGAGCCTCTCGCTCGGAGAAAGAACCCTTCTCTATGATACAGCTGAATAATTCACCTCCTGGAAGCAATTCAAAAACAATATGGCAGATGGAATCGCCTACGAAGGCATCCTGTATACGGCAGATTTGAGGGCACTCTTTCAGAAGCTTCATATTATTAATTTCGAGCTCCAACGTATCCTTGGCCCCCTTTCGCTTCATGTCTTCTCTATCAATGACCTTTGCGGCAAAGTTCATATTCGATTCGTTGTGGGTGGCCAATACTACGTCTGAGAAGCTCCCTTTACCCAATGCTTCCCCAGTTGTGTAAAGATCTTGAAAGGTTTCTCCTTCTTTCGCCTCTTTTACATTATCCAGATCTTCCTCATCATCAGAAAAAGTCTCCAACTTCTCTAATGTTTTAACTGAAGATTTAGTAGATTCGAAAGATTCTGGAAATGGTTTTCGGATGCGAAGGACACCGCGTTTAAGCAGTGAAAGATCCAATGCGACCTGGTTGTCATCCAGTTCCAATATGGCTTCATTGAGCTTCTGTTCTCCGTCTCCTCTGGAACTTTCGACGGCCAGCTCGATTTCTTGGCCGTCCCAAAGAGAAATCACAACCATGGTAGCGACAGTATTTCGTTTACTTCCCTTGTAACCTGTCGTTCCTGTTCTTATGCCTCCCCAAAGGATCTTGGAAATGCGGCTCACCTTTCGGCACTGAAAACTGTGTGAGGATCCATGCAGTATTCATTTTCTCCGTCTGCTGATCGCATGAAAAAACCACTAAAATTGGACATGTCTCGACTAAGTTAGTACCCGGTTACATTTCAGATGGTGATTGGCCGGGGGGGCTGCATTGTTTATCTTCTTGAACGCTGCTACACCATTTCTCAAGGATTAACCTTGGCACTGGATCACGAAGAAGCGCTGCGGCTCCCTACCGGTAGGACCGCCACTTCTAGAACTAATAAGAAACTGGCTGGTGCCCTCATGAACAAGAGTGGAGTAATGAATAGAATGGCAAACCGAAATTGACTAGCACTACATGCGGTGATGGATACCTACAGTGTAATGATAGATACTGTTTGTTCAACCTTCTGGCTGGAGTACGGTATTTATTGACTATCGTTTAGTCTTCCAGGTCATTGACCCGGTCCCTAATTTGGAACCCCCAAGGTCGCTGTCCCCCGAACTAATTGTTCCGAGTTGATGATATCACATTCGCAGCTTGCCAACTCGACTGACTGCTCTCCTTCCAGTTCTACTACTACGGTCACCTTTCTTACCTGCTCCAAAAGTAGGAGAAGAGGAAGCAACAGCTACATCGGACAGTTCTAGATTTCAAGAAAAAGAGCGAAACAAAAAGCCAACAAAGATTGGACAAAATTGAAAGGGTGAAGATTAAACGAATAGTGCAAACGACGTCTCTCTAATTCAATCCATCCAATCCAACCTAGTCCAAGCTCAGGAGTCGAGGGGAACTCTAGGAGATGGGCTGCGGTCAATCCAAAGAAGAGGCAAATCTTCAAAATGAAGCTGCCAAATTCCTGGAGCAGCCAAATCAGAATAATTTTGCAAATTCCAAACCAGTTCTACATGGCCAACCACAAGCACCGATAATACACCCAGCGCGATCTCCTCCACAGCCACGACCACCAAGAACTTCGGACCAGAAATTGCCGGCTCAAACGAAACCCTCAGATAGCAAAGAATATCCATCGCTGGCGCAAACGAGACCTTCAGGGAACAACGCATACGTGTCGCCATCAGAGTATGAATCGCCGTCTCAAACGAGACCCTCACAAGACAATGGTTTCGGATCACCACAACCGAGGGGAGGAAAATCATACAAACCACCGATAAGTTCCAATGAATTGGCTTCGCAAGGTTCTATCGACTCGGAGCAAATCGCTGCCAACATTCAAGACGCGGCAACCCCTACCGCAGGAGTAAAAGGATTTCGAGATGAATCAGGTGCCCGCCGGTCTACAGAACGATTCAAAGATCACAAGCCGGCCGCTAAACCAAAGCGGACAAGAACCAAGTCCAACGCTCGACCATCGCCCATTGAGAGTGAGATAGCTCAACCAGCCGTTCCTACGCGTGTTTCGGCTCATCTTCCCGCTGATATTGTAATTGAAGAAGCCAAAGATGGAGAAACCTTTGAGCAAGTGTATAGAACTGGAAAACAGCTCGGAGATGGTGCCTTTTCCAAGGTCGTCCTTGGAACTCACCGCTTGTATGAAATTGATTTTGCGGTCAAAATGATTGATAGAAAAAAAATGCATTGGGGTGGGAGGGATGCCCTGAAGGATGAAATCGATAATCTTCGCAAACTCAAACAAGCTCCAAATGTTGTCAAATTTCAGGATGTATTCTATGAGGAATCTGTGTGTTATCTTATTGTTGAACTTTTACCAGGAGGCGAGTTGTTTGGTCGGATTATCGAAAAGGGAACCTTCTCCGAACGAGAGGCGAGAGATGCGAGTAAATGTGTGCTGAGCGCTCTACACTACATGCATTCCAGACGAATCGCCCATAGAGACATGAAACCGGAGAATTTGCTATTAGTTGTGAGTCCAAACTATTTGCATGCGTTTCGTTCTGACATTCAACCGACTCATCTTTTTCTCGTTTAGGACACTGCTGCAACCAATCTTGTAAAGCTATCCGACTTTGGATTTGCCAAAGCTGTCGAAACACGGAACTCCTGTCGAACCCTGTGCGGAACTCCTGGTTACATGGCTCCCGAGGTCCTGGAGCGATGGCCAGCCTATGATGTGACGTGTGATATGTGGGGTTTTGGTGTCATTCTATTTCTACTTTTGGGAGGGTATTTACCATTTGATCCGACAGCTTCCAATGATGTCAATGCGGTGTTTGAACGGACGAGAAATGGGCAATATCAGTTTTATCCGCAGCGGTGGCAAAATATTTCCCACATGGCAAAAGACTTGGTGGCGCGTTGTCTGAACACCAACCCAATGCGACGAATGACGTCTCATCGAGCAATGGAGCACCCATGGATACTGGCTGGCGAAGAGATTTCAAAAACTAAGATTGATACCAAGCGATTGCGAGAGAGTATTGCCAAGACCAGACCTCAAAAAGCAACGAAAGGGGCGTCTAAGCCAAAGAAAAACCGTGTGAAGGATCTTCAAGATGACTTCACAGTATACATGGACAAGCGAAAAAAAGACTCAATTGTGTCCCATATGACAGGTGCACACAAGACTATTGCTACAGCGGCTACTGCATTTAAAGAGGAAGGAGGTAGCGGGCAGTCAATCGATTCATTTTATACGAAGGGCAAAATGTTGGGCAAGGGCGCCTTTGCCCAAGTATACCGCGCACGACACAATCGCACTGGGCAGTACTACGCAATCAAGGAAGTGGATCTCTCGAGATTAAACCCTAAGGAATTGAAAACTCTTAATGAAGAGATCACTGTTTTGAAATTTGTTCGCGGTGGACCAGGAATCATTCGGCTGTTCGATGTCTTTCGGGAGCCGCAGAAGTATCATCTGGTCATGGAGGAGATGACTGGCGGAGATTTACTGAACCGGATTCTGGAGAAGGAGGTTTACACAGAAAACGAAGCGCGAGATTGTTGTCGGCACTTCTTTGAAGCTGTCAAGTATTGTCACAGAAAACGGATCGCTCACCGTGATATAAAGCTCGATAATTTGCTACTCGTGGAAAAAGGAAACGAAGCGACTCTGAAGCTTGCTGATTTTGGTTTTTCGAGAAAATGCAGGTCGGTTGGCTTAACGACGATGTGTGGCACACCAAACTACATGGCTCCAGAGGTGTTCGATTTACAACCAGGTGGTTATGATTTCCGATGTGACATGTGGTCGGTCGGAGTGGTAGTTTACTGCCTACTTGGTGGATACCTACCATTTGAGGGCGACATCAAGAGGATCAAGAGGAAAGTGCTGAGTGGAAGTTACAAGTTCCACACCGATTATTGGAAGAATGTTTCCACACCAGCAAAAGAATTGATTGCTCGTATGCTGGAATTGAATCCCAAAAAGCGAATTTCTGCTGAGCAAGCGCTCCGATGCGAGTGGATGGGACTTGATGAAGACCAGCTCACTACTAATGATCTCTCTTCGACTCAAGAGAAATTCAAGGGTTCAGACAAGCTGAAGGCATTGGAAAAAAGAATATTAGCTGCTGGTAGAGATCGCATCGACGAAGAGGAGGAGAAATTTGCCGAAGGGTATGAGTTACTTCAGCAGGTACGTTACTTTCTATCTTTCCACCAGGCGCTTTGTTGCACTATAATTGTGACTCACTAGGTTGCCCCTTGCATAGATCGGGCATGGAGAATTTGCTGAAATCCATATTGCAATTCAACGAAAGAGCAATGATGTCGTGGCTGTCAAAAAGGTTTGCCGACGGACCCTTGTTCCATCGGATGTGATTGCTCTAGATGATGAGATTGCTGTGATGCGAGCTATAGTCGAGTCAACTCACGTTATCCGCCTCAGAGAAGTTTACGAAGATTCTGATTATACTCACATCGTAATGGATCGGATAAATGGTACCGTCTTGATCGAGAAGCTAGTAGAGAAGAAGAGATTTCCAGAAGCTGAAGCAAAAGCAATAGTATGTAACCTGCTGGTTGGAGTCAAGCACTGTCACGACAAGCGCATCGCAATTCGCAATCTGAAGCTCGAGAGCTTGCTTCTGCCCGATGATGACCCGACAAATGTGAAGATTACAGACTTTGAGTGCTCAAAGGTGGTCCCCTTCCCAAACTCGTTGCGAACCCAGTGTGGAACGCAAGAGTATGTCGCCCCTGAAGTTCTGGAAAATAGGCCCGCATACGATGTGTCGTGTGATATGTGGACCGTCGGAGTGATCGTCTTCATAATGTTGGGAGGATACTACCCATTCCGTGGAAAGAAAGAGATTGATGTTCTGAAGAAGGTTCGCTACGGAGAATTCAAGTTTCATGACAAGTATTGGAAAGGCATTTCAGAGAATGCAAAAGATCTTATCAATCGAATGATGACCGTAGATCCAGAAAAGCGCATTACAGCTGCTGACGCCCTGATCAGCAAATGGATCAATTCAGATGGTTTCATGGACATTTCGACCCAAAATGGGGAGTTAGATGAGCTTGGCGATTCCTTCTCAGAAATATCCCGAGGTGTACGCTCCACGCAGTCTTCGCAGCTTCTGATGGCAATGAACAAGAAAGATCTTAGTGCTGTTCCTGAGGGATGAAGCAACTTCGTATGAGGTGATGTGAATGGTGAAGTATTATGATTCAAGATGTTGGTGGTAAAAGGATACTGTGTTGTGAAGCGAAATGGAACAATCTCAAATCGTTCGACCTCGGGATTCGAGTTGAGACAAATCAATCTTGATACGGAATTGGAATCACAGCAAGTAAAAACGAAGACGACTCGTCTCCTGAATAGCAATCCTACAAAAGCCTCGCTAAATAGTCCCGCAAGTAGGGTGAAGATATAGTTTACAATATTATCACTATGCATCATTCGGATGAATGTGCAAATAATCAGCGTTTAGAAATCTTGGTGCGACCGAAAACCACTCAGGCTCTGGAGCTTTTTAGTTGCCATGACCATCTTGACTGCGCTGCGTAGCTTGGATTTCGCACTTCGCAGGTTCTTCAAGTCCTCCATATTGCCCGACAATTCTACCGTGTTGAGTGTAGACTCCTCAGCCGTCACCCATTTACTCGTTAGTGCTTCTTCAGCTGTAATTCTCTCTCGTGGATCTATAGTCAACATCTGTTGGATCAAACTTTTGGCGTCTTTGGATACATGGCTCCAGTAGCGCTTGTGAAACTTGTATTCTCCGTATCGGATTTGTTTCATTACTTCCTCCCCTTCTCCTCGGAATGGACGGTACCCACCGAGGACGATGTAGATGACAACACCAACACTCCACATATCACAAGCAATGTCATAGGCAGGTCTGTGTTCAAGGATCTCAGGGGCAACATATCCCTCAGTACCACACTGTGTTCGCAGGGAGTTCGGGTAAGTCACCGTCTTGGCGTAACCAAAGTCACTGATCTTGACATCTGTGTCACTTCCCGCTTTCAGCAATAAACTTTCAGGCTTGAGGTTGCGATTAGCAATCTTGAATTTATGGCAGTGGGCAACACCCATAATCAGTTTTCTGCTAACTTCCTTGGCGTCGTATTCCGTGTAGTGACGCTTTTCAATAATCCGATCAATCAAGTCACCACCTCCCATGATTTCCAAAACCATGACAGTATTATCCGGCTCGTCGTAAACGTCATAAAGCTTGACGACATGTTCAGAGCCGGCAACTTTTCGCAATGCGGCGATCTCGTCGTGCAAGGCCACTGCATCACTTGGGTGCAAGTCCTTCCGCGTAACCTTCTTGGCTGCGTAAAGCTTGCCGGACTCTTTGCTCGTGACCTCGTGAACTGCAGAGAATGTTCCAATACCAATCTGCTCCCCCCAAGTATAATTGTTATCAAAGCTTTCATCTTCTTCCAGTATCGATTGGTCCTTTGAGCAAATGAAAATGGTGTGTTAGTAATGGTAATTTCTGAAGTCCAAACCAAACAAGAGCACAGTGCCACCAAGGTCAGACTTACAACTGAATGCCTGCTTGAAATTTGTAGATCCTTTTTCATACCAGCAATAGACATGAATTTGTTCCTTGCAATAATCTGACAAAAAGCAAGAATTGTGAGTACTTGTTCAATAGCAAATCAATCGACAAGACCAATAGCAACTCACCGTTTGGACTGCCATCTTCACCTTGTTTTTGGGGCCCAACTTGTCCAACATTTGGCTTTGCACCTTGGACAAGTCTCGCAAAACTAACTGCTCTTCCTCACTGGCCATCCATTCACAGGCAAGTGCGTCAGCAGCTGTAGTACGCTTCTTTGGATCAACAACAAGTAAAGATCGGATCATGTCCTTGGCACTAGACGAGACCTCCGTCCAGTACTCGTCGTGGAAATTGTAATCTGCAGTCTTGATTTCGTTGGCAAGGTCACCAGTGATTCCTTCGAATGGAGGATAGCCACCAAGCAGTACAAAAGTAAAGACACCTAATGACCAATTGTCACATCGTTCGTCGTATCCCGCACTGTTGTCGTCCAGAATTTCGGGAGCCACGTATTGCGCTGTACCACACAGAGTCAGCAGTGAATTCTCTCTAGCGCACCTCTTGGCAAAGGCAAAATCTGCCAGCTTGACACTGGTATCGTCTCCTTCTTGGACCAATAGGAAATTCTCTGGCTTGACGTCACGGTGGGCCACCTTTTTCATATGACAATAGTTAATGGCAGTAAATGCAATCTTGCAGACTTGTTGAGCCTCACGCTCTGTGTAGACTTCCTTTTCGACAATTCTTGATAGAAGGTTTCCACCAGTCATTTCTTCAAAAACAAAGTAAACACTCTCGGGTTCTTGAAAGACATCAAAGAGCCGAACAATGTGAGGACCACCTCGAAGGAGCCGCAGTGCTTTGACTTCGTCGCGAATGGTTTGTTTAGATTCGTCGTCCAATGGAAGAAGATCCACATGCTTGACAGCGTACGATTGTTGGGTTTGCTTCCGCGTTGCTCGATAAATGTATGAATGCTCACCCTCCCCGAGTTTTTCTCCCAACAAGAAAAAGTTGGTGAATGGTTTTCCCGAGGGACTATCTTCGACATAGCGCTTGTGACCCGTGCGTGTGCTGCTGGTCATGTAAGAGAAATGTGAGACAATCGATTCTCCTCGGCGCTTTTCCATGTATACGGTAAAGTCGTCGTTCAGCTGTTGGAATCGGTTGGCCGCCACGAGCTGTCATGGAAAAAAGGAAATGATTCAGTTAGACATGAATAAAATCGGACAAAAACAAAAACACTTGACCCCAAAGAACAAAGAAACATACCGTCTTGACTGCCGCCTTCATCTTTCGTCTTGCTTGCACCATAACCTTGAGCTTTCCCACATCGACTTGGTGAGTGGCCAATTCCGATCCACCGACACTCATCCATCCGTGTTGCAATGCCGAGGTAGCACTAGCTCGCTTGTTGGGATTGATGGTCAAGCATTGCGAGACCAAGTCCTTGGCGCCGTTGGAAATGTGCCGCCAGAACTTTGGTCGAAAGTCATATTGTCCATTTCTCGTTCGATCAAAGACGAGTTGTTCGTCGTCCGCATCAAAGGGTAAGTATCCACCGAGCAATAAGAAAAGAATTACACCCACACTCCAAATATCACACTTGACATCATAGGCAGGCCACCGCTCTAGAATTTCCGGAGCTAGGTATCCAGGTGTACCACAGAGTGTCCGACAGCCATTCTTTTTGGCCACAGCCTTTGCAAATCCAAAATCGGCCAGCTTTACCGGCAGCAACGACTCTCGACTGGCCAACAGCAAGTTCTCTGGCTTTAGATCACGATGCGCCACTCGTTGGTTGTGCATATACTCCAAAGCACTCAGGACACACTGGCAACAACTTCTCGCTTCCTCTTCGGTAAAGGTTTTCTTTTCAATGATTCGATCAAACAGTTCTCCCCCCGTCATCAATTCCGTCACGAGGTACGAAAATGTTTTTTCTTCGAACACTTCGTAAAGTTGTACAATATTGGGTCCGGCCCGCACCATTTTCATATTATCAATTTCATCCTTCAAAGCGTCCCGTTGACCCCACATCATTTTGGATCGATTCACTTGTTTGATAGCATATTGTTTCCCCGTTGGCTTATGGATACCAATAAAGACATCGGCAAATGCACCATAACCCAACTAATGATGACATTGAACAAGAGTGGGGGAAATGAGTGGTGAGAAGAATGAATGAATGAATGAATGAATGAATGAGTACTCATTCCAAACAATAGCATGCAAATACCAATACAAATAGATGTCAATCTGGCAAACCATCAAAAGAAAAAATGCGTACCTTCTTGCCCCGCTTGTAGACATCCCCAAACTTGCGTCCTGAAACACTGCGCATGGCCGTGTCGAGACTAGGAGCCACGGAAAAGTCGTCATCGTCCAATATGGTTGGCTGGGGCTTGAAATTGCCCCTCGGTGCTCCGCCCGGTCCGGTCTTTGGTTTTTCTGTATTCTTGTTTTTGAGGGCTGGTGCTGGTGCCGGTGCTGCCGCTGGAGGCGCGGACGTCGTCTCTGGTGGTGATGGTGGTGCCGCAGGTGGATCCTGGCCCTTTGATGGCAGTGGAGGCGCTGGTACAGCTGCAGGCGCCGGAGGACTAGGTTTGTCCGTTGTCTGTGCAGTAACAGCGGGATTATTATAAAACGATGTAGACGAGGGAGGAGCCACAAATTCACTCTTTCGGCCTGATTTGATCCCCGAAGGACTTTTCATCAAACTCCCTTGACTACTTCCCCTTTGAGAGGAAGCTTCTCTGGATGGCACTTTGGGTGATCGAGGTGAGAGTGGTTGTTCTATGTGCGATTGTGAATTTTGTCTAGGAGATTGTGGAATTTGTTGTGGATCGTCACTTGATGGCTGTGATGCTGCTGCTGCTGCTGACCGTGCGGAATCCTTTTGTTGTGAGGACCTTGCTGAATTTTGTGGTGTGTTACTCTTCAGTTCTCCTGATCTCGTAGAGTCTTTTTGCAGTTGTGCAGACTGAGATTCCTTGGCCCCATCAAAGAAATTGGCAGCTATTGCATCATCTTGTTTGGATTGGCCGCATCCCATCTTTTGAATTTATGTCGAGAAGTTATCAATATTTCGTTGTTGTATGGATTGGAATGTTATGTTATGTTTGTTGCTTGGATTGTCTGTATCTATCATATACGATATCTTCACTGCTGAATGGATGATGCGAAACTCTTGTGTAGTTGACAACTGTGTGTGTATGATAGGAAGGAATCTATATACCGATGAGGAAACTGGTCTCTCTTCCTTCAGGGTCCAAAACTGTTCTCACTTCCCACTTTGAACTTTCCACTTTCCAAGCACAAGCAAAACCTTTTGGTTTTTCTTGCGGCCTTCTATTTTTTTCGGGCTGTATCATTCGTTCGACTCGACTAATTGGATACCGGTGCGACATTCGGAGCCAAATTTCGAACGCGCCCGCCGAGCCGACTCAAATTTGGAAATCCAAAAAAGGCAAAACCAAAACAACGGTCTATCATCACAAATCCAAACCGCTTGGACTATTTGAAAGCAATCGCACACAGCGTTCGTTGCTACAAAGCCTATTACTTGCTCTACTATCATTCTTTCTACTTGCCAATGATCATGAATCGTATCATCAAAACTCTCGTTTCTCTTTTGATGGTTACCGTTGCTGCATCCACCAAGAACATGATGATTAGCGTTGAAGCCGAACCTCTTCGTCGCATCCCGGTCAACATGGACAGGACCGATCTTCAGGGAAATCGTACTCCTCGTGATTATCATCGCTTGACCAAGAAGAAGGGTAGCATCCTTGCTGCCAAGAGCCCCACCACCTCTGCCAAGACTGCCAAGAAGGCTGCTCAAAAGTTGATCAAGAAATCTCGTATCCCGGCGACAGGTGATTTCAAACCTCACACTCCACGTCTCGAGGTACCAGTTCCTACCTACATTTCCTTCATTCCTGCACCAGTTGTTTCGCATGAGTTGGATGACACTTTCAAGTCTTCCAACGTGCCATCGGACGAACCATCTTTGGTTCCTACCTTCTCCTCTTCGTGGGTGGAAGAACCAACCACGGTTTTTCCCAGCAACGACAGAGGTGCAAAAGTAACGGCCCATCCCAGTCACGCTCCCACTACAGCAACTCCCTCCCAGATATATCCCAACACTTCGGAAATTCCTTCCGACGGACCGTCTTTGGTTCCAACAACAATCATGATTGAGGAAAATATTCCAACGGCGGTTTTACACGCCAACAACGACCTTGATGGAGAAGCAACGGCTCCTCCGAGCTTGACACCAAAACTCAATCGACCATTTGATATCTTGCCCACTCAGAGACGATCGCTAGGAGAGTATACCCTCCCTCCTGCCGATCAGAGACCCATCTATATTCCATGTGTCGAAGTTTCCAACGCACCGACATCTATCGGATCCGCAAGTGAAGCACCATCCAGCGCAGATGCGTCGTCAATGACGACTGCAGTAAAATGTGTTGATGGCATTATAGCTGAACCGACAAGCACTGGCATATCTCCACCTGGCGCACTATTCTTTTACGTGTGTCTCTGCGTTTTGATTATTGGGTATGCAACTTTGATTACAAAACAATCCAGAGCGAATAAGCCTCGAGAGGCGTCGGAGAGCCAAGAAGGCCAGTTTGTCAACAATTGAGGATGGAAATGTGACGCAACTTGACCCACGGGATACCATACTGTATAATCATAGTAACATCTTCATTTGATGTTCATTAGCGGTTGCCATATTGTACAGTACCGTCCGTTCGTGTAGGCAATCAGAAGTGTGATTGTTGATCTGCTTAGCTTTCATATAAAATTATAAAAGGGAAGAAAAACATATGTCACACCCTGTCGCATGAGACATTTGGATTTATCGGAACAAGACACCCATACTGGTATCACTCACAAAATGGATGTGATCACTCACTCACCGTGATGATCATCCACGAACCAAGGTAGGTTTGCAACCAAGCGAAACGTGAGGAGTCCCACAAATCTCATATATAACAACAGCAGCAGCTGCAACAGCACCAACAACCGCAAGCAATCACTACTATGCATCAAGCCAAGAAACAATTTTTTCAAACAAGCATTGGACTGGGAAGCATGGTGATGGAATCATCATCATCATCATCATCATCATTATCACCAGGAACCTCCTCATCCGCGCCCACCACTCCCACCAAAACATTAGCTTCCAATCTCACTAACGATGACGATGACGAACACGGAAGGCCTAGCTTTCACCGTAGGAATACCATGGTCCGAGGAAATGGCCGAACACGCCGGTGTCCCCCCCAAGAGCCTCCTCTTTATTATATCAATGATAATGATAATAATAATAATAGTACTGTGGCAAAGACTCCTCGACGGGGAGAAGCCGATGAGGATTTCGAACCACCCTTGACACCGCCGACCAGAACGAAATCGGTGGTGGCAAGCAGTAGACTAATGGAATTTTAGTAAGCGGTCATTGCAACGAGTTTATTCGAAGAGCCAATCAACAGTACCTGGTAGTATCGACTGCATTTACAATATAAAATTTCGTTCTCCGTGATCTAATCAATTAATTCATTGGATATACTCGTTCTCCATTTGGTCCCAGGTTCGTCCAGTGGCAACTTTTCTTCCGCCCCTTGTACAGATACCGTAACTCGCATGTCGAATTGTATCCCATCATCAGGGCGTATCGCCCAAAGCCACCACGGCCAAATGCCACGCACCGTCCATTCCCCATGAGATACAAGTCCACAAAGATGGAATAAAACTCGGAAACGTTTCGACCTTCCCATTCTTTTTCAATATGCACTGGTTCTGGACCGTCAAAGGCTACAATGGTGCGGTTGTGTTCCTTCCCATAGGAGACGGCAGCTTGGACTGCCACCCTGGAATCGGACGCAAAGTAGATTGGACCTCCTGGTCGAAGTTCAGATCCACAATTGGCCACATTGATGGCGTCTTTTTGCAAGAGTTCGTCCGAGAAAATGTCCTTTTTGTCTTCTTTGGCATAAAAGGCCCGATAATGTGCAATGGAATATTCTCCGGGTATCAGGTTGTGCTTTTTCATTTGTTCGTCAATCAAGACTGATACTGGCGGTGATGGTTCAAAAAGGTACCGAAACAAATCATGATAAATCAAATGATATCGATCGTTATGCGTCTTTTTCATGTCTGCAGCAGGAGCCTTGTTGTTGACAGTTTCATCATCCGCGTCCTGCTGTTCATAGGTCGCCGCAATCAGTCCGTCGTAAATAAAGCTCCCACCATGAAAGTCTTGCAACTGTGTGTACACGGCCGTCGTACCATCTTCTCCCAAATGGGTCAGGGCCTTTTCACCTCGTTTCAGCGTTTGATCAATCTCGTGATGGTCGATTTTCTGAACCATCCATTCGGGCATGGACCAGTTCGCACCCTGCATTGGTGGTTGCAAGAATTTTTCCAAGGCGGCGGGCTTGTCCCAATGAATCAAAAATATTCGTTGAGTCCGATTGGCAATTAGAATAAACAGTGGCAATGGTTTCATACGATCGGACAATCCACCGCAACGATGCCTTTTCCGGCATCCTAAAATGAGGTACTTGTTCTTGTTCCAAGTTTCTGGTGTGAGTTGACTTCTTTGTTGCTTGTGCCATGTGAAATATTCCTGCATCCATTTTGGTAAATGAAGAAAGTGGTCCTCGGCTGATAGTGCTGCTGCTGCCGATGAGGAAGCTCCTATTCGTTCGTGGACGGCAGCATGATGCGGCGATGAGATAAAGGAGGAATACGAGGAGGATGCTGATGCGGTAAATGCTTCCGAAAGATTCATGAACGATTCCAGACTTCCAGCCAAAGGAGTTGTATTATGAAGACTGATGATGTGTGAATTGAGGAAAAATACTCGTACGGAGAAATACCCAATGGTAATCACATAAACGACCTTTACCAAACAGGCGCCAAGGTTCCATTTTCGTTGTGGCTTTTTCAACTCCTTGACCACCATGGCTACAATCACAAGAAGAGGCTCTTCAGCAGATATCCATGCGTATGAGTCTGGTTGGGCAGTGCAGTATTTACTATCTTCTACGGTATATGGATGGAGAGACCATGGACAGCTAATCGTAGTCGTTGTTGTCTTTTTGAAAAATGCGATTATACTGTACAGTATGTTTTGTATTTGGAGTTTCAAGATTTCAAACTGAATCGCATTGGTCAAATTTCTCATCGTTCACCGCACAGTCTTTAAACCTCGACCTCCAACGCTTGACTATCACCGCAGTAATATTCCTTGAACAACATCGAAGACATCGCCATCTCTATCCGTCGATGAGGTAGCTGCGTATGACCGACGACGTTGCAGCGTTCTCCCATCGCTGTATCCTCTACTGTAGCGCTTTCTAGTACCGTTGATGCCTTGTTCAATCACACCCCTCCTGGCTCCAACAAAAGCTCGAGCAGCTGGAGTTCAATTTTTCGGTCGATTTCTTCAATGGGGAGGGGAGAAACGTTTTATTACGTCAGCCGTGCAGTCTACCTACTAAAAGAAGTCAGAAGTCACACGCGACTGCCTATCTGCGTTACAAAAAGACACCCAGAGAACACCCAAGCGCGTTTGGGTGATGAAGCTGTGCAGCATTGTCCATGATATCCTTGCGAATTTCTTCACGCGACTGTGTAGGTGCTGTGCAGCATTGCAGTACACTGCTATCTGTCACGTGAGAAGAAACAGAATGAGAGGCACCAACCTTTCAGTTTTTGCCTTTCCCAGACCTTGTCTTCCAATTCTCACTTTTTCAGTTTGAAGCAAAACAAATCCGAAAAAAAGGTCCAACATGAAGCTCTCTATCGCTCTATCTCTCCTTGGTTGCTCCTTCTTCTTCAATGAAGTAGAAGCTGCGGTAAGCACCTGGTACTTTGCTTCCAGAATGTATGCTACGAAATAAGACCGAAACTAACAGCCTTTTTCGCAAATCGAACTTTCCACCCGCAGCGTCCGCAAAATCCTGGCAACCAAGGCAATGGCAATGGCAATGGCAACCAAGGCAATGGCAATGGCAATGGCAACCAAGTTACTGACAACCAAGGCAACGCCGCTTGTGGCAACAACAAGAGCTACCTCTGTCACCATGATGAGGGCACAAACGCCTACAAGACCCTGTGCATTTCAGATAATGCGATCAACGCTCAACTTAGGAGTAACGAGCGAAACTACCTAGGGCAATGCATCGGCGATTTGTTCTTGGAACGAGCCGTTTTCATGGACTTGGAGCCGATGGAGGGAGTAGAAGAGATTGATGGCGACGATGGTGTATCCTATCAAGTCACTTACAATGTCACCATGCTCGAGGAAGGCATCGTTTCGCTCGGCGCGGCTGCGGACTTGATCACTAGCGTGACATGCTTCAACGATACAATTAACGTTGAATTCAAGCAGATCCCGTCCCCTGACCAGATCGAGTTCATGTTTCCTGATTTCGCCTTGGTTGTGTTTGATGGTAACACTTTCCCAGACATGGAGTGCAAGCTCCCAAACCAAGACGAAGACCCTGATTTGAATAGCTCTTTCTTCCTTATTGCAGGAGTCGAAGCCGCCGAAGACAAGACCGTCACTGTCAGGGGATTGCCAGCCAGCTTTCACCACATGTTCGACAACCAAGACCTTCTATTTACACCAATCGAGGCGCGCAGGAACCTTCGCAACCTCCGCTTGGCCGAATTTGACATTAGCAAGAGCTTCGATGGCTCGTTTCAGATTCCAGAAGGCGACGACGAGAAGGTCCAACTATCTGCATATGCAAAGGCCAGCATCGACGCCAGCTCCAACGGTCTTTATTTCAAAACCGCACTAAGAAAGCAGAAGTGCAAGCGAAGGGGATGGTTGCGCCGCTTGAGATGCCTCGTCGATTACAAGCTGGAGGTGGACAGCAGCTATAGCGCTGCATTCGACCTGACTGCGTACCTGAAAGCAAGCTTTGTTGCCAAAGACAGTTTGGAACTACTCAACGGGGACAATAGATTCCCCTTCCTGTCGTTCCCGATTTATGGCTTGGGATTCAAATTGCCTCGGTGGATTGCAAGTGTAGTCAAGAAGATCATCCCTGGAATTCAACGAGAGTACTACCTTGGAGTTAAAGCAGATATTCCAGCTGTCATAAAATATGGGCTGAACGTCGACTATGATGTGAAGATAGATGCCGAGGCCAGCATCGCCACCGGGAAGAAGGAAGTTGTTTGGGCGTTGAACGGCGTTGTCTTTGGAGGCCTGGACTCAACCTTCGATGTAAACGAACTCGAGCCATCAAAGTCTTCCGACATCAAGTTCGCAACCGACCTTGATACAGATATTAATGTCAAGGTCGAGGGTATTCTTTCCGGAGGTCTTGAACCTCAGATTGTCGTCGATATCATTGGTAAGCCATCATCGATGAGAATGAATCCACCTTCCATCCTCCTTCGAACTCACACTGCGCTCTTGAACTTTTTTTCTAGGCTTGGCAACAGGGATCGTCGGTCTATTCACTGGCTTTGACCTCGAAGGGGAGTTCAACACGGCCCCAATGGAGCCTGTCGTATCTGAGTCTGGATTTCCCTTCATCTTCAACTGTGAAGAATGCCATCTGGCCGCATTGAAGTTTGAAGCGACTGCCAAAAACCCTTTCTTTAGGTGGAAGCTTATCGGAAAAGACGAAGAAAACAAACCTTTATTTGGCGACTGGAGCTTGGACTTTTTGATTGCCCAGCTCTGTCTACTCAACGCAGAGGAGAAGACCTGCGATGACAGCTGCTGCGGCAACAGGGAGGTTTGCATTCTCGATGCCCTTTCCAACGAAGGCAGCTGTTGCAATACCGAAGCAGTTGGAGCACAGTGTTGCCGCGACGAAGATTGTGGCAATGGAGCCACACACTATTGCGATGGTGATCAACAGTGCGTCCTCCGCAATTGCGACGCCGCCAACGCCGACATCGAATGCTGTGCCAGCAGCGACTGCAACTCAGGAACTCAGCTCTGTGTTTCCAATATTTGCATCGAACAGGGCAACCCAGGTTTCGCTCTGAGCTGGTGCGGAAGAGACGATCTCGATCTCCATGTCATCACTCCGGCTGGTGACGAGATTGATTATCAGAACACAATCGATCAATTGACTGGAGGGAACCTAGACAAGGATGACATTCCACAAGAGGAAGGATGTTATGTTGAAAACATTGTGTTCCCCTCTGGCGCGCCGAAAGGAGACTATGTCTTCTTTGTGGACAGCTACACCCAAATTCTGGGAGCCGACAATTGGACTGTCCGTGTTTATCTTGGAGACCAGGAACAAGCTGTCCAGTCAGGAACAGAAGACAGTGAGCGATTTGTCTACACCTTGGCGTAATCGAAATGCAGATTGGCGAACTGTTTTGCAATTACATATATATATATCTGTTGCGTGGTCAAGATGTACCTTGATCTTTCATATCAAGGGAACTTGAACCAAATAGTGATACGCATTACTTTCTAAAATAGGAATTCGATCAAAGATTAGCAATGGGTCTACCATACTATATATACAGTAGTCTATAGTCCTTCGTACAGTACGTGTTTGCGGAAAGTTCGGAGGGAGAGTTGTATTGCCACCTAGATGTACGCCAACTGCAATATCACGAAATCAAGTTCAAAGTGTCGTTTTGTACACTGTATAGAGGCAAGCAAAACCTTCATTGTCATGTTTTGTAGGAATCGGACAGATCGAAATAATGCCAGGCAGACGAACGAAGCGAACAACGACGGACACCAGCATTTCGGGTCCGGTTTTGATTCTCTCATAAATCAAAACGTATCCAAAAATGAAACTGTTGCTTCAACTTTGTTCGTCACTCTTGTTGGCTTGGTCCTTGAGAGTATCATCCTTCTGCATTTCTGATGTATCAACATCATGTAGAGCTCCCCAGTATCGAAAGTCCCATTCTTCGACCAGTTTAAACATCATTGGGGCCGAAACCATTGGCATCGCCCTTGTATCTGCGGCAGCGGGGGCCGCAGCTCGGCAACCCGAGATCAATTCCATGCAAGTGGAACTTATTGAAGCTAGGAAGAAGGTGGAAGATTCCAAGGAGCAAGTCGCCAAAAAGATTGAAGAGCTGGAAGAGAAACTCTTTGAGGTTGATCGCGCCTACGAAGTTGAATCTGCCAAATTCCAGAAGGAATTTGAAAAGCGCAAGGAAAAGGAGGTCGCCATTATCACTGAAAAGATCAAGACAGACATGAAATTCAAGTTGGATATTGAAATCGAGAAGGAAAAGTCGAAACTCTTGTCCGAAAAGCTCAAGAAGGTCAAAAAAGAGGGCGAAGAATCGTCGGAAATTGCCCAACTGAAGATGCAACAACAGAACTTGAAATCAGCAAAGGAAAAGCTTGAGCTTGCCCTCCAAAGCTCAGAAGAAAAGATGAAGAATATGGAAACTCCTAAGGCTAACAGGCTTTGGCCGTTTTGAGTGCTTTTGGATGGGGATGGGATGTGACAACTTGAAACGCTATCGAAGAAGAAAACTGTCTTGCCTTCTTTCCAAGATCGCACTTTTGTTCACTGCATTTGTCTCCCACCCTCATTTCTCGCACATGTACCATTTAAATTCCACAGTCGTTGACAACAATGCACTCGTATATCGTTTTGACGGACGCCCAACCAAGCACACAATCCGCGTCGTTCAAAAGAATCGCACAGCAACTCTCTCTCTCTCTCTCTCTCTCTCTCTCTCTCCCTCTGCAGGACAATCATGTAACATAATTGACGCCGCCCATTGTCTACTCACACAAAGAGATTCAGAAGGAATCAAATCAAACAAACAAATATGCCAACGCAGAGACAATACACGACACACACAACTACCGTAGACATACTGCTAGGCAAAATATTATCACGCGACACTTTCATACGAAACACACCATGCCAAACTAGTCGTTGCGTTAATCGTAACATGTGGCCAAGATATTTAGCTTGTTATGTACCGGCATGGCACTGTAAAGGTAGTCAGCTTGGCTAGGCTACATACCGGTACATACAGTACCGGTACTGTGTTGAAGTGTTCATATTTTGCCTCATTCGTGACTCATTTGAAATGTGACTGACACAAACGCCTCATCATCAAGAGTAAAATCATCACGAAAATCGTTCACGAACAGTGTCACTTACACAGGTAGAAGAAGAGCTGCTAGTGTTGATCAGACACTAGAGTAGCTCGGTAGAAGGAAACTTTCGACCCCACACTACTGCACACACATGAATCAAACTACCAGTACATTACCTTCGGCTCGAATACGGAGGAGACATTTGCGATTCTCACCGTCTCGCTTGCGGCAGCGTTTTCGGGGCTATGACAGAGCCATCTTTTTCAGCGTATGGGTATTGGCGGGCCTCTCGACCTATGGATTGGTTTGGACTTCCTTTTGGTATCCAACTTCTCGAGTTGCTGAAAATACAGCCAAATCGGTCTTGGAAGAGGATGCTTCATTCTTCTTTTCTTCTCTTTCGAATTCGAAACAGACATTTCATACGCATAAACAGAAGAAGATGAAGAAAGACGTAACATCCAAGCGACTGCGAAAAGAGAGTTCAGTAAGGCTGAAGAAGTATATGGAAGACACAGAGAATGAGTTCACTACCATCGGCTTTTGGATAATATTCATATTGTGGTGCTATCAGAAAATTAAGGACTGGTTCCCAATTTCCACATTACCATCCACTATCACGGAACGTCAACCAACAAGGTCGACATCACCTTCCACTCCACCGTCGCAGACGACAACGATGCAGATTCGAAGGATTCATCGAGAAGTCATTGTGCGAACGTTACAACGCATCAATCGAGAACGACAAGAACGAGATGAGGGGTTGATCTCTGTTGAAGCGATTGAAGCATTTCAAAATGCCCTGCTCCAAGATCAAGTGGTATTTGAAGGGTTGCCAGAGCAAGGAGAGGGAACAGAGCAAAGAAATCTGGGGGCAACACAAGAAGAGATTGATGCTTGCGTGAAGCGATTACCGAACGAACACGACAACGATTGCGAATGCATCATTTGTTTGACCGAACTTGATTCTTCAGAAAGGAAGGAAATGTTGAGAGTCCTGCCGTGCAATCATACCTTTCACGCTTGCTGCATTGACAAGTGGTTTGCAAAGTCGACTAAATGTCCGATTTGCAAGGCTTCGATTCGAAAAGAGGATGCTTCGTCATGACCTGAATGATCCGAATCATATGGGAAAAAACATTCATCAATTAGCTTTTACTATGTCTGGTTATGGTTACGTTTGCGGTAGCGCAGGTAGCTATGTGCAACACAATCCCTTCGCTTAATGGAGAGAAGGCTGCGGTTGACATGAAAGTCGCTCCAGCGCTTACATGTATGACTTCTGTCCAGGCTTATTTTGCTCTGTTACGAGTCTCTCAATTTCATCAGGATTGCTGTAATCGGGAAGTGCAAATGATTTTCGGACAAGACTGTTTGTAGAAGAGTTCACACGCTTGAAATACTTGCTCTCCCGGACCTTCTCATTGAACTTCTTGTTCATGTGCATGGAAATGATGAATCCAACGATCAAACCTAGAAGGATACACAATAAGCCAATCAGAACAATAGTCGATGTACTGGGCCCGCTGTAGACAATCTCCTGTTGGTATTCGTCATCGTCCCAGCCGAATTCGTCATCATCTGTGACGGTGCGGTTGATTTCGACCAGCATAGTAATGCCTCCAAAATCGCAAGTGGCACCTTCTCCTTTGTGATCCTCAAAATAGTTTTCGATTAACTCTCCAGCACTCGAACGAAGTTCTGGTCCAGTGAGTGTAAGTATGTCTAGCCTGCTGGTATCATCATCAGCAGTGCCAGTTTCATTGTTTGCATCCAGAATGTAGGAAATAGCCTCCCTGATGGCCTCTTCTGCGATATTATGCTTCAAAGAACACTTGAATTCAAATTTGTCCTCTGCCTGGCATGCGTTTTGGATCCGTTCATCGTTGAGGTTTCCCTTTGGGATCCATCCCTTCTCCAATGCCAGCATGTACGACCATCTTGGTTCCGCAACGTCAGTGCGGAAATTCCAAAAGTAGAATCCGTGTCCGATACCCGAAAAGGCATTGATTTTCTTGTATGCCAAGTGCGTCATGACATTGTCGCTATCGTCCAAATGACTTGGAGCATCTGGAGGAGCTCGTACCCAATCTCGACCAGTTTGGGGATTACCCGAAGATTCCTTGAGCCAATCCCTATCGACTGGGCAATATCCGAAAATGGGTCCACTCATACCAGAACCGTAAGGACCTTGAATTGGTTTGGTGTTATCCACTGGGGCACCAGGCTGCTCACGTCCCATGTAAGGTTCTGAACATGGAATGTACTTGCAGGGAAGACGTGGAAATCCAGGCAAGTTGTCATTGAATCCATTCAACCACATGGCACAGTTGTCGGTTGCGAGACTCCATTCTCCGACAACGACTGGGCCAAACTCGCGCTCCATGGCCGCAATTTTATCCTTTTGTTGGCAAGCATCAACGTAGAATCCAACACGGGAGTCTGGGTCTCTCCAAGCTTGATAGATGTGCGTATCGAGGGCACGTTCGGGGCAGCCATCCATGAAACCACCCCAAACAGAAGTATCAAAACGGAAAGAGTCGTGCATGATGTACTTCCAGTAGGGTGCTGCTTTCTTGACAATCAAGTATCCTTCCCAATAGAATTGTTTGAGTTCTTTGATGGGAGTGTATTGCCAAGGCTCGTTGACGGGTTCAATGCCAAGAACTGCGGGGTGTCCACTGTATCGATCCACAATCTCCGAAACCACATCCAGTGCATGTTTGATATTCTGCCGGTTGATGACAGGATAACTGGCCGTGTCTGGATCAAATTCTCCAATCCAACGAGCGGAACGAATGGGCCAGTGCTCAAAGGAAACATCTCCAGCGAATTCAGAGTTCAGTGCAGTAGTCCATTTGAAACCCATCGCTTGTCCGGAATTGTCAAAACCATTTTGACTGTCCTTGAGAGTATGAACCTACGCAATAATAATGTAATTGTTCATATGCAGCAGGATGAGTGACACGATTGAATAAACAATACGCAATACAACACAGAAGCAAGCAAGTAAATCTTACATCAAATAAGACCGTCAATCCACTCTCATAGGCCCAATCAAGCAACTCGTCAACCTTTTCCAGTGCACCATCGAAGCATCCATCTGCAGGATTACATGACATGACGTGGTTTTGTTAGTATCAATGGTCAGACATATACAAACACACCAATGCAGGCAACTATAACATTGCTCACCATAAGGCCCATAGGACTTGTACATGTAATCTCCGACCGGCAATCGTAAGGAATTGACAGCCCCAGAATCGGCCAACTCTTGAATAATTTCTCGTGTCACCCAAGTATCCCAATGTCTTCGTAGCTGCTCATTGGCTTCCGCTGCTCCCAAGACTTGGCAGAAGGTATAAGTATCAAAGGCAGCCGTTCCCTCACCTTTGCCAAGAAACTGATAGAACATGGAGGGTGTGATCCATGGTTCCAAGACCATCCATCCACCCAAGTTGACTCCACGAATCTGGTTGTTGAAGGGACGTGCATGGACATCCCCAATACAGGTTTGAGTATCATTTAAAGCAATGAAATGCTTGAACTGAGTCCCATTTTTGGGCGTGGATGCTGTGCCATCTTGCGTTGTGGTGTCGCCGTTGGCAGGAGAATGCCACAACGATGCCACGAGGAGGAGGCTTGTGATCAGAGAGCGCATTGTAGTCGTAACAATGTTTGATCAGGAGGGATGCAAAATTGTTTGACTGGTAATGGCAATTTTATGGATCTATTTGCAATCGATGAATGACTGATCGCTGATCGGGGGCAGTTTAAATGTTGGTGCCACACTTGTTGCAATTGCGGGATTTGATGGCTTTTGAAGATCTGACAGATGCCTGAATTCTCCCATTTTCTTCTCTTCCGTGTGATCGCAGGACAGACGTCGGCAGTATTGGTGCTCTCCGCTTCTTTGTTCCTCCAAATCTATTTTGTCGAACGGTTCTTTTTGTTCGACAAAAAATGGTGAAAAGGCGTCTGCAACAATTTCTCAACAAGACGAGACACAAGATTGGAACCGGTTCTGATTTGATTGAAGAGAGTTGAATCAACGAGGTATCTTCCATTAGACGATATAGAAGTCAAAAGAGAACGAATCACTCAATTAATCATCCCTTGAAGCTACTACCTATTGAAGAAACAAACAAACAAACAAACACAACAAACACAACAAAATGGTGAAACAAAACATTCGCTATGACACGGAAGTCAGACAGATTGGTGGAATCATGATGGCACTCGCCATGTCGCTCGTATTCTACCCATTATTTGATACCAGCACTCGGCTCTCGGTAAATTTTCCAGACAACGACCTGTACAACGGTGACGAAGAGTCATTGAGCTGGGCTTTGCTTGCTGGAAATGTTGCCATTATTGTGCTTGGTTTGTTGGGAATGGCAATCGGTTTCATGGCTCTGACAGATTTTGGACACAAGTACATTACCCTCGTCGGATTGGTTTGGCAACAGACTGCGTTTGTGGATTGGATTGCCAAGATGTACGAGCTTTCTGTAACCATGGGAATTGGCGAAAACGCCTCTAGTACGACCGACTTCTACTTTTCCATGGGAATTCTTAAAATGTTCTTTCTCAAATTCATGCAATATGGATCTTTGGCAGTTATGATGTTCACTTTATTCACATTTCAATCTCGAAAGGGACATACCAAGAATGCGAGTTACTACCGCAAGCGCTTGGTGTTCTACTCCTTTTTGTATGCCGCCAATGGAATCTTTGGATACTTGGTTCCTGGAGCCAAAATATATCTCGATAACAAAGATGATCTCCCAGTCAAGAAACCAATCGAACCACTCGTTATCTTTGTGGGACAACCAGTCACTGTCCCAGAAATCACATTGGCCGCTGGTGCAATCTTTGCGTTGGTGGGCATTTACGGAATGGCACGAGGATTAGGTTTGGCCCAAAATGACAATACCTACCTACAAGCTGCCCTGCCGGTTGCCTACATTGCTTATTTAGGTGCCGTCGTCCTGACGGAATTTTCCATCGGTGGACGACCGGAAGGTGCCATGACCGCCGGAGTAGAGGCCATAAATGGTCACATTATTCTATCCTTTTTGGACCACAAGGCCAAAACAATGCCAGAAACAATGGACGAAGACTATTTCCATGACGATGCCATAGTGACCAAGTTTGGTCAAGAACGCGAGAAGAAGCTGAAGAAGGAAAAAGAGGAGGAAACAGTGGAGGCAGAAGGAATGGCGTAAGGAATGATGGTATGATGGAATAATGCACATTACTAGTGACGATTGCATTTGCAACAACATCAAACAACAACAACAACAAGACACAACACCTTTAGAAAGAAGACAACAATTGGGGAGATAGTTGGTGAATGAATGGATGAATCAATCAATCAATCAATCAATCAATTTTCGTAATAATATTTTTACTACGTAGTCCTATGATAAAGATATATAAAATATATACAATCGATCACGACTGTATCCCCGAATTCCGATTTGAATCTACTTGCCCTTGTGATACGGGCGCATTTAGCATGCAGTATTCTCATCGAAGGCGCCCCATCAGTCGTGATCGTGCGGTAGACTTGGTTCCCTGTTTTCCTTTATTCTTTCCCCTGCTGCTGCTGCTGCTGCTATTGCTGCTGTTTGGCATCCCCTTTGCCTTTTTCGTTTTGTTATTATTGGTAGATGATGATGGCATCCATTCATCGTCAGGCACTGGTCCCTCATCGAACCATTCCGTATCCTCACGAACTCGTTTGACTGTTACTTTTGGCTTTGTTGGTGCTGCGACCTTGGCGGAGAAAATCGTGCTGGACGACAAGACGATCCGAAAAGGATCTGCCGCCGACGATGATTCCTGTGCGACTGGTTGGGGTGCAGTATCAGCAGTCTTTAGTTTGAGCCGAATCACCTTTTTCGGTTCTGTACTACCGGTACTCTGTGAGGTGACGGCTTCCACTTTGGGAACTGTCGACGGCTGTGATTGTGGTTTCTCCGGTTTTGACGACATACCATCGTTGGCTTTTAGTTTGAGTTTCAACTTTGGACGGTCCAAGACTGGTTCCGACATGGTTCTTGTAGTAGCCTTGTCTTCGTTGGGACAAATGCCATGCTGTTTCACTCGAGTGTATTCTTGCTTGAAATCAAATAGAAAATGATCGACATCCATACAGTTGTGTTGTCGAGCCACTTCGAGGGCAGCTGTAGCCACATTTGGAGCTTTGTCAGGTGCTGTCTCAGGTACTTCGTCCCGATATTCATCCCACCACGACCGGAGGGTCTCGTACAAACAAGAGCAACCATCTACTTCCCTGGTACAAATGTCTCCCTTTCGCATCTTGTTCAAATACATTCCAGCTGCATAGAATTGCAACTGCTTGTAAAGGGGGCAACGAAATCGTTCCATTACTTTGGTTCGTTCTTCAATGTCATAAACTTCCAATTGCTTTTCGATATCCAAGCCGTGCAAAAAGTTGCCACCCAACACAATGGAATCGGAAGGTGTATAGACCCCATGAATCCAAGCCGAAGGAATAATCATGGTCTGTGAAGGCTGCAAGGTGATCCGAAGGATAGTGCTTTGATCTTGAATCAAATTGGGAAGAAACGTTGTGGCTTGATTGGCACTACAATTCCATTCTTCAAAAACTTGTAGATTGGCCTTGGTGGGAGCAATCAAACAAAAATCTTTTTGGCCCGAGAGTACATGGTACCAAACGGATGTTCCACCAAAGTCAACATGAAAGTCCGTGTAGCACCCCGCAGCCGATGTCAAACAGTAGTATTGCACCTTTGGATAGACGCGAGATTTTTTGGATTGTCCTTTTCCTCGGCCAGGCCAGGCTTGATCAATCCAATCTAGATCCCGGACGAATTGGGGTGACGTAATCTTTTGTCGCAATGGTGTATCGCTAAACTCGAGTGATATCTGGTTTAGAACACGAGGTCGTTGCTGTGCTTTCTTTTCCAAGGCCTTGACTACGGCTTGCCGTTGCTTTCGTTTCGGACCACCGAGGCCGGCCGTTAGCGGTGATGGTCCCGATTCTTTTCGCCGGTAGGGATCTTCAATGTAATCTACAAAAGCCCCCAGCGTCCATCCTTCCAATTCTTCTTGATGTTCCACATCAATCACAGCAAAGGGAAAAGCTCCTCCTAAAATGTTAGCAAGGTCCCTCAATTGTACTTCTCGGCCTCGAAATTTGATGACTTTCATGCCAATCGATTGGGGAGTATCGGTTATCAGAATGGGTCGCGTCAAGGTAATGCCTCCGTCATCTTGTTGCTTCTTCAAGTGTTCCGCTGTGAGTTGTCTGCCATCGGTAACGACTTGGATGATTTGAGAAGCACCTTGTTGCTGGCAATCTAAGGCCAGAAAGTCGGGGATGTGACGATTGGCGTAGCCTTGGTGATTCGTGTTATTGGAAGGAGGAGGAGGAGGAGGGTTCTCATGATTGGACGGCGACATGAGTGTGCTGTGTGTGTGCTGTGTAGTGCTGTGCAAAAAGATCCACTTATTGAGGGGCTTAGAGTAGTTTCTTGGCCTGCTGAATCGAAAGATCAATAAACAATCCTTGCCAATTAGTTCTTGGTTCACTCAAGATATTGTTGGCGTGTTTCAGTTTCCTTCGGATTCTTCGACGAACGATGATGGCATGTATGGCATGGTTTGAAAATCCATGGGGATGACTAGTCCGACTGAATCTCAAATTCTTCAAAATTCAACAAGGTCCAGCAGCCGAGGGTAGAAATATTCGTAACGCTCGGGTGCAGTACCAGTACCAGGTACCGGTACTGGGTACCGGTACCTTTTGCAAGGGCATTCTTTCATCATTTTCTACCATGACTTAGTGGATCCTACAGGTACCAATACGCTCATCTCACGACCAGGCGGCGCAGCAGATTTGGTCGAATGCTAGGACTAGTTCGACTAGAAATTCAAATTAGGGCTACAGTAGTTTTTTGAAAAAGTTAGTCCGATTAGAGAAGACGAAGAACAAAAAAGAGAAGGTTGAACTTCCGACCAAAGATGATCGAAAAGACAGCATAATTTTTTGAACCAATCGCTCATAAACCATGGGGCATCCTCTTTCATCATCTTCAAGACAAGCTTCTCTGCGAGCGCTTCAACGTCTAAAACAGCAAGGAGCTTTGCATCCAAGTAGACCCATTCGGTTCTATTTTTCTACTTCTCTAGCTTCATCACCCTCCATTGGACCAATCACCGACCGATTGACCGAATTGGTGGCTCCAGCCTCATTATCAGCATCAGGACCGATTACCGAACGATTGACAGAGCTGGTGGCCAAAGGTGACAAGTATCCCGACCAGCATCAATTGGAGACTGCTGCCGAACTGGATCGCTTATACACTCAGCTATTGGCGAATGAACCGCCTCCCTTGTCTGTGGGATCCAAATCCTCTTCCACGACCGCATCCTTGCCACCACCATCATCCAATTCAATCTTTAGGAGTTTCTTTGGTAGTCGTACTCCCACAGATGTTGTGAAAAATCTGGTGCCCTCCTTTTCCAGCACCACCAAGGGCGCGTATATCTATGGAGACGTCGGTTGTGGAAAGACCTTCTTGATGAACATATTGTACGACATGGTAGACTCGGGAGCCTGGGCCCAAGACAAACAAAAAGTCCATTATCACAAATTCATGCTAGATGTCCATGAACACATGCACCAAGAACGAAAAATAAATCCTCAGGGCGATTTGATTGCTCCCGTTGTGGACAGAGTCCTCGAAAAGGGTCGTTTCTTGTGTTTGGATGAATTTCAAGTGACCGATGTCGCCGATGCCCTCATTCTGCAACGACTCTTTGGAGGACTTTGGGAAAATGGTTGCGTCTTGGTGGCCACCTCCAATCGGCCGCCTCAGAACTTGTATCTCCATGGATTGCAACGGGATCGATTTCTTCCCTTTATTGACTTGCTCGAAAACAAATGCGCCGTGGTCAACATGTTGGATTCGGAAACCGATTATCGCATGTTGACGCCCTTTGCCAAGGGGGATCATCCCGTGTACTTTTCCAAGGGACAAGCGAATGACTTTGAAGCCTTGTTTGACAAATTGGTGGATGGAAGTAAGGTTGCCCCGACCCATTTGGTGACCCAAGGCCGGAAAGTCCAGGTCCCCAAGGCCTCGTTATCGCACAGTGTGGCACACTTTTCCTTTCACGATCTCTGTGAAAAGGCATTGGGAGCAGCTGATTATATAGCGATTGGACAAAACTTTGAAACTGTCTTTTGTCACTCCATTCCCAAATTGACGATCGATCACGTCAATTGGTTGAGACGATTCATTACCTTCGTGGACAGCATGTACGAACTCAAGGTAACTTTGGTGTTGCAAACCGATGCAGAATCCATTGATCATATCTTTACGGTGGAAAACAAAAAGGATTATTCCCAAGATGAAGTCTTTGCCTTTGATCGATCGCGTTCTCGATTGGAAGAAATGGCGAGTAAGGGCTATTTGTCACTAAAGTGGTTGGGAGAAGCATCAAAGTGATTTGTTAGGATGTGCTATCTTATGGAGAGATGGTGCTGTGCCTTTGGTTATGGCATGGCGATGCACCTCCTCGCTCCTACTAGATTTGCGGAAAAAAATGAAGCCAATCCAGGTGATTGTGAAAAGCAGCCGCTACTGTAGCGAGTTGTCGGAAAGGCTGGAGTTTGTCAGCTTCTCCATTCTGCAAGGGCGCATCAATGGAACGAGTGTCATTTTGCTTTTGTAAAAAAGGCAGCATAATTTGCATCCAACTGGAATGAGGGGAACTTCCTTGTAGCCTGTCCTAATGTTGTCAATGTAAAAGCTGTCACAAGAACATAGGATAACGCACACGTACCTATACGCGTACCAATAAAAAAGAATGACTTTCGCTCAAAACTCCTCCCATAGATCTGTGCTCAAGTACTTGAGACCCGAATCACAAATCAAAATGGCAATCGTCTCATCTGGGTCTGCTATTGGTTTGCTTCGCAGCAAGGCAATGGCAGCCGCCACATTGGCACCAGCTGAGAAACCACCAAATATACCTTCCAGTCGAGCTAAATCACAAGCACATTGAATTGCTTCTTCATCCGTCACTTGCAAATATCCGTCCACTTTGATGTCTGCATGGTCGTCATCGTTCGACTGAATACAGGGGAGATTCTTCATGAGGTATCCTCCACCTTGAATGCGGTGATTTGGTCGTGCCACAGTTCCTCCAGCCAGGACGGCAGCTCCCTTTGGCTCCACTATATAACATTTGACACCCTTATCCTGAAAGTACCTGGCACAGCCACCAAAGGATCCTCCAGTCCCTACGAAATCGCAAAATGATGTAACACTGTTTCCACTGTCATTCCAAATTTCTGGAGCTGTGGCTTGGAAATGGGCCATGGCATTGGCTTGATTTCGGAATTGATCGGCCCGAAAGGCACCCAACTCTTGTACCAACTCGTTGGTGCGTTGTTCTACCATTTCCAAATCCACCCCAGTAACTTGTCCTATCTTGCTCCCAGGAGCTTGTTCCACCAATTCGACCGTGGCGCCCAATGCGTTCATCATGCGAGCACGTTCCATACTGTTTCCCTTGCTCATGACTGCCGTGAATGGATGACCTAAAACACCACACACAATGGCCAATCCAGTCCCAGTATTGCCACTGGTCAATTCCACGACTGGTTGGCCTGGTTGGAGTTGTCCGGAAGTTTTGGCATCCTCAATCATATGTTTTGCAATCCGATCCTTTTTGGAAAAGCCGGGATTCAAGTATTCCAGTTTGGCCAGAATTCTTCCTTGAAGGTCATAGTGCTTGGTCAATCGAGACAAGTTGACGAGGGGGGTGGAGCCAATGGCGGCGGTCACATCGGGCAAGACTTGTGCTTGTGGTTTTGGTTTTGGTTGGGCCATGTTCATTGATTGCATTGTTGTCGTTGAAAATGTTTTGGCTCGAAGTTGACATGTTGTCCGACTAGTTCGAGCAAAGAAGGACGAAGGACAGACTATTCGCACCTTTCGTGTCTGGCACGCTCGTGTGGCCTTTTCTACTTAGGCTAAATGCTACTTATTTCGCATCGGTTAACCGTTGATCTGTTTCAAACTGACCACATATTGATAGTTTTCGCGAAATCCAACGTCCTTTTCAACCTGTTCAAATAATCACAAGGCCGACACTGACAAACAGACACCATTATCATACCTATCGAGAGACGTGCTCGATAAGGAAGTACTGTAGTTAGTCAGTTAGTTCATTAAAGTTATAGCAGCAATGCCTCGCACGTCCACCAGAAGACGAAAAGAAGCAGCCGAGTACAGTAAATCCGTTCGAAACAACACCACGAAGAAAGTTTCCGCACCGGTGGTGCAGCAAAAAATGGACCTTTCTGTGGTCGACAAAGCTTATGGTGATTATGCTGATTTGTACGGCGACGTCTTGCGTGTAAGCGCCACTGCTACCCACGAACACATTCAGTTGGCCTACTTTGATCGACGATCCGAACTCTTTACGCTGCTGGCCAAAATTGACGCCAAGTCGCAAGATGCTAGGACCGCAAAGGAGCGACGTCAAGCCGAACGCAAAATGGATTCCGTCGTCTTGGCAGTCCGCATTCTAGGAGATTCCGCTAGTCGAGAACAATACGATCAAGTACGGCAGACCCGTTTGCTCAATCGTAGACGATCCAAGCAAAATCACTTTGATGGAGACTACAGCAAGGTTAGCCGAAGGGCCACCTTTCAAGAAAAGCCAGTGACAACTGAGATGAGATATGAAGAAGAGAATTTGGAGGCACCACAACGTCGAAGTACCAGCAGATCGAAGCCATCTTCGAGTGCTAGATCTTCTGGTCGGAGTCGAACGCCCAAGAAGAGTAGTTCGAGACGGGCAGTACCGGCCGATGACTTGGATGAAACTCTCAACACGTACGAGATGACGGATGAGGAAGCCGATGCTGATTTGGATCGTTCGTACCTTTCGTATGAAACGGACGAATTCCGTCAGGACGATACCACCGTGGGAAGTGGCACCATTGGTACCATGACCATTGGTGAGACCACTGTTGGCAGTGGCACCATTGAAACAAATACTTTGGGGGAGGCAACTTTGGATACTTACACTGTCATCACCATGGACGAGGACAAGGTTGATCCAAAGCTTTTCTGTGGAAACGTTGACTTGGCCCGAAAGTTCCAAAAGGAAGTCAACGGGGCATTCCAAGATACAGTTGCTTCCTTTGACCAAGTCTTTAATGCATTCACACTAACGGATAAGGATATTCGTGCAGTCACCAAGCGCATTGATAAGGCCAAGCGCCAGTTGGATGACTAAACATAGCACAAGCAGGATATATATTTCCTTTCCTGTCAAAAAGTCCATGTGGGGTATACAAATAGAGTCTTATACACATATTGCATATTGTAATTGATTCGTTGTTTGTTGTTGGCATTATCATAGGTACTGTAGTAGAAGGAAGTCACCCTAGAACGGGCCGTACTAGTACTGTTGCTCCTGACAAACTAGATTCGATTCGATTCACGTCATCTTATCGCACCCGTAGCTCGGTTGTTATACGAGTCTCCAAGAATAGGAATATTATAAGGACTAATTGACAGACTGACTCACGCACGCAGCATCTATTCATCTTGGCTGTACGCACTCTTGTGTCAAGTGCCACAAGCACAGAGTACCGGTACTGCTGGTGAGATTAGTCGCAACAATCATCATCGATGCACAAGCCCTTTTCTACTGGTGGTACTTGCGTATATACATACAACAATGAATGTGTCGACACTTAAATTAAATTACAATGTTCTGTTTGTTAGACATGGGTTGAGCTTTCAAAAGTTGGGAAAGTACTATAGTAAGTTGTCTTTCATGATTTCTTGCTGTTCTGTGATCTTCATATATATATATATATATATATATTGAATCCGCACAAATACTGTAGAAGATCCGTTATGTGGTGCCGTTATGGTGTTGCTTCCTATGGTGAGAAGCTGCCATCACGCCATCTTTCAAATCTTTGGATGAGAAACTTTTTATGCGAACGTTTTGGATGGTCGGCGCATAGTACCAGCTAGCGTCAACAACAGCATCGGGACCACGAGAGTATTGGAAAAACTGCCAAGCCTTTTACTTGAAGCTGCCATGACACAATTTTGACGATTGATGACTCGTTCCACTCCGCTATTCCACTCCCGCCTGTCAATCCAATACTGTAGCAGCAGAATGCCAATGGAAAGATCAACCTGGGGAATTCTTTCAGCATGGCATCGTTGAGAGAACCGGTACTAGGAGAAGGGGATTTTAGTCTGCTTCCGAGGAATTCTTGTGGTTTCTATTCTATCGAACACAGAGCCATGGTCAAGTTCGCTCTGAGTACCGCTACCAGGTACCGGTACCGGGACATCACTTTCCTTTTTGGATTTG
>CAKOGP040001224.1:81166-335345 GCA_933822405.4 Cylindrotheca closterium | reverse complement strand
GAGGATCGACCCCAATCAAAGAATCAGCATTCAGAATGCACAAGATCCCATCAACAATAATACTTCACAAACGAGTGGACACACCAGATACAAGACTAGCAAACATGAGGAGCCCGCTAGCACACAGCCCCCTGGAAATGAATCTAGGACTGGTTGACTTTGGTAAATACGCGACAACACCGACAGACACAGAAAACGCATTCGAGCCAATCAAAGACCTTTGGGACGAAGAAGTTGAGCCAACGGAAGATTCATCAGACGAAGAGGAAGACGACACCCCTACACCATCCATACTAGACGCTATCCAACGCACGCAGCCTCGACCGATTAACAGAGACGTACCACCAACAGATACAGAAGGAGCCAACCAAACCAGACAAGTCCATACCACAGAAACCATCACAGAAGAACTCAATCTACAGAGCGTATACGAACGAACCACACAATCCAAGGACAAATTATACGTCATAGCCCATCAAGACGACACATCAGGGTGGAACAACTGGTACGTGATACAAATCGACATGGAGGAGACCAACGAGAAACTAGCAAGAACAAAAGGACAGTATCACTGCAAGTGGTACATACCAAAACCCACCGCTACAAAGCAAGGCCCCCCAATGACCAGCCCCTTTTGGCCCCTAATCAAAGAATTTACCGACGAGACAACATACGGCCCAACAGTACCCATCAGACCCAGCAAAGTAGACCAGGTGCTAAACAAGAGCCCACACAAATACGCCTGGTACCAGAAAGAGGTCAACATCATCGAAGACGGCGTGTACGGACCTTTCGATTTTGAACGAGACTACAAAATACCGGACGTGGTGTGGGAAAAAGTGAGAGAGGCGGCAACACAGATGAAACTAAAAGTGGCCAACATCACACCCAAGTCAACACCACCAGGTAGAGCACACAAACGAGCGCGACACAAACGATAAACACAGCTAAAAAGAACAAAAGAATAGACCCAAAACAAACCAAACCTACAGACAGTATACACCTCGAAAGCCCCAACGTTGACCCAAAGATGACCCACGATAGCCCCCAGATAGCCCCAACCAGGTGGACCCAAGCCCCAGACCCAATAAGTTACGACGATCTGTCGCAGCAGACCATAGTACCAGTTGACCCAACAAAAAGCCGCCATCGACAAACTACTCCATGTCGCAGCATGCAGTACAAGTCATGACTGGCAGAGTAGCAGGAACAGGAAGCCCCAAAGACGAAGGACCCGATATAGCAACCCCCATACCCCCCCAAAATACGTGTGTACAACGACTAAGATGAGGACTGATCCTCCCGTTCTGACCGTCGTACCGCGAAGCACCTAGTCAAACATTGGACCTGGACGCAACTGTCAGACGCTTGAAGCAGCTAGCCAGCAACCTGGACGTTGGAGAGGATCCTGCAGCCCGATTTGCAATTGAGGGTTAGATGGCGATTTTTCTTCGGCTACCTTGTTCGGTGCCAGCAGCCATTCATCAAGAAGAGGGAGGTGAAAACAGACCAAGATGAGACGTTACAACAGAGTCGCCTAAATAGAAGAAGAGGGGACGTAACGTGACTGACTGGACTGCCGAGTCCCGAGCAGATGTATTAGAGCGATCGAAGGCCAACGGTCATCGCCGAATATTCAGCCCAAGATCAATCATTCATCATCTACTCACAGCTGCTTCAGACCCCCGTAAATACACCCCAATAGCAATATCAATCACCGTCTATCATGTCCAACAGTAGCTACATCAACGCACTAGTACGCTCTCTCTACGAGGAGAGCCAGGAGCACAACGTTAGCACGTTAAGTTTGGTCTGATGTTTGTGCCATCCATTTTATTTTTTATTTCATATCTTGTCTTGAAGTGCGTATTTGGACTGGACCGGTCGGCGCGGCAAAAATGGCTCGTCAATGTTTCAAGTAGCCTCTTCCGGACAAACTCGGGACCATGGAATAAACGCACCCAAACTTTGTAGTAAGCTACAGTACCGGTAGCAGTAATGGTTTATCTTGTTCTATTAACTTTTATATTATTGTATCGGTGCACTGTTGCAGTATTGGTCTTGATCAAATTGTTTCGGTTTCAGGATAGATAACGGGTGGCCAATCCTACTGATGGGGGCCTTCCCTTTTTATATGTTTCTTTGTACAGTTGGTTGTAGGACCTTGTGGTTCGAGGACACTCTTGTTCCATCATTGGAACAAATATACGTAGATAGTTTCGTTTGTACAGTGTCTCGAACCTTGCTCTTGGTCCTACATATTTGGATGATCCATTTCATTCTGGAGGGGTAGTAGTATTTCGTTGGTTGCGCAGAATGATGGTATCCAGAGAGTGAGTGAGTCCTATCAGGTGCGTCTTTAGGCACTCGTTTTCATATCATTCAGCTCCTGCGGTCACTCGGCAGAAAGTCTACGTCTTCGGACTCGCTTGGAGTGCAAAGAAGACAATGAAGAGGATGAAGGTCTTCTCTTGAGAGTAGGCAGCTTGGCCATGGGAGGTGGGGAACCCGGCATTTCCGGAATTCCTTGCGACAGTGATGGATCGTGAACATCACAGTAATCTTGGAGAGCATGAATGAGGGCAATCTTCTTATGCCAAGTAGTGCTGTCATGAGAGATTTTGGCAAGCTTGTTTCCCTTGATAGTCTTTTGCGCCTCGAGCACGTGAGCAATGACCTTGCGTTTGTGAGTCAAACGTGAAACACTGACATAGGCTTCCAGCCCTCGGAGATCACCCTCTTTTTCAATGTCTTGTGCTGTCATTTCGCCTCGAATAATGGCAGAACGAGCTTGATGAACTTGTGTTTGCAGGGCGGTGATTTCGGGCTTGGTGTACCAGAGGGTGCTGACTTCATTCGGTTCGAATTCGGATTCCGAACCGTATTTGATAACATGGGTGTCAAAGACAACCTTTTTCTCAAAAGACTTGTTGGCTTCCTTGACGATCAGAAAGAGGTCTTCTGCTGTTGGGATTATCGATTCCATGGCTGTGGCGTTTGCTACCGGTATGGTCATTCAGAACAGTTTATGAGTGCATGCAATGTTCCCAATGCTCTCTGGAAGATGATGTGATCGAACAAATTGTCAGATGGACTTTTCGAACAGCGCAATTGTCAATCTGTCAATGTCACGCGTTTTGGGAGAAGGCGAATGTTTATTCCCCTTCTCCTACGGAGAAATGCGTAGCAAACGCGGGCCGTGCGCGTCAGGCACATGGTTCGATTGCCTTCGTACGTGCGATGGGTGCGATTTGGTTGCCAGCTGCTCGTCAAATAGTGAAGTACATCACAGAACGAAGAATCAAGATGGCAAATTGCGAACCTACAGGTACGAACAAGAATGAAGCGCAGCTGACCCCTTGACACCTTTCTCTTTACATACTAACATACAACTCACCATGAAGAAATGATTCTTCTGATGTTTGTTTCCAGTTTCCATTAGTTTCGCTAGTCTAGTTCCATTAGTACCACGTGTGTAGGACAATTGACACTTGAGAAGAACGTAATGAACGATGCTAATAAGAGCCGAAACTCAGAATGTTCGCTGCGAATTTTGATTTTGTTCTCACAGTAGATTTGACAACTGATTGAGAATCAATCGTCCCTTGCACATGTACATAATGCTCCTTTGACCCTACATGATGGACCCCCCTACTGTACACTCACACTCTCAGCATGCACAATAAAAGAAAACAATATTATGCTCATCGTGTATTATATATATCCTAATAGTATAGTAGTGACACCAAAAGTCCTTTTTCACAGAAGGACATCATCGAGTTATCTGGGATCCTCAATATCATCATGTACCCATCCAGTAGCCTAGAAATTCAAGTTGCTATCGTAATAGCCATGATTCCAATGTGGTTTCCAATAGAGTCGAAAGTTTGTCCAATCCACTTCGGTATTGCAAATATCATTTCCGGAAGCACAGCATTTAGTACAACATTCGCAAGTTAGATTTTCTTCCGAACAATCCATGACCAGAGTCTTGATGATCCCATTTTCTTCACCGTTGGAAATCTTGACGACATTGAGCATCTTGCTGGGGTTATTGGGGTTGCAAAATTTCCCAGCCATGTCTCCTGTAAAGCCATTCTGTTCCAACAATACCAGTTGCAATCGTGTCAATTGGTTAATCTCCTCTGGAAGTTCTCCTGAAAGTGAATTGCCCTTTAGATAAATATCAACCAACTCCTTGGCTTGTCCAATGCTGCTTGGAAGGTCTCCTGAAAATGAATTTCCCTCTAGTAGTAGTTTTTAGTCAAGATGAAGGGAATGTTAGTATCATGCAGGATCGAATCGTCATTGCGATGTGAAGGATTCATTCATTCAGTCATTCGTTTGTCACTTACGTAAATCCAAATGCTGTAATTTTGGCATGTCCGTAAAAAGCCAATCGGGAAGCTGTCCGGTCAAAGATGCTTCCGGTAGGACTAGCTCTTTGAGGCTTGAGAATCCTGATATCCAGCTGGGGATGGGCGACGGTGAGTATCCATTTCCTCCTGCGTACAAGAACTGCAGAGGAGAAACCGTAGTCCCGGTCGTGAAATCGGCAACATCATCCAATCTGCCGTCCAACAGATTGTTTGACACGTCCAACAGTTCGAGTGCTTGGAGCTTTGTAAAGATGGATTTTGGTAGGGTTCCAGTCAAGCGATTTTCATGCAGCGATAGGAATTTCAAGGCGGTATTGGTATCCGATTGATCCAGAGAAGATGGAAAGCTGCCAGTGAAAGAGTTGGCATGCAAATCAATGGCATTGAGACTGGCACTATTCGGTTGGTTGAAAAAGTTGGGAGGCAGAGAACCATCCAGAAGATTTTCTGACAAATCCAGTGACACCAAGTCGACAAAGTTCCCCATCCATGAATCAGAAAGGGTTCCTGTTATTTGATTCCTATCCAAAAACAGCTTTTGGATTTTTGTGAGAGGAGCCACAAGGTCAATGGAGCCTTCGAACTCGTTTCGATCCAAAGCCAACACCTTCAAGTTGGTCATGTCAGAAAGACTTGCTGGAAGTTGACCGTCCATTTTGTTACCACTCAATGCAAGGGCTTCCATCGCCGTGCTCAATTCAGAAATGAATGGTGGTATGCTACCTGTCAGTGAGCAAAAGGTAACGGTGAACTGCTGCAACGCAGACATTCTACGGAATCCATCAGGGATGGTCCCAGTAATCGATGGATTATTCGCCAAATGCAAGATCTCCAACCGTTCTAAGCCGCGAATTTCGTCCGGTAGTGTTCCTGTCATGTTGTTACTTTCAGCTTTGGGAGTGGAGAAAGAAAAAGGTTAATGAATCGTTCCGGGCGTCGACAATACAACCGATAAAGCATAAAAAGATGCAACTTACAGATGATCAATGCTCGAGGGAACATATCAGAAGCTTCTGGACATTCCGAAAGACCGTACCGTAGCTCAGCAAATCCATCAAATGCTTCAACTATTTCATTCCAAGAACAAATGTGTCCACTTGACAAAAAATTCAACTGGGCGGTCCAAGTAGGACCTCCAGTGGCAAAGTAAAATACTGTCATAGCGTATCGTTCATCAAATTGTAAATTTGGTTCGTCGACCGGAACTGGCATGTTCATTCCGTCTCCATGTGCCATCCATTGAGCCGCCAAGTATTGGGGACTTTGTACTCCATTCTGCGCTTGGACGGAATCAAAGGTGGAAATTCCCCGAATCGTTGTCACATATTCCCGAATTTGCAAAAAGCGCTGCGTCTCGCCCTTGTTCCAATTGTCGGTATTGCCCTCATTGTTCATATCATCTTCAAAACGAACAACTTCTGGTTCTTCATTATTCATTAGTACAGAGACGACTACCGCGATAATTGTGGTAAGAATCACAAAACTGCATACTGCAATACATATGCTTTTCTTTAACGAAGCTGGCTTTCCGTCATGACCCATTTGCGCCCTATACGATTCCACATCAGGAAGTTGATCGTGATCATACTCTTCGGAGGATTCGTTATAGTCATCGATATCCTCTCCCAAATAATCACCAAATCCAAGGTCTTCTGCCAATTCATCAATCACTGATGGATTATCGTCATCCTCCATCTTGTGGTTATATTATAGTACCGCTGTTGTCGCCTCCGAAGCAAAGTTGATGGTGCCGTTCGCTCGTTTTTCGTTTCTTTGATCTGGCCAAAGACTGACTAAACCGATTTAATTTTAAACTTTTGCGACTAAATCTGCCCACAAAAGTACCGGTAGGCAACTGTTGATTGAACACGACGATGGTAATATTGCCATCCAAATGGAAGCAGGGCAACCAAGTCTACCGTAGTAAAATCTCAAACATCCAAGGGATTTGCTTTTCATAGCCTACGTAGAGAGCTAGATCTAGTCAAGTACAGATTCTGGAGACTCGTCTAGAAGAAGACAAACAAGCTAGTAGTGGGTAGCACTAGTAGCTAGTAGCGGCTACTAGTAGTCCTACTAGGAGCCGCAGTAGTTACTATAGTACTAGCTAGCCACCAGCAGCTTGTTGCATCAATGAGGTTTCCTTTTCTTAATATTTCTTTGCCATCGAAATCGATGCAGACCGACGAAGGCTCGCTAACGTTATCGCAAAGTTCACATGAATTGCAATGATGTTACATACAACCAACCTGCGGAGATGAGATGCGAGAACGAACGCAAAATCGACAATAGTCTGACTGACTCGACTCTTCGATTGGGGTAACATGTGGTCGTTAATTGGATGAAATTTTCATGTTGCATTAACATTTATCGTGCAAGAGTCATTGGTCGTCTCCATTTAAGGTTTGATTTTATTGAGCAAGAGCCGTCTGTCATAGTTCCAAATAAAAGTGAGAAAGAATGGAAGATGGCAAACACTGACACAATTACACCACTTCAGAACCCCTGTAGGATACTATACAAACATAGAACGAGAGCACACACTTGAAGGAGAGAAATATTTGATAATGGACGATAACGAAATGGATATAATGAGCTGGAGCAGCGAAGATGAAACCTCCGAAACAGAGGAATGTGGACTAGACTCATTTGAATCTCTTGAAACGGGACCTATTGACGAAGCTCATGAAGACTTGCTTGCCCGTGCTCTTAAGTCGATAACCTTTGATGAGCAGCAGTCAGCAATCCATGACATACACGGTGTCTCAGAAATTCAAGAAGATCCGATAATCATGGAGGAAAAGCTATCGCAAATGGAAAACGAAATATGCAAGATTAAGAAAAAGGAGGCCTATCTACAAGCAAAGGAAATTTCTCCAGATTTTGGTAAGTTTCGGCAGACACGATAGAACGAAGAAATTCTTCATAACAATTATCTTACAGTTGCATTCTATCTTATCTGTAACCAACAGCTCTGAACAAGGATCTTCGATTGTTGTTTCTTCGCTCTGATAAGAAGTTGAACGCAAAGAAGGCTGCAGCAACCTTCGTTTCCCATTTTGAAGTTAAAAAGAAGCTGTTTGGCGAAGAAAAGCTTGGAAGAGATATCATGCTGCATGATCTTAAGCAAGAAGAGTGGAAGTTTTGTCAAACTAGATGGTTGCAACACAGGGACCGATCAGGAAGAATTGTTCTTTTCTGGACACCCCACGAGGAGGAGCAGACCTACGAAAGCAGGTTTCGCTTGTTGTTTTGGTCCATTTTTACAATGTTGAGAGACGAAGAGTCACGGAAAAATGGCATGGTGCTAATTTTCTATAACGTCGGTTCCAATATCATGCCAGACCCAAAGTTATGGGTTGCTCTGAATGACATGAAGAAGAGCCTTCCTAACTGCTTTGTCAGCTTCCATATTTGCTATGACAACCCGCGAGTGCGCCCAATCCTTCGATTGATCCTTTCTGCAGTTGGAACTTTTTTGACAGTCAGGTGTCGATCCCATTATGGTAAGTGGTCCTACCCTCAATCGATATTTGAACTAGTTGCTTGTTGTTGCTAACGACTGTTGTCGCTGTCAATTCAGGATCTGCAAAAGAGTGCATTTACTCTCTGTTGACATTCGGAATCCCGCGAGAGGCGCTACCAATTACAGATGATGGGACGATCCTCCCACTTGCAGAAGAAGGTTTTACAAAGCGACTAGAGCAAGAGCAGCAACCGACCCCAAAGGAACTCGTCGTCATTATTCCGGGGCGGTTTGATGTGTTGTTGGGAAGGCAAAAGCGATGTCAAGATCACGTAGGAAACCTCCGATATCGTCACCTTGTTCTGTCCTATCAAAATGACTACGAGCAAGCTAGTAAGCACGAAAAGACAGCAATTGCCGAGAAAGTGGTAAAAGAAGTTCAAGCGAATGGTGGGCACTTTCTCGAGATTTATTACGCTGATTTCATCGAGGTATCTGATATTGTGGCCAGAAAAAAAGTCGCCCATGCTTTTCGTAGTCAAAGAAGGATACAAAATCGGAGGAAAGAGTCTCACAATCGACTAGCGGCTGGAAGTCCTCCTGTTTCAGGATCCGAATCTGACGGTTCAGTGCCAGTCTTTGGAAGCCAAACAGCGGGCACAAAGAGAGCTAGCCCGATACAATTTGCATCCAGTGCAAAGCGAGGATTCGGGGCAAGCATGTAGATACCAGAATAAGCTGGTAGCTGTCTTGTAACCTCATTGCCATCTACTGTCTGCCACCATTGCTTGCCTTGTCCAGCGATGGAATAGATATGTACTTTCCTTTTTCACGGCAATACCCTCGATAATGATCAGGATAATATGTTCCGGTAGCGATTCTATCATGTTTATCACCAGATACTAATTTTCGCACATCAAACCACTTTCGGTACATCAAATTGCACTGATGGTCTTTGTATGTTTCATTATAGGATATATCCCCACATTTCGTAGGAGTCTTACACTGTCCGAAAGAATGCAAACGGATTAGGGTGAGAAATGCCAAATGCTGAATGTAGTTGCTCTTGCTCCAACACCAAACTTACGTATGTGAAATGGAAAATGAAAGTTTCTTCCAACGGCCATTTTTGGCACTGTACATCATCGCAGTCGGAACCTGGTCGATCACGACAATCCATATCCTTATAATCAGCATCAACAGAAATTGGTGTGCCCCTTGGATACTTTCCTCGTTTGTCGAAGGATGACCGCCGAGGGTTTTCGGCAATCTGATTGAATCGACATCGGTTCAGTTCAATGCTCGTATCATGTGCGACATCGCTGTAGTAGTAAGCCAGCAGTCCTTGAATGGTCATGGATCCCCATATGTGCGAAAAATATCCACTTCTATGTATTTTTTAATAGATACAAGGTGAGTCGATTTTTCAGCGGTAATGGAAGCTGTGACATGTTGGTTCTTACCTAAACCACCCTCCTTGCCTCCCCCCTTTGGCATTGTAATACTTTCCCGACCTCACCATATTCACAAGTGTCTCGAGGGTAGTAAGATTCGGTTTCACCATAATAAATCCACCCTGAAGGCCAACCTTTAGTCCTTTGCCTCGTTTCAGCATGTTGTAATCCCTGGTGTAGTACGCCTGAACGTCCAGCTTGTCGAGAGGAACCGATGCCTTGTAGGTGGGTGTCGCCATTCTAGGATAGCGAAAGCTGGTGTTGGATTCCGGTAACTCGGGAGCAAAGAGAAGTTCTCGAGCGTCTCGCCCAGTTGGATTGTCCGGTGGCAACACCATGGCATCAATCACCGGGTCCAATGGATTTACTACAAGAGTATCCAAATCAAGATGAATTGCTACGGGAAAGTCCGTCATGCTATAGGCATGCAACTTGATCAACTCCTTCTCTCCACAACATCCATCGCTACGAATGTTTTTTCGAAAGATCTTGGCACCCTCCACCTGTTGAATTTCACTGAACTTGACTGGGAATTTGACGGAATATGGTTGGAAACCAGCCCGTTTCAGATGCTTGACACACTTGGTTGTCTTCGTCTCGGGAGTCACAAGGACAAAGGTTTTACTTCCATATCGAGATCTGGGATGGAGTGGGAAGGAGTTCAAATCGATAGACTTCTTCAAGACGGCTCCAAAATCGTAAATCTTGGTGGCAAAACTCTTAGTGCATCCAGTGACAGACACTAAATATGCAACGGTAGTGATTGGTGCGGTCACATTTGTCCCAACGGACTGGCTATCAGTAATCACATTGCCCATTTGTCTCTCCTCATTTGTAGTTGAATTGGACTCCGCTGAAATGGTTGGTAGCAATGAAGTCTCGTCAATCCATATAGATATTGTGGTATTGGTGGTAGCCAAGCTTGCTCGTAACGGCCCAGCAAGGCCGAACACCAACACCACTAAAACTATTAGTAAACACCGTCGAGTTCTAGTTTCCTTTCCCTTCGTCATTTTCAACAATTACATGTTTGTCACCATCAGCATGATATTTCTTGTTGCTTTGGTCGTTGATGATTTTTGTTTTTGTGCCTCCGATGAATGGGGGAATGCCTTGCGAACGTTCCCCTCGTTATTATAGAAGAATAGATCTCCCCACGATCAGCCGAGTTCGAAAATCTTTGATCTGCACAGCATGCGCGTGGGTGTACGTACTTCGAACGTCGTAGTGTGAACTCTTACTGCAAGCTTACGTAGTAACCGAAAACGCCGATGGTGGAGGAGAAACAGCAGACCGGCAATGGCCGAAAGTACTGTAGTCATCGCTCTCACTAAGACTTATCAAGATGAGTATCTACAGTCGAATCTTTGCAAACACTTCAAAGAGATTTGCATCGGCCGCAATCTCTGGGCGTAAAGTCCCTCCACATGGCGTCTGGGGAATTCCAGGAGCTGTCGTGTTTACCTGGATCATCTGGGGAGCCCTCAACGATGATATCAAACAGTCCGTTGGACTTTACTGGGATCCCGATACCGAAGTCAAAAGAGTAGAAGCCGAGCGAGAAAAGCGATTGGCAGCCAAGGAAGCTCTTAAGGCAGCAAAGAATCCTGCCGCGGAAGAGGAAGAAGAAGAGGAGGAAGACGAAGGAGTAACCGCTGAAGATATCGAAGAGGCTGTGAATGCTGCCATTGAGCAATCTGGCGGTGCCGAGGAAGAGGAGGAAGAAGAAGAAGAGCCCGCACCAGAGCCTGAGGCCGAGGAAGAAGAAGAAGAGGAGGAGGAAGAGGAAGAGAAGCCAAAGAAGAAGAAGGTTGACCCTGCTACCTTGACAAAAGAAGAGCGATGGGAATATTTCACCGATCGGGCTATTAACCCAGGTGATGATGATGATGACGACGATGATGACGACGACGATGATGATGATGACGACGATGAAGACGACGAGTAAACTATTATTAGTTGGTTCATTAGTTGATTTCATCATACCGTAGAAGTTGTTACTTGGATTTATAGACACACTTCAATGCTACTATATTTTCATTTCCTACTCGTAGGCTCCTAAAAGATTAGTTTGAATTGACTACTTTAATACCAAGTTCAAGCCAAATAGGATACTTGGTCTATTCTGTATCCAGAACTATAGTTTTGGATATTGTTGTAGCCGATCTTCTTCTTTAAGATGTTGTATATTGGTCTATGACGTGCAATTGTCGAATAAAGGGTGGCGATGGACATATCTTTTTATTCTTATTAATATCATTTGAGCATTGATTTTATAAGTATCAGGTACGCGTACTTGAACTGATGTCTGCTGATTGCACTACACAATAGTCCGACAGCCGAAGATGTTTGGACCTTGCTTTGAGGATGAGCATGGCTGCAGCAATACTATCCAAACCTGAACAAAAATCAGCGGTTAGAAACTTGAATGATCCTGTTCCTTTTTGCATGTTATACTGGTACGTATAAAACATGACAGCATGGAAGTACACAAATAAAGGAAAGGATCGGAGAACAGAAATCTATAAAAAGGTTGGCTTCAAGCGAGGGGTGACCTCGGACTTCAGATGAACTATGCATTGTTGTCGTCATTTCCTTCCCACCAGTCTGGATTCGATTCGATACGAGATCACTTACTAGAACTAGGAGAGTGATGCATGGCGCAGTCCATGGCATGGAGTGACTTGGTAACGAGATTTTTCAATATTCGCAGCACGCTGGAAAGCCTGTAAAGTACTGTATAGAACAAGTAAGAACGAAACATGTTGTGAGTACAAGCTTAAGAATCAGGAGAATATGCATAGCATATGCTGCCTTGTGTGTGTGTTTGTGTGTGTGTGAGCCAAAATGTATTGTGTCAGGGTTAAAAAGCTCGGTTTCAATTATCGCATCAAATGCAGCCAAAGCTGCAATCAGACCCTCAGGATTGAAATGCTCGTCATTCACGTTTGGCGTCTCACGCACACTAAACTCGCTCAAGGTGTTGCATCCAAAAGATTTGATTTCCACGTACATTTTACTGATATCGAATATCTTGGAAAGCGGCGCTTCTCCAATCGCTCATGCCTTGCTGAGGACGTCAAAGGCGGGCGTTCCAATGTAATACACGCAGTTCTGAGAGAAACGTGTGTTAGAACAAGTTTGGTTCGATTGAAAGTTCAGGGGAAATGACAATTCATGGCGATGATGGCAAAGGATCGGAGTAGCGATTCTGATGGTATGTTGAATCCTCAAGCAAGGGGTGACCTTGGACTTCGGTTGAACTATGCGTTATATATATTCATCCTCGTCATTTCCTTTACATTTTTTGCAGCGGATTAGAACTCACTTGTATCAATCATTCTGTTGAAGTCAAGGATGCTATGCATTTATCATGTTTGGATCATGCAGGATGTGAATCAATCATTACTTGTACTGACTGTTCTCATGATGCAACGATATGTTTTTATGCTTTTTCATTGTGAGTGATTTGAAGGGCACAGACAGACATGTGTCGGCTCATAACCTTTAGTTTTCATTGGCGGAGCAGAGAAACGGAGCATTATTCGGGACTTATTCGATTCCATCACTTTGCGCCCAAACTTTGAACTCGTAGCATTGTGTAACAACGCTACGAGGTTGTGGTGGCAGGCGCAAATCGAAGCGGGAACGCTGATTTATCGTGGTTTGAAAATGAAAAAAAAAATACCACTGTGGATGATAGAATAGGCACCTCCATTCTGCATACATCGTCCGCTAGCAAGCACTTACACAACAACTCAACAACAGCCGTGTCAGTATCAGCCAACAGCAACAGCAACAGCAACAGCAACAGCTAGCAACAATAAGTAATGGCGACTGTTGCAAAATCCAACAGCAACAGCAACAGCAACAGCAACAGCAACAGCAACAGCAACAGCAACAGCAGTGCTCAATGCCAAGACAACCACAGCACTCTGCCACCACCGCCTCAATCCAGGGATTATGATACTCCCGAGCGCCTCGTATGGCATCGTTTTCAAGGAATTATGTGGCCTGGGATGTTTTACCACGGTTTGCAACAGTTCAACCAAGAAATGCTCGAAGAATTGGACCGAAAAGGAGACAAAACCACCAAAGCGAAATTGGGTTATCATTTGATGAAACAAGCATTGATGGAGAAAAAGGGAGGCTCTTCCTTCAGACGTGGCATTGTTAGATACCTAGGAAGGCCCATCTTTGATTATCAGCAAGTAAAAGAAGGAGAATACGAGAGCTTCTTACATTTCCTGCCGCATTACCTGGTGAACATGACTACTCGGCCGGATCAATTTGGTCAAGACAACTACCAACTGTACATGGACTTTCATCGCGGAATTGATGAAAGCATGGTCATTTTTGGGAAAGCTGCTGGTGCCTCGTCGAATGCTGATTCCGATGAAGTGCCATGGGAAGAGCAGGCTCAAAAGGTCTGGGAAGAGTTCGATTGGACCAATCCTGCTCCTCTTGCAGTACCACAACCACAACCACAGCAACACCCGCAACAACAAAACCAGCTGCAGAGACAACCACTAGTACCACATTCACCAAACACAAACAGTGTCGCAGCCGTCTCCTTGGCAGACGAATCCATGGTATCCGCCAATACTGGAAGTGCCTCTACCAGCACACATCATCAGCAGCAGCAGCCAAGTTGGACGGAAACTCCGGTGCGCCACCACCCTACTACTCCTGCTGCCAATGACACGCCCGCCCTCGAGACCACTCCCATTCGCAATGTGCACGCTCCATGGTCCGACGTCTGGTCCAAGATGGCCTTCTCGGATTGGAATGTCCGGTCGACCAAGCACGGGAAGATTTACACTCACGCCAATTTGACCCAAGAATTTACCGAGGAAGAAGTCAAAGAGTACGTCAAGAAGCATTATGGTTGGTTGGGAGAACGTCGGCCTACTCGTGGCTCTAGTTCTTCTGGAGACTCGCCACAAAAAACAAAGACCTTTGGCGTCTATTGGAAACAGTTTTTGAAAGATGAGGGTTGGCAGATGATTAAAGGGAAACAACCCATTGAGTGGTATTACGTCCGACCCAATCGATCGGTTGTCGATGGTGTCGAAGGAGAAGATTATTTTATCTCGACGGATGCCGTGGTGGACTATTGTGACAACAGTGGCGAGTACCAATCGTCCAGTGGTTCCGAAAGTGAAGTCTCGCCGGACCCAAGAAATCAAGCACGAAGAGGCTTGGAGACGGACGATGACGAGAGTACCAAGTTGCCTCCAGATACCGACGATGATCGAACGATCGAATGTCTCACGCCACGAGATCAAGGAACCAAGCCTCAAGATCCTGCCAAACCAGACTTGCCATCTGCAGGAAGTGCCACCGAATCCGAGAGTGAAGACGATAGATACGACTTTTCTTTTCTTTGGCCCAAGTTGCGAGACGAAGACGGCTGGAAATGGATCAGTGCCAAGAATCCTTGCGATTCCTCTTGGTACGTTCCGCCCTCAAGTCTACACGCCGACAAGGAGGATAAGCATGCCTGGAAGACTTGGGTCCGAGGCATTGATTACTTTGTGAAAGATGAAGAAATGGTGGATTATGTCAAAATGAAGGAAGGTGTGGGACTGTCCGAAGAAGAATACAACCAGAAGATTATGGCCGCCATGGACACTTTCTCCACCAAAAGTCGACCCAAACGAAGTGCCAAGCCCAACGTTCGCAAGCCAGCGGCTTTCAAGAAATCAGCTCCACACAAGAAGAACTCGCAGCAAAAGCCAAAGAAGGCAGCCACTGCACCAAAGAACAAGAAGATCTCCAAGGCTGCAGCACCATCGGTTCAAGTACCAAAATTGAAACTGCCGACCGAAAAGCAGGCCGAGGTCAGTAAAGACCCATCCCATGCTCCTCCACGAGCAGCAAAAAAGAATGCCGCCAAGAAAATTACCAACAAGCGAACCAAAGACTCGAAATCCTCTTCCATGCGAAAGAAACGCAAGACGGAAGATATCGACGTTCGATTCTATGGAAACTTCAATGCAGCTCCGTGGGTTCTCAATCCGCTTTCTTCCCACGTCCACACTGTCTTGATGGATGTGGGATTCACCTGGACCAGTTCCAGCGGCTACTACCTTCCCGGGGAGTCGACCAAGAGTTTTACCAAAAGGTTTACTTCGACCCACGAAGTCATTCAGTATTGTGTGAAAGGCAACGTCGATTTCAGCGCTTGCACTCCAGAGGCTCGGGCTCCGATGGAACGATTAATGGCATATGTCAACGTTCCCGAAAAGCAAAGCACTTGGCGTAACGTTCGAGCCATTACTACCAAGGAGACGATTGCTTTCTTGAACTTGTTAGGATATAGAGCATTAGCGGATGGATCATCATGGAAAGTTACAGAAGACATGGTGAAAATTTTGGGCCAGGAGCGGTTTGCGTCTTTTGACGAACTCCTTCTTGCGTTGCGTCGATCTGACACACTGATCCCGAAAGCCAAACGAGGTCGCCGTGGACCAATGGACAATGTCCTGAGGAGAGACCAAATGCTGGCCCTTCGATTGAGGATTGCGGAAGGTCTCAGTGGCGATGAGGCATCAGTGGAAGGTCTCGGTGATAATGAGGCATCAGAAGAATTATCATCGGAGCTGTCATCTACAGAACCATCGTCAGAGTCGTCATCCGAAGAAGAGACCGTTGCTGACATGGTATCGAAATACAAGACATCATCCAGTCTTCCAGCCAAGAAAGCCAGCAAGAGCAAACAACAAGTATCGAAGAAGGTTGCGTCGGAGTCATCCGAACAAGACAACGTTGCTCCTACACAATCGAAAACCAAGAAACCGTCCAGTGTTCCAGCCAAGAAAGCAATCAGGAGCAAACCAGTAACGAAGAAGGCTGCAACGAGACCTCTGTCTCAGCTAGCAAAGTCTGGCGACGATACTACTAGCATCGAAGCTGCAGTCGCCAATCTTCGTGCTTCGCAAATTAGCAGTCAACGTGGCTGGCAACTGTTGCAACGCCTTGGTTGTAGTTGGTCGTCAGGCTATGCGCTTCCAAGATCCAGTGAGAAATTCTCCAATCAAAACGATCTCGTGGAATACATTCTGAAGAAGTCGGTATTGGAATTGGACTTTTTGAGGGATCCCTTGTCCAAGGTGGAACTCCAAGAGCTCCACCGTCATTTGAAATTCCAATTTGTGTCCCTGAAATGCGGCGAAAACATTGCAAAAGCCTTGAACAGTATGGATGATAGCGATAAGATCGTTGCCATATTGGAAAAGATTGGTTTCAAACGAAAGGGCAACGGCTGCTTTGAGCACCAACACTCTGAGGAAGATTTTGATTTGAACCAAATCATTAACCTCATTCGATCGCAACGAGAAGATCTTATGCTGATTTGTCAAGACGTCGAGTCTAGGCGAAGTCGTGAGAAGAAGACCTTGGCCGAAGAGGACGATTACCTCTTGCGTATTTGGGCCGCAGAATCGCAGATACCTTTGCAATTTTTCGACGAAGACACCAATTGCAAAGAGGCCTTGGAGGCGTTGGAAGAGGACCAGGAAGAAATGGACGAGGACGAAGAAGAAATGGTCAATGGATCCGAGGAAATCAAGAAGTCTTCACAACACAGCAGCAACGATGGCGACAAGGTTCTTGAGATTGAAGAGGCCGAGGCCTCCAACACAGGCTTTATTGATCAGTCAAGCAGGAATCACGACTCTAATGAACTCCTGTCAAGAAGTACAGTTCCCGTGAGTCGCAAGACCAACACAGAGAGAGCCGAAACGATGCAACCATATAGTGAAAGTGACCCTTGTAACCCTTACGCGTCTATGCAACAAGACTGTGGCTTCGAGCAGCTCATGACACAATCGCGCGACAGTGCTTCCAACGGTATGGAGCATGGCGGATCCTTTGGAGAACAGATGCCATTGATGACTCAACAGGGGGATGAATCGGAAGACGAGAATGATTACACCGCATCATCAGCAAGTCTTTTTGATAAGGCGATATCACCACTTGAAGGAAGAAATTATTCTCACCGTGAGACTGCAATGGGGGATGCAGCCATGGAAGATGTCAATGAAAGTGCAGGGGCGGATGGCATTGACGAAAATGGGCGATCAGAAGAATTTGGTATTCTGGTGGACCAAATGGATGAAGAAAGTTCTCTTCAACTGATGGACGAAGATGGGGGGAGAGGACCATCCAAGACGAATCCGATGCCATTGATGACCCAACTCGAAGAAGACTAGGAGCGTGTATTTACTTCTAGCGAGTAGCTTAATCTTGCAAGAGAAAGGTTGTTGAGAAACAGACTACCGTACGAGTACCGGTAGAGTAGTAGCTAGATCCATGGTGTTTGATCCACGACTGACAATTGCTCGCTTTAATCAAACGCTCGTTTTAAAATCATCGATCAGTCCCGTCAGGCCATTTTTTTTCACTTCGGTGGTTTTTGGGTCCGACATTTTCGGTGGAAAAATGACACAAAGGTTCTTTATTGATCTTGAATCAATCGTGTCATCCAGATAATTGTGTCAGAGGAGCGAAGAAATCAATCAATGCACAACATCACGAATACAATGTTGACGCAATTTCAAATTGCAAACATGTCCAACAAGAAAGATCTCACAAATCAAACAATAATAAAAACCAACGCCAGATTAAAAATCATCAATCACACTACCTTCAGTCAAGAAGTCAATAATCACATTCACCATGACAACACCGAACAGCATAACTAAAATCTTGACCACACCTGCCAAATTTGCATCAATATTCAATTGGAAAAAGGCAAGCGCCAAAGTACTGAGTCTCGAAATTCAAAAGGGTAAAATTGGGCTTGCTTTAGCATCCCATCCCTCTTTTCACGAATCTGTTCATGTATTGGAGCCTATTCCACTTTCCAAACGAGCCTTGGCCGAAACAGTCCCACAAAAGCTCGAAGAAATTGTGAAACAGGAAAACGTCTGTGGGTTTGTAGTCTCTTGGCCTATTCAGCAAGATACAGGAAAGCTTGGCTACTCTTGTGGCCTGGTGCTGAACACCTTGGAACAAATCCTTGAACAAACCAGTGACAGCCCAATCATGACTAGCAAGAGCCCAGTGTGCTTGTGGGATGGAGCCCACGCCAAACTGCCTTCTATTGACGCTTGGGGAAGATGCCCCGACTATGATCGCACATCGAATAACACACTTCATTTGGCATCCATGGAGCAATATCATGTTCCTTCGCAAGGGAATGCTGCATCTGAAGTAATGAAGGACTTCTTCCAAACACATTGGCCACAACTGCACGACACAATTCAGCAGAACCAACACATCTACTCATCAGAGAGTACTAGTAGTACGCACACAGATCACCAGGAATCGCACCGAAGCAAGAGACGTGCCAACCTGATGTAGAGCACAGACGTGTACTCCTCCTACTTTGTACAAATCGTGAAAACTGTCAACAGATGATAGATACCTATAGAATATAGAAAATAGATTCTTTGCTATACCATTTGTTTTCTTTGTAAGTTTTGTAAATTGGTTATGGAGCGTCCGATTCAACGGCCCTTTCAATGGCTCTTTCAACAACCATCGCCTCCACTTCGCTTTCGCCGGGGGACTGTTCACAAGCAGCAGATGCTGCGTCAAGTTTGTTCAAACGACCCAGTGAATCATCATGACCATTTTTCAAAAAGTACTCAGATAGTGCACCGACTGTGATGCCAAGGGATTCCTGAAAGCATCGTTCGATAGATTTGCGAACAAGCCCTTGTGCAAACTTGTCAACAAGTTTCGTTACACGTGCAAAGCCCATTTGGAACCAGTCTGGGGTCAACTCCAGGTACTCGTCGGATGGCGAGAGGTTTGGGATGGGGAAGATGTGTGTTGTGTGCTTCCAGAAGTGACGCCAAAGTTCACTCAAGAGAAGCTTCTTCGAGATTGTCCACGTATCCGTGAAAAACTCGTCAACCAGGAAGCTCCATACGGTTGGTCGGAAGAGAAGAAGAGCAAAGGAGGAAATTTCAATCCAGGATGCATTGAATAGCAACACTGGTAACCATGCAACAAGGATCAAATTCCTCAGCTTCTTGAAGGTATCTTCGAATGAGATACTAAATCCATTGTGCGTCGCGAAGGCAAGCAGTACCGGAACGAACAAACTAGAATAAGGGAAGGCAAACGACGACATCTCCCCATTGCCTTGTTGTTGCAATGCTAATTTTTGACTTTGCTCTTCCTGGAGCACTTGTTCATGCTCCAACATTCGCGAAAAGGTACTATCACCGGTTACTTGTAGAGCCTTGTCATAAAGTGAGACGAATTGCGTTCGCTTCTTCGGTGAACAACCAATGGCATAGTCAAACTTCTTTTTTGGAATCGAGACGATTGCCTCAGACCTCTCCTCCGTATCATCATTCCGTTGTTCTACCGAATCTACGTGCGTCAGAGATACTGATAGGAATAAGAATAGAATCAGTGCTGCATTGTTTTGCCTTGGTTTCATCTTGTGGAGCACATGATATCACCAGTGCAACAATGAGACAATGCTGTGAGCCGACCCAAACTTATTCTTCCAATACTCACGACTGACTGACTCACTCATGATACCTATTTTGGGCCTATCAAAGTGCCACGTGGCGTCCGTCTGTCGTCGCCAAAAGAAATTCGAAAATCAAAACAACGTCAAAGCATCCGTTCCATTTGCATCACTCCCAGCCTTTTGTACACTCAGGAATTCCCAAAGTCACTTAGTAGCGATACCTCCATGTACACAAAAATGAAATACTCTACTGTATTACTCTTGCTTCAGTTGTGCGGTTTTACGGAAGCCAACATGGTCAACAATGATGTACTTAAGATTGCAACGACTGCGTGTTCTCTTCCCCGCGGTGGATGGTTAGGAAAGCAAGGTTCGGAAGAATACCGCAAAACCCTGGAACAAGAAGTACATTTATTGGGGCGACAGCTTCGCAAGGCACGTGATGAAGTGGAAATTCTGCGAGAGAGTCGGAAACGCAGAACTAGTGTGGTTGTCATGCGAGAGGACGATGAATCAAAAGAAAAGGCTCTCAAGCTAGAACAGGAAAACAAGGATCTTCAAGAACGATTGATGGAATTAGAAAAGGAAAAATCTGAACTATTGAGTGCATTGCAGTCATCAAAAGAGCAGGTAGCTGCTTTGGACTCAACTTTGGCTTCGGAACTCAAGAAATACGATGAAACGGTTGAGGATATGGAAAAGAAAATACAAAAACTCAAGGCCAGTGTTCGCAAAGAAGTAAAGAAAATAACTTCGGAGCACGACAAAACTTTTGAAGCTAGAATTGCCGAAGCAATGCAAGAGGCCACGTCGAAGGCCGAGGAAGAGTTTGCTGCCAAAATCAAGGAGATTGAAGAAGACTTGCTGAAAGCAAATGAAGAAGCACTAGCAAATGAAAGGATGAAATCAGCAGAAGCCGTCGATGTAGAAAGGAAAAAGATGAGAAAGCTAGTGAAAGCGCTTGCACAACGAGAGAAAGAGATCTCGAGGCAAAGTTGACCAATGACCAGCACTCTCTTCTGGTTTCAACAACAAAAATGTCGACCCTAAATGTAAAAACTGATATGACGTCAAAGGTATTCTCCGTATGCAAAAAGTCATGCACAACCACGAAATTCGATCTTTTTTTTGTTCTGTTGACATTCTGAATTCGACAACGAGGTTTGTGTGTGTTCTGTGTTAGAGCTAGCTGCAATTGAGGAATGGCTGCAGTTGTAGCAAGGCCTGGAATCCCCAAGTGGCTATCCGATCACTGCGATAGGCTGCAAGATGAAGAATCACAGATCCAAAATCTCAACTTGAATATTCGTCGATTGAACGTAGATATGATCCATGCACTTTGCGACGCATTGATGAAGAACAACGACATCGAAACGATCAACCTTACGTCGGCCCTTTTTCAAGATCAAGAGCGAGGTCTTGTCCCTTTGATGAAAGTGTTGAGAAAACATCCTTCCCTTAGAGCCATCCATCTCTCGTACAATCGATTGCGACATGTGCATGCCATTGAGAAACCACTGAGGTCCAATGATACACAGCTACGCGAGTTGTACCTTGATTACAACAGATTGAATTGCGACACTGCGATGTCGCTTGCCAACGTCCTGAAACACAACACTAAACTGACTGTGCTCCAACTGAATTCAAATAGAATCGGTGATGTTGGCGGAGAAGCGATTGCATTGGCCATGAAAGACAACACGACACTCAAGTTCCTGGGAATGAGGTCGAATCAACTGGGAAAGCGGACTGCAAATGCGATGTTCTCATCACTGAGAACCAATATGTCTTTAACAACCTTGCAAATAGACAAGAATCCAGATCTCAAAGAAAGCGTCCCGCTGTTGACACACATTGTACAAAGCAACAGAGCAGGAAGATATTTGCTAGGACAGAAGGATGCGGTACCACATAGTCTATGGACATTGATATTCCAACAGCTTGAGTGCGATATGCTTTTCTTTTTCCTCTCAGAGCACCCAGAGCTAGTCATGAGGTGACATAGCACTGCAGAGTCCTCGTTTCTGGTTTCTCTGATACAGATTTCAAACTGATGAAGTGCCAAGCTCATTATTGCAAATCTAGGAAGTTTTATCGGTCGATGTAACTCTACTGTACTGTACAATAACACAAAAATGACTAAAGATCAAAGCTACAGTAGTGTATTCAATCAGTCATTTTTCTTTATTCTAGGAGTTGTTGATGAAGCCCCATAAAGTGCTTCAAGTGTGAATTGAAAGGTTTTCTTTGTATTCCACCAAACACTCACTGCTTTGACAGCAACATCTACGAAGATCCCTTTTAGCGGATTCGATTCGACCTGATTTGTACAATAAGATGACAACAAATGAGTTGTTAGCCGTTAGAAGTCACAGTTTGCAGACAAAACTACAAAAGGACGATGTAACTCACCTGACAGTCAAAACCAACACGACCACTATAGCCAATCGACTCGTAATGACCCTTGAGATATTGGAGGAGAAACGATGATATCGCTGGTTCTCCTGTCCCGGTCCAAATCAATAGTTGACAAGAAGGAAATGACTTCAGTAGCTCGTCAAAACAACCAACCCGTTTGGCCAAAACCCGCGCATTGACTGCCAAAACGACTCCTAGCGACTTTTCCGAGAGCTGGTGCTGTTCCATCAATTCTTGCATGGCCGCAACATCCGTCGGTGTGTACCCAAAGAAGGACCGACAATCCGTCTTCCAACCTAACGAAAAGGCATAGTTTTGAGGATTGCCATCTTGTTGAATGAATTTCAAGCACTTTTCAATAAACATGTTGGCTTCAATGCATTTTGAACTTCGAACAGCGGGTCCCGGTAGAATGTCGGCATTGAAATAAATGATTCGTGGACTGTCCTTGGCAATTGGACGTTTCTTTAGGGCAGTCAATATTGGACCAATGCATTCTGCTTCCTTAATATCCAGTTTCAAATGCTTCTTCAGTTGGCCTCCTTCATCCAAGGAGAGCTTTATAAATTTCTCAAATGACAAGTCACTGGTGGTATCTGGTGGATGTGCCATGATGGGTTGAGACGTGGATGATTGTGATGACGGATCGGAAGACTCTACAACAGTGCCCATCAAGATATCGGATTCGATTGCTGTAATACTGTCGTCACTCAAAGCATTTTTTAGTGTATCGATGGTACATGTCGAGTGAGACCAGGATTGCTTTGGCGGTGGCAGCATGTTGACAGTATTTAATAGTTGTTTGTGCGAAGGTGCCTGGCATACTGTACTGTAGGTATGAGCATTTTTCGAAGAAACAAGATCTGAGATACTGTTAGTGAATCAATTCAGTCGGTCGAAGGAATCGACGCGGGACGACCACCAGGATTGGATCGAAAAAATTCAAATTATTTGTCCGTTATGTCAAAATCAAATAGGCAAGACACTCACATGTAAAGCTGAAGATTGTTGAGCTATCTTCCAGGGAATGGCAACAGAAGAATAACAAGTTCGAAATCATAACTCTTTAATTGCATTCTGATTCCCTACATGCATGTATCGTGACTTTAGCAGATCATGATCAGGCATAAGGGAGGAAAGAAGAAAAATCATCAACGAAAAGGAGAGCGTCGACGGTTCAAATATCCTCGAACGGCGATCAATATAGGAATGGGAATTGCAATCCTCTTTGTCTTTGGATTTGAATATCGATACATGCTGACAATCCATGACACTGCGGATGAAAGTGAATCTGACTCCTCGTCAACAACGCCCCTGAATAAGACACGCCTGAACGTTGATTTAGTATCTCATCGAATCGGAATGGTACCAAGGAGAATCTTGCGCTCGGAAAGTCTTCATGAGACTGATGCATTCTTACACGGCATCCATCCCGTGGAACGAAAATTCTACCAAACTCATCCCCGAGTAGTTGCTCTGGGTGACAAGGGCACCGTCAAGAAACTGAGCCAAGTGGTGATCATGTCTAGGAAACGATCGTTGAATATGACATTATCTTCCATAATACCGAACTCTCCAGGGGAGGCTCCACTTTTAGACTTTGAACGTCCCTTTTTCGAAGAGTGTGAACAGCTTGTTTATCCAAGGATACATCCCACATGCAATGCTCTACATGAGAAACATGTTGAATCTGATGCTACCCTGATATCTACAGCTGGATCATGGAGGACAACCTGGAGAATAGAAGGAGACGAGGTTGCCATGAAGATGCTGAATTATGCTCGGTCCTTTGATGAGAAATCGGTGTATGCACATGCCGTGGATGCAATGGTCATGGATCAGCTTACTTCCAGCCCGTATACTGTCAACGAATATGGATTCTGTGGGCAGTCTGTCCTGACGGAATGGGCATCCATGTCGGGACGCGATCACGTCAAGTCCTACGATGTGAAGAATAGAGCCAGGCTAAAGATGGCCAGAGATCTGGCTCGTGGACTCGCTGATTTGCAAGCATTTCACCACTTGCACTCTTACCATACCACCAACAGGACAGCTCTGTTTGCTCACAACGATATCAACATTGCAAACACGATATATGTCAATGGAATGGTCAAGTGGAATGATTTCAACATTGGAATCTTTCTGCGGAACGAAAAGAATAATATGGCACAAGCTTGTGGATCACCAGTTTGGTACAAGGGTGACTTGTGGCGATCTCCGGAAGAAGTCAAGAATCTTAGTTATGTCGAAGTGGAACAAGCAGACATTTACGGTTTTGGGAATGTCTTGTATCAAGTCATGACCAGGCATCAACCGTGGACACACCATGAGCCAGTCGGGAAATTGAGTGAGGAAGATGTGGCAGACCGAAAGAGGATTGGACGATGGCCAACGATACCGGAAAAGTACAAGAACACCTCCAAAGTGGAGATTATCACCTTGTATGCTGCCACGGTGTCTTGTTTTCACCCCGATCCACAAAAGAGACCCACTGCGTTCGAGCTGGCAAATGCCTTTGAGATTGTCTACGACCGTCTCAAAAACAAAGAACGGGTCGGAAGAATGCTTCTTGGACAGTTATTCTTTTCCAAACGCTAAACTATAGAAACAACCTCTCATAGAAGAACAATCAATTCTCTAATGCTGTAGTCCAAATGTAATAGTAGTCCTGGATATAAAGATCTCTCTTATTGTGTATCAAAACTAGGCAGAGCCTTCTTAAATCAAAATTGGGTGTGCGGGGTGTTTCGTTGAAACCTTATTTCACGCGTATGCCGCTTTGGCATCGGAAGCTGCAGATCTGCGATCACCCCAATCCGACACGAGGTTGTGACCACCCCTACTACCACTACTTTGCCCTTTACGCTCCATCGCCCGAGCGGTCCGTTTGGAGACCTGGGGTAGGTGCACCTTGCAAAAGTCACTCCAAATTTCATCGGAGGTCACTTCTTCATCGTTTCGGTACTGTTCTTCCGAAGCAGAATGAAAGGATTTAGAGGAAGCTTCCCCAAAGGATTCGCATCGTCCCATATCATCCACTGGCTTTCGATTGTTGTTGGTTCGAAAGCTATCCCAAAAACACAAGGGCCGATCTTGGGTAAAGATTTTGGCATTGTTGTCAATAATCTTATCCAAGGCGAACAGCACTCGACCACACGGCGCACCCCATTTGCCAGTATCACTCTGGACTGGCCAAGCCACGACAAAGCCACAAACGTTGTGGTCCTTGACTATTTTGTGCAGCAACTGAGTTTCCTTACTAGCATTGTCAGGGTGCAAGGAAATGGCCGGAAGTTTTTCAACGCTGTCATACGAACCAACCGAGATACAAATTTTCTCGCGATGAATGTTCAAACTGAGGACCGATCCGGCTCCACTGTTCAAATTCTTGGCAACCTTGTTGGGATTGACAAGGGCCTTCATCAAGGCTTTGGGTAACAAGGTCCCACTCATGGTTGTTGTTGTTGGTTTTGGAGGTGTTGGTGTTGAACTTGCTTCGGAAGATTACAATATTATGGTCATTCAGACATACACACACATCACATCCAAGAACCAAAATTGGATGGTTGCATTCATCGCCAGAATGGTCGGAAGAGGTCGAAGAATTCGCATGCGAGCTTCGAACGCGTTTGTTCCAAGTTCCGATCGGAAGATAGGGCCTTTGTGCGACTAAAATTCGGTTTTGTTTCCATTGTAAAAATTGGCGGATGACGTGGTCCTCTCCTCCATTGGGACCTCGCGTAAAGACCAACTTCCTCCCAACTTCAACCCGTGCTACAAAATGCTGGACGGTACCGGTGGGTACTGTAGGATTCAAAATGAGTGATAAGTCGTTGGATACCGAATCTTCAATGTGTCTGATCTGATCGTTGTCAAAAGTTGGAGAGGTCAAACCAACATCCAAGGAGGTGGGAAGATTCTCCTGTCTCTGTGTTTCAAATCTTTTTTTCAACTGAATGACTAGGAGCGTCGCGGTTCTCAGCTTTTGACGAAGATGGTTCATGATTTCAAGCTGATGATCAATAATACTGCAACCTCGGATCGGCTCCCATCTTGCCAGTGACGACGGAGACTAGGTAGTCCCTCATCCTCACATCCATCCAACAAGAATCACAAAATGATTCCGACAGGCCGACGCATCGTCTACCTCTGCTGATGAATGCACTTGCTGCTGATGCTGTCAACAATGAATGGCATGACACGTTTTATCTAGATGGAAAAGTGATGATTGACAGGAACTGTCCATGGGGATTGCAGACAAATACTATTCAGTTTTGTATGTGCATTGTTAATCTCCAATCTAATTTCTACTTTAGAAATTTAAAAGTTCGCGTATAACGGTTTGGTTCAAGTTCCCTTGGAGATCAGGTACATCTTGCCAGTACGCCACAACAAATATAACAGAAACCAGTTCGCAACTGGTAGTCTGTCTCACGATTGATTACACCAATGTGTAAACAAATTCTTCGCTGTCTCCTGTTCCTGATTTGACCACTTGTTCCTCGTCTCCAAGATAGACTCTGACAGTCCAAGTGTCTGGTCCGAGATGTTCATAATAGCTGTCAACAGAAAAGACATAGTCACCCTTTGGGGCTCCGGCGGGGAATACTATGTTCTCGACATAGCATCGTCCTTCCTCGTTTACATCTGGAATGTCATCCTTGTCAAGGGTCCCTCCAGTCGATGGATCCTTTGGATGTTGATAATTGATTTTGAAACCATCCGGAGTGATGACAATGAGATCCAGGTCGTCTCGCTCACACCAGCTCAAAGAAAACCCTGGGTTTCCTTGTTTGATGCAAAAGTTGGACACACACAGCTCCGTTCCTGACTCGCAGTCACTGTTGGTACAACATTCGGTGTTGGAGTTGGCGAGGTCGCAAGCGCGTAAGACGCACTGTTGATCCTCGCAAATGTGTGTGCCGGAATCGTCACAGTCCAGATCGCGGCAGCACTCTGTCTCGGCTGCTTCGGTATTACAATCACGTAGGACGCATTGCTGATCACCGTCGCAAAATTGTGTGGCTGAATCGTCGCAATCTTCATCGCGGCAGCACTGTGCTCCAACTGCTTCAGTATTACAGGAGCACATCCCTTCTTTGGTAACGGGGTCGAGGATGCAAACTTCATTCTCGTTACAGCAGATGTCACCGCAAGTATTTTCCTTTGCACTCAACAAACATAGCTGGGCAACCAATTGGTTGACATTCCAATCGCCGAACAGAAGTTTGGTTTCTTCTTCTCTTCCGAGAAGCTTCCATCTAAAGAAGGCTTGTTTTGCAGCCGCTTCAACGGTCATTTTGCCGTAGTGGCATAGTCTACAGTCCGATTCGAAGATCGGGGAAGGCCCAGACTCAGAGATGATGGGTTGCATCGGGTCAGTGCTGAAGTCCGCCTCGACGTCAAAGCCTGTAACCATACCGACTCCAGCTGTCCACAGGCCTAGGAAAATGGTACAAAAGCGTCATGTGATGAGTTCGAACGAAAATGAAGGTGTATTCCCGATATAATGCTGACTTACCAATGATATCGACAAGGATCTGAAGTTCAACACCTCCAAAAAGAAAACCCTCCATCTTGACACCAACGTCACTATCAATGTTTCTTGCGAACTTTATGCCTGAAGACTTTGATGGTTCGACCTCGTTCACATTGAAAGTAGATTCCAAGTCCCCAAAGATTGGGCCACTCAGCTTCCAATCGAGTTCTTTCTTTCCAGTCGCAATGCTCGCCTCGGCGTTGAATTCCACGTCACCTGTGACGCTCAAATCATACTTGAGGAGTGCGGGGATATCTGCTCTAATCCCAAGGTATCCCCGTTTCAATCCAGGGATGATCTTCTGGATTGTGCTTTGAAGCGTTGCAGGGACTTTGAAACCAAAAATCAAGAACGATAAGAAGGGGGACCTCATGTCACCATTGAGTGGTTCCAAGCTGTCCTCCTTAGCAACGAAGCTTGCTTTCAAATATGCACTGAGATCAAATGCAAGGTTATAGCTGCTATCCACCTCCAGTTTGTAGTCGACGAGGCATAGCAAGCGGCGCAACCATCCTCTTCTTTCACACTTCTGCTTTTTTAGTCCGGTTTTGAAATGCAAACCGCCAGAGCTAGCCTCGATGCTGGCCTTTGCATATGCACTCAATTGAATTTTCTCATCTTCCCCTTCTGGAACCTGGAACGAGCCATCGAAGCTCTTGTCAATATCAAATTCGCCCAAGCGGAGGTTGCGAAGGTTCCTACGCGCTTCGACTGGTGTAAATAGAAGCTCTTGTTCCTCGAACATGTGGTGAAAGTTGGCTGGCAATCCCCTGATAGTGACGGTCTTGTCTTCGGCGGCTTCGACTCCTGCAATAAGGAAGAAAGAGCTATTCAAATCAGGGTCTTCGTCTTGGTTTGGGAGCTTGCACTCCATGTCTGGGAAAGTGTTACCATCAAACACAACCAAGGCGAAATCAGGAAACATGAACTCGATCTGGTCAGGGGACGGGATCTGCTTGAATTCAACGTTAATTGTATCGTTGAAGCATGTCACGCTAGTGATCAAGTCCGCAGCCGCGCCGAGCGAAACGATGCCTTCCTCGAGCATGGTGACATTGTAAGTGACTTGATAGGATACACCATCGTCGCCATCAATCTCTTCTACTCCCTCCATCGGCTCCAAGTCCATGAAAACGGCTCGTTCCAAGAACAAATCGCCGATGCATTGCCCTAGGTAGTTTCGTTCGTCACTCCTAAGTTGAGCGTTGATCGCATTATCTGAAATGCACAGGGTCTTGTAGGCGTTTCCCCCCTCATCATGGTGACAGAGGTAGCTCTTGTTGTTGCCACAAGCGGTGTTGCCTTGGTTGTCAGTAACTTGGTTGCCATTGCCATTACCTTGGTTGCCAGGATTTTGCGGACGCTGCGGGTGGAAAGTTCGATTTGCGAAAAAGGCTGTTAGTTTCGGTCTTTCGTAGCATACATTCTGGAAGCAAAGTACCAGGTGCTTACCGCAGCTTCTACTTCATTGAAGAAGTAGGAGCAACCAAGGAGAGATAGAGCGATAGAGAGCTTCATGTTGGACCTTTTTTTCGGATTTGTTTTGCTTCAAACTGAAAAAGTGAGAATTGGAAGACAAGGTCTGGGAAAGGCAAAACTTCGGAGCGTAGATGCGAAGCTTATCTCAATGCCAATCCTGCTCACGTGGTAGCAATCTACTCCGATGCTACATAGCATCTACACAGAGTGCCAAGGATTGCACAAGGATGTGCAGTAGACCCATTCGCGCGGTGTTCTCTGAGCGGCTTTTTGTAACGTGAACTTGAAGGCAGTCGATCCATTCGCGTGTGACCCCATGGCTTCGTTTTTAGAACCAGGACCGGCGTTACTAACTTTTCTCTCCCCTATTAGAGGAACCAATCGAACCATTGCATTTCAGCTGCTTAAGGTTTCGCTGGTGTCAGGAGGAGTGCGATGGGTGGTGCCGGCAACAAGGAATCGGCGGTACGAGAGACCACGAGATCAAGCGCTATTGCGACTGAAGAAAGCTGCGTCGTCATCGGGTATACGTAGCTACCTCATTGTCGGATAGGGATACCTGTGCCTTCGATGCTGTTGAATGGTAATTTTAATGTGATCATGGTGAAAGGTTGGAGGACGAAGGTTAATGGTCAACGATGAATCTGACATCAACAATGATACATTGTTGTTGCGTTGTGCCCATACCACAGTTTTCGACCCATGCGATTCAATTTTAGAACGACAACTATTGAGCTACCGGTATATTGCGTCGAGCAAGATGGCGACAGTGTTTACTCTGGAAATGGAGACATCGATTGTGATGGAGAGTAGTATATGGTAATGTTGATTGATGCACTGCTGCTGAATCGACCTGAAAGTCCCAAAAGCGCATTCAAAAAGAACGGAGGGTATTGATAGCGAAAATTAATCCAGATTTGCAATCACAAGCCAAATAGCACATGAATAAGTCTAGAAGGAAATCGCTATTGACAACGCTGCCTACTGACGGCGATAGCCATATGAAAAATTGGTGATTGGCAGGATGTCGATACTCTACGAGACGATGGGTTTGCAGAATTTGTCCCTAGACAAGTACTTCGCAGTTTTGAAGGTGCATTGTTAATCCCTAATCGAATTCCTATTTAGAAAGTAATGCGTATCACAGTTTGGTTCAAGTTCCCTTGATATTGAAGATCAAGATACATCTTAACCACGCAGCAGATGTATAGATGTATAGATAGCAAAACAGTTCGCCAATCTGCATCTCGGTTACGCCAAGGTATAGACAAATCGCTCACTGTCTTCTGTTCCTGATTGGATAGCTTGTTCCTCGTCTCCAAGATAGGCATGGACAGTCCAATTGTCGGCTCCCAGAATTTGCTTGAAGCTGTCCACAAAGAAGGCCGAAGGGGGGATAGAATGTTTTCAACATAGCATCCTTCCTCTTGTGGAATGTCATCCGTGTCTAGGTTCCCTTCGGTCAATTGATCGATTGTATTTTGATAATCAATCCTGAAGCCAGCCGATGTGATGACATGGAGATCGATATCATCGCTTCCACACCAGCTCAGGGCGCCTGGATTCCCCTGTTCGATGCAAATATTGGAAACACAATGCTGAGTTCCTGTGTTGTAGTCGCTGCTGGCACAGCATTCGATGGCGACGTTGGCGGCGTCGCAATTGCGGATTACGTACTGTTGATCACCATCGCAATAGTGCGTGGCTCCATTGCCACAATCCTCGTCGCGGCAGCATTGTGCTCCAACTGCTTCTGCATTGCAACAGCTGCCTTCATTGGAAAGGGCATCGAGAATGCGAACCTCCCTGTTGTCGCAGCTTTCTTCTTCTTTTCCGAGAAGCTTCCACCTAAAGAAAGCATTGTTCACAGTCGCTTCAAGCTTCAATTTGGCCAGGTGGTATTCTTCAAAGTTATAGATGAAGGGAAATCCAGACTCAGACACGACAGGCTCCATTGGGTCCGTGTTGAAGACCTCTTCGAGATCAAAGCCTATGAAGAAACCGACTCCAGCTTCCGCAAGGCCTAGAAGAAATGGTACAAAAGCACTAGGTAAGTTCGAAACAAGATTGAAGGAAGGAGGATTCACTCTCATCGATGACGGCTTACCAATGATATCGACAAGGATCTGAGGTTCAAGACCTCCAGAAAGAACACCCTCAACCTTTGAACCAGGGTTTTCTTGATCCACTTCTTGTAGCACACCCTCACAGAATCATATTTTGTGAATATCATCTACCACTGCTCTCATCTTGGTACCTCCGTTCAAACTGGGAAGCTACATTACTCAATTCAAAATACATTCGATCGACAAAGTGGTCGGTTCCCATTGTTGGACCGACGACGATTCTATTTAGATCGTCATTCGAAATGTAGATCGGAGTATAGCGGAAGCCGGAGTTGGACATGCAACAAGTCATACACTTTTTCATCGCATGAGAACATCCCGAATCTTCTCCAGTCTTGAGTAGATGGATCATCCTTCCAGGAGGATACAAAAATTGAGTCCGACTATCGCCTCGAGATCGTTTCAATTCTGCTTGGATTCGTAAAAATTCCTGCAGTTGGCGATGATACACAGTGTCTATTGGCTCGTCATCAATGAGCATCTCACTGATTTTCCGATTCATGTCGATTAGGTTCTGTTCTAGATCCATCTCTTCGGGTTCGGAATCTGGTCCACCAAAACATTGTCCGGTCGTACAGTTCGCAAATATGCTTTCAAAGACTTGATGCTTCGGTACCTTCAAATTTCCAATCAGTTGCAAGACTTCATCGCGAAGGTCTTCCATCGACAGGACGGAAAGCCTTGGAACAATATCCGCATCTAGGACAAAACTTGTGGTCCATTCGCTGCACTGGGTTGCCATGTCCCACGTCATGGTGGATGGAGGTGAAAAATTGTACACTTTCAAGTCATTGTACCGGCTCTTTAACATGTACCCGAGCAAAGTGGCGCTAGCAGCTCCCAAACTGTGTCCCACAAGTCTCAAGCCATAATCTGGAAAGTCTTCTGCGAGTGAATCCAGTAGTCGATGCCGTTGCAAGTCTTGGTAGATATTGTTGACACACGCCACCACGCCCGCATGGCAGTATTGCCCGTGAGCATCAAATCCAAACTCTTCTCCTAGGCCTTCGCAAGATTCTGGATCAATCAAGGCATCCGTCACCAAGTCTTCCAAACTCAAACTACCTCGAATAGAAATGACGATGCATTTCGTCTCGTGATCCAGCAAAATGCAATACGGCATTAGGGACAAGCGATTTTCCAATTGGGCGTACACCAAGTCGGTGTGATCCAGTTGTGCGACTAGAAGCAGGGCACTCTTGTGCCATTGGCACAGATTATCACCAATTGTTGTGGGGAATTCTTCGTCATTGCCCAACAACGAAGGGCCATTACTATTTCGAGATCCCCGATTCCGATAAGACTGTTTGGAAGTGCAACAACACAATTTGCAAGACCTACAAAGAATATTGGGAAATCCAGAAATGGGATTCACAAAGACATAGAGCATCCAAGTGTAGATCGCCAGAGCGTACTTGGCCATCTGAGCTCCTTCTTGCAAAAAGTCTTGGTCCGTAGGATTGTTGGGATCCAGCACTTGACCATTTCGAGGAGCATAGAGCACGTCAGTCCTGCCCAAAACCCGAGGATCTTCGGGCAATGTCGGTGGTACCAAGTGACTGGTTTCCACCAGGCCTGTCAAGGAGGAAGAAGAGGATCCCGATGCGGAAAGGGAGCCACTGCTAGCCGCCCTTTGGGAAAATGACGAACTCCGTGACTTCGGTTCCGGAGTATTGCCTGTTCGGATCCGCCGCGTCAGTGACTTTTTGCTAGTATTTTGAGGCTCCATTTGGATACCAGGAGACTCGTCCACGACTATCGATGTATGTCGTTGTTGTTGTTGCTGCTGATGATGACTAGATCGCCTTACTTGAATTTGCGCCTTCAACTTCCGTTGTTCTTGTATCTTTTGTAGCATCAAGAGTCCAGTGATTAGATCCGATGGAACAACATCCAATGTTCCTCTTGTTTCCAGATATTCTGCCAGCGCAATAGCAACTTGCTGATAAATATTGTTCGTAGACACGGCAGGGTTGTGATTTTCTATCAAATCTTGTCCACCGAATAGACAACAAGTGGAGATGGATAAGCATTTGCACATCCAGTGACATCGATCCGTCCAAAGCTCTTGAGATAAATTGCGATGATAATGATGAGCATTTGTATTGTTCCACACGCCATCTCCATTGCCATCGTGTTGCAAGATGAGTCGGGCCAAAAAGAGGGAAATCAACAAGAGTTCCGCCACTTGTGAAAATATCAGCACGGCACTGAGGATCCACCAAGAATGGGTGCCAATCCACAGAGTGTTCGCATCGTCTTCTTCTTCGTGACACACCAAGTAGGTTTGGGCAAAACCAATTCCCGTTATGTAGAGAAAGACCACTCCAATCAAGGACATTGTCAAGTAGGAAAACTTCCGTTCCAGAAGCAACTGAACTTTACTCGACCGGGGTTCCCGAATAGTTGGCGTCCCTTGAGAGGTCCAATGCCATATTTGTAGCTCCAGGAAAACACTCACAATTCCAAATAATAGGGTTCCCAAAAGATGCAAGCTATTGAACAATGGATAATAGTGTGAATGCGTACAAGATGCATCGTGGGATGGATCCGTTATTAGAAAAAAGAACAAGCTTTCCCCACTCTTGCCAGCATCGTTGATGAGCCAAATGGAAATCGGGAGTGCCAGACACACGACTTGGACGATGCGTGCACCTATGGTCAATGCGGCTGGAAGCTGCAGGTCGTCACCGGCCAAGAGCGTCCTCTTTCCAAATAAGTAGAGGGCTGGCATGATGGTGATAAGCCGCAAAAGGAAGGAGTTGTTGATATTGATGTGTCAACAACAGGAATGACACGCAAACTAAACCAAAACCTTTGTCAAGATTCGACTGGTTTGACTAAAGTGAGAATGTCATCACCCAAAATCTTTCGTTCGAAATCATCAAAATTCGTTGCTTCTACTGTTACGAACATTATAGCGCAGGCGAAGATACCATGAGTCCAACGGAAACAACCGACCATGGTATCGAAGATAATGATGTTGGTGAGAGTAGCAACGACTCTCTCTCACCGCCGATATCGAATAGTGAAGCAGACAGTCTTGGCGAAAACGATGAAGAATCTGCTTTGAATCCCGAACCCCTTCGATCGTTTCGACATTTGGATCGAGACCAACGCATGAGGGTAATTTATGGACTTTTATTTCATCGAATGCAACATTCATCAGAATCAGACAATGCAGATCACGATCACGCAAACATACAACCACCGAATGGTGGTCTTCAGATATTGAAACAGAACGAAGCAATTTCACAGAATGTGGTGTGCCGGTTTTGTTTGGGACAACCTGGTGATGAAGATCAAGAAGAAAGTCTACCAAAGAATACTAGCACAGTGAATCCATTTGTATCACCCTGCAATTGTTCCGGAGGATCGGAATGGGTACATTTGAGATGCTTTCGCCGTTGGCAATGCCAAGCTGCCAGCTCCAATTCTACAAAATCTGCGTCCAAGATCTGTTCCGTGTGTCGATGTGCTTATCTGTTGCCACCACTACCCATGAATGATGCTGCGATACAGCCTGGAGCTTTGTTGGTGTACATGGACGACGAAGAAGAATCATCACGGCCAAGCAGTAGCTTTCAAAAGAGTCTAGTGTTAATCTTGGACCATTCTATTCACGGCACGACTGGGTTGATTGTCAACAGTCCAACAGCTCCACCTGAGGATATTGAAGAAGAAGAACAAGAAAGAGAAGACAGTAATGAACAACTTGCTCGGCATGATATTTCCTGGAGAAAGGGTGGACCAGTGTGTGGTGGAAGGCTTGGCGTTACGAGGTATCTCATTGCTCATACCTACAACAATGCGTCTTTGGGAGCCGAGTACGAGGAACAACAGCTCATTTCTCACAACGTGATTTCTGATCTTCGATCAGAGGATTCATCCCATCCTACGCATAAGCTGCAGTTTGTGTATGATCCGAGAGACATGGAGTGTCCAGCTTCCTTTCGAGCACGCGAGCTGGGAGATGTCATGAGTGCACTGCTGGAAGGATTGCCCCAGTCTCCAGAGGAAGATGAAGTACAATCCAAAGCACTACATGATGATCAAACTCGCCCCGACGGTGAATTCCTTGTATTTTCGGGGTACTGCCGATGGCGCGGTGGTCAGCTGGCGAGCGAGTTGCAACGAGGTGCATGGTCTGTGTGCAATCATGTCAGTCCGGGCGAAATGTTGCAGCCAGAATCTTGGAATCGTCTGAGATACTTTAGTGATCTACTACTTTCCTACGAGGATCTAATTCAAGAAGATGAAACTGTACTTCAAAGTACCAATCATTGAGGGTGGCTGGTGCTGGCTGTAACAATGAACAGCGCACCGCTGTTGTTGAGACGCACGATTTGATTGTATGATATGAACACTTAGTAGAGAGCCTCCAAGAAGAGAGCTTGTAACTTTATAACTTTAGACATTGTATTTTTACACGATACTCATCGAAATATTTGAGCAAAGACAGCTCGATGTTATTGTCAAGCATCAGAAGTCAGAAACATCATTGATCATTGAATTTGTGGCGAATGTGCTTTGGGTCTGTCATGCACCCCGAAGATATATCCGCCGTCTAGAGAGCAGTCAGTCAGTGTACCGGTATGAGTGTGAGTGTGTGTGACGTACGTGTGAGTCTTGGGTACTTTAACTCACGAGAAACTTAGACCTCATCACTTTTTTGTATGGTGTTCGACGGACGTATCAAACCGAGAGGTCGGGCGTATCTTTCCTGCTGCCCAATGATTAGTGTTTCCTCGTACTGAAAGCCACGAAACGTCAGACATCGTAGGACTTGCTGCCACGCATTGGATTTTTCTCTGGACACCATCTGCATCAGTTCACAATCTCATCCATTGCCAACCTACAAAAGTCAACCATGAAGTTCTTCACCGCCGTTGCCTTCCTCACCGCCTCTGTGTCGGCCTTCACCACCATGACCCCCAACAAGGTCGCTAGCAGCAATGCCATGGCATTCTCTCAATTCTCCCAGCAATCGTAAGTCGGATTTTCATTTCAAGAGTCAGTCGTCGTTGGCTCATTCGCCAAACGATATCAAGTGAAAGATTGCACGAGGTGTGCCAAGAATGACGACAATGTCTCACCATATATTATTTTCTTTTCGATGATTTACGTAGTGCTTTGATGGCTGCCAAGCAAGTCCCCCATGGAGGAGTTCTTGTCAACCAAATGACCGATGATAAGGACGCCGCCATCGCCAAGGCCACTGTTGAAATTCAAGCTTCTGAACGTCAGTTGTGCGATGTCGAACTTATCATGAATGGAGGATTCTCCCCTTTGACTGGATTCATGGACGAAGCCGCCTACAACAGCGTTGTCGAGAACATGGCTCTTGAAGACGGTACCATTTTCGGTCTTCCCGTCGTTTACGACACTGATGACGAATCTCTTCAGCCAGGAACCACCATCCTTCTCAAGCAAGGAGATCTTCCAATTGCCACTGTTGAGCTTACCGACAAGTACGTCCCCAACAAGGTTCTTGAGTGCAAACAGTGCTACGGAACCTCTGAATTGGAGCACCCAGGAACTCTGATGGTTGCCACCGAACGTGGAAAATACTACATGGGAGGAAAGGTTACCGGATTAAACACACCTGTCCGTGACTTCCCCTGCAAGACCCCTGCCGAGGTCCGCGAAGAGCTTCCTGATGACAAGGACGTCGTTGCCTTCCAATGCCGTAACCCTGTCCACCGTGCCCACTACGAACTTTTCACACGTGCTCTTGACGATCCTCTGATCGGTGAAGGCGGTATTGTTCTTGTCCACCCTACTTGCGGACCTACCCAAGCCGACGATATCCCAGGAACCACCCGTTACAAGACCTACGAGGTCCTCAAGGAAGAAACCGCCAACCCACGTGTCGTCTGGGAATACCTTCCATACTCCATGCACATGGCCGGACCACGCGAAGCCATCCAACACATGATCATTCGTAAGAACTTCGGCTGCACTCATTTCATCATTGGACGTGACATGGCTGGATCCAAGTCTTCCATCACCGGAGAGGATTACTATGGAGCCTACGACGCCCAAGACATCGCCAAGGCCAACGCCGAAAAGCTTGGTGTCACCCCTGTCCCATCTTTGAACCTTGTCTTTACTGAAGAGGAAGGTTACACCACCGCCGACGAGGCCAAGGAGAAGGGATTGAGCATTCAAAAGTTGTCTGGAACCAAGTTTCGTAAGATGCTTCGAGGAGGAGAGGATATTCCTGAATGGTTCGCCTTCAAGTCTGTCGTCAAGGTCTTGAGAGAAAACATCTAAACACATGAAATGGCCATTTGACTATTGACTGCAACCCCGCAACTCTTGAACATTACATTACATTAATCACCGTACAATAGATTCTTTTTTCATTGGCATTTCATTTGATTTTCACATCACGTAAAATTTCGAAATTGTTGAAAAAAAGTCGTACGACCGTCGACAGGCATGCCGATCCTGCCATCTCAATCAAAATGACACGTATTGATTGACATCATCTTTTGGCTTCATCAAAGCTATCAACGATACCTACGATGAGAACCTTTCTTATCTTCCTCACATTATCATGGATTGCGGCCATTGGAACCGCAATAAACAGCGTTCCTACCGGTTCTCGCCAAGCTGAGTTGTTGAAGAAGCCCTCTGTTTCAGCATTTCAACAAGATCGTTTCTATCAGTTCAGAGGAGGACAAGATGTCGGCACCGAGGAAGCAGCTTTGGCAGACGATATTGAGGCAGCAATCGAGGCAATTAAAGAGCCTTCTGCAGTGAGCAAAAAGCTATCGAACTTGAAGGAGAGAACTTTGCCGGCCATTCTGATGCTTGGAGTTGTTGGAGGACTAACCTTCTATTTCGAGGAGCAAGGCTTGGTTATTTTGACCTTGTTACTCCAAATTGGAATGTACCATGAAATGACAACTGTGATGGGTGGAAAGTTGCAATCGTTTATGAAGTGGTGGTGGTTCCTTTCCTCAGCCGTTGGCGTGAATGGACCTCGCCTATTCCCTCACGAGTCGAAAATGATTGGTGCAGCATCATATGCCATGTTTACATTTGGCCTTGTTCAGAAGGTTGTTAGCCTGCAAATGACAGGCCAAGATGCTGCAGGATTCCGCGAGTTTTTGCGACAAACAGCTGTTTCGGCTCTTTCTGTTGTAAGTCTGATCGGTTGTCGTATAACCGCTCGTCTCAGATGTTGTGTCACGCTCATCAGATATCGTTTCATTTCATCATTTTAGCTATTTACTCTACTTCCTTCTTCTTTTCTGCTATCAACATTGAATAACTTTGGCATGATTTGGGTCATTTATTCCGCAGCGCTGATGATTTTCAATGATACCATGGCTTACTTTTTCGGTATCACGATGGGAAAGCACCCACTTCTTCCAGTTATTTCACCCAAGAAGACTTGGGAAGGTTTCATCGGTGCAGGTGCTTCGACTGTGCTCCTAGCCTATTTCTGGTTGCCTGATAAGCAAGATGCCATCGCTATCTCGACATTTGTTTCACTCATTGCGCCCTTCGGAGGTTTCTTGGCTTCTGTCATCAAGCGATCCTACGAACAGAAGGACTTTGGCTCGCTATTTCCAGGTCATGGTGGTTTTGTCGATCGTCTTGATTGTCAGTTGATCCTCGCACCCTTTGTCTATCTGTATCTGACCTTGAAGCCCACAACCGCTTAAAAGTTGAGGAACCTTCAGGCACTACATGGTGACACCACATCATTCCCCGTGGGGAGGAGGACTGTTGCTGTTATGATCACATGATCACTTGTAATTACATTTTATAACATAAAACGCTATTATAAGTTCTACTAAGAAGCTACACTAAAAAACTCAAGTGTCTATTGTTCTTCTTTTCACACTTCCATGTATCTACAGTACCGTATGCCCTAAGCTTCATGCGAAAATGCATGCTTGAGCGCTATTAATATCAGGTACCACCAATTCCTGTACGGCCGGCAGAACTCGATACATATGCCCCGAAGGATCGCATGCAGGTTATCCGCCAATCACCGTAGGTACCGGTAGGGTAGGCGTAGTCCCGATAAAAACGTAAAATAATTCTTTTGCACTTCAGCACATCAACGAAGACTTTCTGGAACTCATGGTATGGATTGAAAGCAGCACCTAAGAACACCTTACAATGCCAGTCGAGAAGCTCAATCGAGCGTTCTCCCATGGGATATTCTTCTGTCTGATCTGCCTTCTTCTGCTTGTTGAATCCTTTGGCCAGTCACTGTCTCGTCAATTCAACAAGTGCGATCCCAACAGCAACAGCTGCATACAATGCTGGAAAGCTGATGTTATAGAAGGAAGTGCTCCCAAGGAAGCGTCAAATATGACGGAAGCGAGCTGCATTTCACCAGATATGACCTTCGAAATCAGTAAAGGCAGCACTAACAAAATCTATGACTGGAGTGGAAACCCAAATGGGTGGTTAATTCATGACCGCGACGAATTCAAGATTATGGTCAAAGCAAGCGTGGATTGGATTGACTCATCCCAATTCTCACGACTAGCATTCGAAGTTCAGCTTTGCAACATTGACAATATCATGCTTTGCCAGCCAGTGCTCGCGCCAACCACATTTTTTGACGAGGACATTACCGCAATTGACGAGATTCAGAATCTGCGGACGACCCAAACTCCCAGCGTCACCCGATTTGTCGATCTGGGTTCGGTGGCTAGTGATACTGTCGAAGAGGAACTAAACTTTGCGGAAGTTACCGTTCCGGGAACATATCGCATACTGACCAGTTTAGTGTTATCCAATGCTTCAAGCGTTTCAGGAGTGACAATGATCTCCAATATCAAATACCTGAATGTCGTTCATAACGACCCCATGGAGCTTTCGTCGGAATCTTACACGGCTATTATTGTCATGAGTAGTGTCGCAAGTACTGTGATACTTTTCCTGTTCTTCCAGACATTCGCCTATCGAAATGCCCAAGTATTCGAGCTGACGCAGGGGAAGTTCATCATGGCAATGCAAATCTGTGCATTGGTAGCAACAAGCAGTCTGATTTTTTTCACACCAAAGGATCCCTTCTGTCAGTTGTCACCTCTGATATACTTATCAACGCATATGGTTTATGCCATTCTGCTGGGGAGGATGTGGCGTATAAGAGCAGTGATTTCGCCCTTGCTCCTGTTGACTTTGGAACGAAAGGACGATTTTACAACAACGATTGTCGATTTGATCAGTCGCCTCACCGCATGCGCCTGTTGGCAAGGAAGGCAACAGAAAAAGATAAGGATGCAGATCACGGACTACCAGTTAGCTCGTGTCATTATGCTCTTGATTCTACCACAGCTACTCGTCCAACTTCTTATTTTGATTGTGTACTACGGCAACAAGAGCATCTTGCTGGATGTTGAACGGGATGGTCTTATTGATGGTGTCTACATCTGCGAATACGGCGCGTTCTATTCGACGCTTCACATTATTGCAGTTTCTTTGATTGGCCTTGAGTTCTTTTTGTTGGCACTTCTAATGTGGAGTTCAAGAGAGCTCCCATCTCTCTTCAATGAGACGAAGAAGGTTTGGCAGATTCTGCGTGCCACTTTTATTTTTGTTCTGTGTGGGACCCTGCTCATTGCAGCGACTATTGATCACTACAATACGGCGCAAGTCCGTGTCCTTGTTCCGGCATTTGTTCTCGGGTTGAACATGTGCCAGACATGTTGGGTTATCACTTGGAGCAAGCTCAGGGTAGCTTGGCGGGGGAAGAAAATCCTAGTTACAAAACTGATTGCAGATCACAATTTTAACAGAGGCAAAAATGAGGCTATGGGGATGGGGAGTACAAAATACTTCTCCCACGACGCGAATTGCGGAAACAAGTTTTCTGGATATCAAACACCAGCGGTGAAGACAGATCAAACACCAGCAGTGAAGACAGAAACACACGAGTATTACAATACAGCAGATGTGGAACAAGAACCATCGATTGACATCTTCAAGAACGATGATCAAACAGAGAATGTCGCGTCAGACGATAGATCGACGGATAGCAGTGTTTTTCTTGCAGAAAGTCAAGAGACCCTTCTTGACCTCGAGGAAAGCGAAGAGAACGAAAATGAAGGTGTAGCACCAGGAAGCTCAGATGCTTCGATACCTACAGGGGATGCGCCGTCAAGGGCAGGTACACATCGAAGGAAAAACCATTTCTCTCCACTGTCTTCATTTACGCTTTTCCGACGCGAAAGGCGCGACAAACGTGGCAGCAACGCTTCGCGAACAAACTCTGTGGGTCCTCGAGGTTCCATAGCTATCAGAGGCTCTACTGTCTCTCGGGGTTCTATGGTCGTCCGCCGAAGACTTGTGGGACGAGGTGGGCTAGCGTCCTCTACAATTCCGGCCCAAGCTGACGATGGCAACAAGAACCGATTTAGTGTTTTTGGCAATGCTTCCATGCCAGCTGCTGTTATTGTCGAATCCATAGATACGAATCCAAGGTTATCCCAGGACAAGATTCGGATCAGCGAGGCGGAGGCTCCTGGACGTCGTTTGCTGCTTCGTATGATTGACGTCCAACGCATGTTAGCAAATGTAAACACGTCGCTTTTGACTGGTGTGTCGTTAGGCAGAGATGACTGGGAAGAGCTTAGGGTAGGTTGTGTGACACTTGGAGAAGTCTTTGAGAACGAAGTTGTGTTTGCGTGGGACGATGAGGATACAGGTTCTGTGCAGACGCCGCAGTCATTGTCACAGTCACACACTTCGCTACCTTCTCGTCTTCAACGACATCGCCCTGGAAATGAGCCAGGGAAGAATCGACCTCTACATTCATCGATGCCACCAAAATCAAAGGTGACAAGTATGACGAATGCTGGTCCCAATAGACGCTCTGTCGCCTTCAAGACAACGGAAAACATTAAAAACGAAGAGCAGGACGAGTTCGTGGAATCAATGCTGAATAAGCCTTTGCAAACCATTATGTCCATTGGATCTCCAATCGTGCAACAAAAAGATGAGACATTGGCGGGAGGCTCAGAGTCAAGCACATCAGATGAAATCCATGAGCTGAAAGATGCCACAGCAAATGACACTGGGCTGCATGGGGAGCAGCAACAAAATCCAGATGGTCGCAATGAGAATTTGGCAAAACACCGAGTACGGGCGAATCATCAAAATGTATCTCTCCCTGTGGAGTTGCCAATAATTGAAAAACTGCCTGTTGGGGTATTCGGGAAAGGAGCAATTCTTTCAAGGCAAGTATCGGGACTCTCCGAGTCCTCGGAACAAGAAAAATCGGATGCAACCTCCGAAGGGGCTACAGATGTGGCAACGGATCAAATTCCGCTGGGGGAATTTCAATAGGGGAAATGTTGGCGCAACTTTCCGGCACTCCGAACGGTCCCAATATGGGATCTGACCGAGGGCAGGGGTCCTTTCGCGATGAGTCGATGTCAACGATAGGGAACAGTGATCCAGGTCTGCGGGAGATCGTGTCATGACAATATTTTTGATTAAATTTATAGTGTCTCTATTCAGTTTAATAAAATAAATGTAGAAGTATCTGAGTCTTCTTTGTGTTTCAAAAACACTCTACCGTCGCTGCCATTCTTCAATTGAAAGCTTTGGTACGGTATCCTAAGTTGTCTTCCAAAAGTTGAAAAATTGAATCCTAAATTGCTTTAAATCCTAAACTGCTTTAGTTGTTGAAAGTCTTGGAGTTAGCAAAGTCGGGCATTCGAATAAAGTCGGGGTATGCTTGGTTTCCAGGAGTCAAGTCTTTTGCGTATATGTCGGTGGTGAGTTGATCCAAGCCAGGTGGGGACGATTTCTTTGCCTCCAAGACCTCCGCTTGGACTTCCTTTCGGATTCTCTTTTCAGTGGCAGTGATTTCTTCCTTGGTCATGAATTCAGCATCCATCAAGCACTTCTTGATAAATTCCAAAGGATCTCTGGTAGATCGCGTGAAATCAATCTCCTCACGGTTACGGTACGTAGTTCCGGGGTCACTCATGGAGTGTCCGTGGTAACGGTATGTCATCATTTCAATGTACATGGGACCGTTTCCGGCTCCACAGTACTCCTTGGCGAATCGCATACCTTCCTTGACGGCCAAGACGTTCATACCATCGATTCTCAATCCAGGAATGGCATTTCCCATCTTGTAGTAATCGTTGATAGAGGAGTGACGTTCCATGGAAGTTCCCATACCATAGTGGTTGTTTTCAATGCAGAAGATCATTGGAAGCTTCCACAAGGCGGACATGTTGGCGGCCTCCCAGATCTGGCCTTGGTTGGCAGCACCATCACCATAACAGGCAATGGCAACGTTCATGGGTTCGCCAGGCTTTTGGTTGTACTTGTTGGCAAATGCCAATCCAGAACCAACTGGAACTTGGGCTCCAACAATACCAGCGCCACCGTAAAAGTTATGTTCCTTATTGTACATATGCATGGATCCTCCCTTGGCCCCCGAATATCCATCGGCAACTCCAAAGAGTTCACCAACTACCTTGGAAACGCTTCCACCACGGCACAGAGCGACACAATGGCAACGGTAACTGGTGATCCATGAGTCATCATGGGTCAAGGCATTTTCAATTCCGGTTGCGACGGCTTCTTGGCCATCGTACAAGTGGCAGAATCCACGAATGGTTCTGGCCTTGTATTCGTTATCGCAGGTAATCTCCATACGACGCATGGTGTACATCAATTCGAACATACTGACAAGTTCATCCTTGGTGGCCTCGACAGACTCGGCAGGAGCAGTTTCAAAGTTGTGGGTCTAATAGAATGGAGCGATGGGGTGAAAGTGAGACATATTGCACTGCATGTTGTGGGTTTTGGTCCAAGACATCCAACTGCCGATCTTTTGATTCTTCCAGAACTTACTTCGAAACAACCAGAAATGTCGAAAGTATGACTTGACATGAAGCGTGTAGCACTGACACGGGCCGCAGCGGGTCTTAGAAAACGAGAGGACAACATGATAGCAGCAGTGTAATTAGAGTGTAGAGCAGTTCAACACACCAATGTAATAGAGTCGAAATGCAGATGCAGCTTCCGACGATCTTTTCGGCAGGCCGAATTTCCTGCAAGTCTTTTTCTCCGCTGAGCGAGAGCAGAACTCCGTACGACGGAAAGACCAATGAAAATATCGTCTTGCCATCTACCGTCATGGTATGGTACTTTATTAGTGGCGACTGACTCATCGGACCATACCCGTCCACCATAGTACTTTATTAGTGCTGGTGTGACGCTCCGTTTCGACAAGAATCTCGAGATTCGTTGCGATTCATTCGCGCGTCTTTCCTCCCATTGACACACGTGTTCCCCATCTCTTCGCATCGAATCAATCAGATTTTCCAACCGTAGATTCGAGAGATTCACAGACACGGCAGTCTTACAAGATTCATTTCAACTATAACAACTCTACAAAGAAACACTCTCACAACAAACAACATGATTTTACCCAAACAAGAAGAGCAGCAAGTATACTTTGATCTCACAAACAGCGCAATCGCCGAATTGTCTACAGCAAAAATGGACAACAATAACAACGAGAAAGAGCAACACGTGTGGTTGGTTCGATACGGAAAGACAGCACCAGGTCTGATCGAGAACGTAGGCAACTACGACTCTGATCTTCACATGGATGGGATCGAACATGCTGAGGCCATTGCTCAACACATCGCTGCAAGTGGAAACGTGCCGGATCACGTCTTCGCTGATCCCTTTCTAAGATGCACCCACACAGCTGACACGATCGTGTCACAGTTTAACCGACTCACAGATAAGGGAATGAGGGTCAAGGTTGAACAAGGTCTGACAGAATGGCAAGTTCCATCCTTGTTGGTTGACCCTGAAGGAATACGCACTGATCCAAGACCACTCCATGAATTGGTTGACATCTTTGACAACCTGGACGAATCGTATGAATCAACAAACCCACAAGGTCCTGACCGAGAATCTTCTGAAGAAGTAGATCCCGGCTGCCCTCGCTTCCCCGAGACTGAAGAACAACTCAGCGAGAGATGCAAGACATCTATCGAAAAGATTTTGGAGGTGATTGGCAACGATTCCGTTGCAATCGTGAGCCATGCTCCATGCCTTCAGTATCTAGCTCTTGCATTGGAAGGGTCCCAATTTCCAAGCGAAAGTGCTCTTGGACCATGGTCGTTGGGTGGCGTCACCCATTTTTCCAGAATTCCGGGAGAAACCAAGTGGACTTTGAGATCGTACAGCTCCACATCACACATGCCAGGGGAATTCTGTGATGGTGAGCTGGGAAAGTGGTCCTTACCCAGTTTTGTCAAGAACTAACAAGCTTGGGACCGTAGCATTGTAAATTATTATTAGAAGATCAGATAGAATATTTTATTTTGTGAACATCATGTCCATTGGCATCTCATTACATAGTGGGATAGAGGTACAAGAGGTCTAACATAAACTGGTGAGGTACAGTGACAGTTTCAAACGCGGTCTAAGGGTTCGTCGTGACACGTCGCCAATAAGAGGGGTGACGAACCTACCTTTATGGAGGTATGAGGCAAGGTCTCTCTTATCTCATGATTTCACAGCTTCTCTTCATTACATTTTTCCAACACAGCAACAAACTGATTGAATGATCACTTGGGCATGGCTACAACAGCATGTTTACAGTCATGACACCCTCCTACCAACGTCAGCACTTGATGTGATAGAAAGGTGTCAACTGGACAGACTTAGTGTTTTTGGCGTGATACTCCGATTCTTTCGTGTTCCTTTGTCGGTTTGTCGTCAAAAGTTTTCGTCCGATCGGACTAAAACTACCGGTACTGATGGTACGAAATACCAGGTACTCGCGTACTGTACTTTCGGAAAAATCAACGCAAATGCAAAAATTGCGTCCATCTTCGAGTGAGAAAAACGAAAAACACACTCACAAATCAATCAATCGATCAATCAATCGATCAACCAAACTTGACACCACAAAAACACTATCATGCTTCTTCCACAGTACGGAGAACAGCAAATCTACGCTGGAATCACTCCGAGCACTAGCGAAATCGATTTCACAAACTTTCAAGTGGCTGAAGAGGAATCGCAAACCACCATCAACGAGCACAAGGAGCAACACTTTTATTTGGTTCGATATGGAAAAACAGCACCAGGCTTGATCGAGAACGTAGGCAACTACGATTCTGATCTTCACATGGATGGTGTGGAACATGCCGAGGCCATTGCTCAACACATTGCTGCAAGTGGAAATGTGCCTGATCACGTTATTGCCGATCCCTTTATGCGATGCACACACACAGCTGACACCATGGTGTCACACTTCAACAGATTGACTGACAAGGGAATGAAGGTCAAGGTTGAACAAGGTCTGACAGAATGGCAAGTTCCATCCTTGTTGGTTGACCCTGAAGGAAAGCGAACCAGTCCAAGAGGACTCAATGAATTGGTTGACATCTTTGACAGCTTGGATGACACCTATGAATCTGTGAACCCACAAGGTCCAGAACGGGAATCTGATGAAGAGGCAGCTCCGGGCTGCCCTCGTTTCCCTGAAACTGAGGATCAACTCAGCGAAAGATGCAAGACATCTATCGAAAAGATCTTGGAGGTGATTGGCAACGATTCCGTTGCAATCGTGAGCCATGCTCCATGCCTTCAGTATCTAGCACTTGCGTTGGAAGGGTCCCAATCTCCAAGCGAAAGTGCTCTTGGGCCATGGTCTCTGGGCGGCATCACCCACTTCTCTCGACTTCCGGGAGAAACCAAGTGGACTTTGAGATCGTACAGCTCCACATCACACATGCCAGGGGAATTCCGTGATGGTGAGCTAGGAAAGTGGTCCTTGCCAAGCTTTGTAAAACTATGATAAAGATGAAACATAATAAATAGAACTGTATTATTAAAATACTGTTGGCATCTAATGTGGAAACACCGCAATCGTATGAGAGTCTTGTCCTTATCTTCTGCTGTCTTCGCTTCCTAGACGTGGTACCTCGCCACTCTGTCAAAATGGCCAACCGGCTTCATTTTTCGTTGCAAACTTCTCTGACCACCGCTGATAGATCCGTAAGCATCGTCCAGAAGCTCGCCAATGCTTTGGTCTGGTGCCTGGAGCTGAATAGACACTGCGTCGCTGAATAGACTGACAGGTCTCATACAATTCAGCTCCAAAGCATTTCCAAGTCCAAAGGCATGTCCCAATTGATGGCAAAGTGTGTACTGTGCCCATCCTTGATCAATTTTGTAAAAGTCGTTCACTCGAATCGAGACGGAAAAAATATTATCACTTCGGAAGTATACTTCAATGGATGATCTCCAGTTCGTTTCTCCAAAGTCATCATTACAAATCTTGATTTTGCCCCAAACTGGTTCACATTCTTCATCAGGTGGAGATACGGCGACAGTCAGCTCTACCGACCCAAATGCATTCCAATCACTGACAGTTGTATCAAGTGCTGGCTTCCATTGGTCGTCAAGCGTGCTTAGAATTTCCAATCGCAACCCATCTTTGCTTTCGAATTGAGGCCAATGAGTCTCGCCTAAATTGGTGTCATCCACAGCATCGTCGACTAGTAAGGCAGACCAGATTGGGGAAAGGGTTGGTTCTGGTTCCATACCGACAGTAGTTGTGGACCCCAAACTTGGACGCCCAATTGGGGCATTGCCATCGGAAAGTGGTCGACTAGGGCGTCCAATTGGAGCAGCGCCGGTAGTTGGTCGACGAGTTTGGGATAACGAGGGTGTGGGGGTCGCTTGATCAGTTTCACGAATTGTAGGCATCGCTGTTGCTGTGATCGATGGATTGAGAGAGGGTACATTGGTTGGGCGTTTGGTAGGCGTTTGTGTTGGAACTCCTGATGCTGCCAGCGTCGGAGCACTGGTTGGGCGCTTGGTAGGCATTTCTGTTGGAGTACCTGTTGGAACACCTGATGCTATGAGCGTTGGTACACTGGTTGGGCGCTTGGTAGGCATTTCTGTTGGAGTACCTGTTGGAACACCTGATGCTATGAGCGTTGGTACACTGGTTGGGCGCTTGGTAGGCATTTGTGTTGGAACAGCTGTTGGAACACCTGATGTAGTGAGCGTCGGTACACTTGTTGGGCGCTTTGTTGGGTCCTGAGTTGGAGAAGCGACTGGGGCGGTTGTAGGCAGGCCTGTTTGGACCTTTGTAGGCGCTTGCGTTGGTGTTTGTGTTTGGGCGGCAACTGGAGCCAAAGTTGGATCAGCAATTGGTGTTAATGTCGGTGCTTTGGTTTCGACGGTTGGAAGAGTTGGTTCAAGAGTCCTCTTGTTTGTAGGTCTCTTCGATGTAGATCTTTCAATAGTTGGTGCTCCCGTCGTTTCTGTACCAACATTAGGAGGTGAGATCGAAGGAAAGTCGGTTGCTTGGAAATTATTCGCTTCCTCAGACAAAAAGTCACCGTCACCCGTCGTTTTGTCTCTATACAATCCAATGAGCATGGGCACAGCGACCAATAGCGCAAGGAATAGGATTCCAAACAACTTGCAGCGTAATGAGAAGTTGAAACAGCATGTTTTTGGTTTGTCATCATCGCTACCAACTTGTACGTTTGCCCCAGTAGACGGAGAAGAAGATGCTTCCTTGTCACCTCTGCCTTTCTTTTTTTTGGAAGCAAAAAGCGCAGTTGCACCATTGGACGCTGATCGACTTTTCTTTGATACGACTGGCTTAAACATGCCATCTTCGAGAATATCGTCTTCGGGAGCGGTGCTGTCTTTGGAGTTTGACAGCTTGAGGAACGGCTTCATTGCGAGTTCAGGATCCGCTTGACACAAATCAAGAGAGAATTCAATCGACTTGGCGCCCGGGGTCTCGGGAATTTTTGCCAAAGTTTTGCAGTCATCCAAGGCGAAGACGATTGATCTTTCGCCAGGGGACTCAAGACCAGGTTTCGAATAAAATTGATCCAAGTCAGGAGCATTCTGATTCGACGCTTCCTTAGCTTCAGGAGTTTTATCCATTGCTGATGTTTCCTCTTGTAGTATCTTAGTTGGCTCCTCCACTACAGGGGTTTCCTCTTCTCTAGTTGATTTGAGGAACCGAGCTGGCGACTCTAACTCTGCGCCACTGTAATCGCATGAACCTGAATCCCCTAACATGCTGGGCAAACCCCTAGGAGGACTGCTGTCATGGTAGTTCTGCCAATCAATCGCAGATTCATCTGGAGGAGTCTCTCGAGCACCTGGTCGATAGGGCGATACCACCGAGAGTTTGGGGGAAATATTTGTTTTGACTGGCGTGTCATCTCGATCGCCTGGAAAGTTCGGCTTTGGTGTAGTCGTGGGTCTGGGGGTGTACATTGAGCCATACAATCCACCATGATGCGTGGATGAGTCCGAAGAAATATCCAAGAAACTTTCATCCTCATCCTCCGAGTACGTGTAGTCAGTCCGGAATGGCGACAAAGGATTGAGATCATTGCCATATTTATCTGTTTGCGCCATCATTGATGGAGCTGGCGGAGTGCCAAGCATAGTATTGCGATAGCTATCCATAACTGATGTCTCGTTCCGGTTTGGTACAGGGGCAGAAGACCGATAATTCTTCAATGGAGTGGCATCTGCAGACGCAGCAGAGGATGCATCAGAAACGCTCTGCGCGTCTTCCTCTTCTCTTGCCTGTTGCATAATGCTAGCTGCAGCGGTGGCGAAGGTATACATGTCAGTGGGTGCCTCCATTGGTGTTGCTGTACTTGCTGTGCTCTGCTCCTCATCCATGTACATGTCTGTGTCTGTAGGACTTGGATAACCAGAAGGAGAGCTTTGCATCTGTGAGCGATATCGACTAAGGTCAGGCGAGTCGTGCTGAGAGGATGCAGCAGAAGGAGTTTTCCATATTTTGTCAGGAGAAGGAGATGCTTCTGGAACTCCGTAGGAATGCTTTGACTTTGCCGTGCCAGAGAATTGGGAGTTCGTATTAGAATCATCGTCACTAGAATTATTTGGAGGAGCAGTGTTGTTGGCGTTACTTAGTTGCCCGAGAACAGGACGGGGGCTGACAGCATCCTTTGGAGAGAGCATCATAATACCTGCAGGTAGTTTTGTTCTGCCAACATTCTCCGGCTGTTGCAGCGGCTGCGGACGCTGTTGGCGACGTTGTGGCGTGGGCGGTTGGTTTTGAGATTGCATGTTGACTTGTTGGTGGACCAAACAGTGGATAATGAATCTACAACAGAGAGCCAAACGATGTCAAGATATCGAATTGTGGTCAATATTTTTCGATCTGATGGCAAATGTGGGATCTGAAAAGTACGTTGAATTGTACGCAATTTGTCTCCTACTGAAGTTTGAAATTTTTTGAATCGCACGAGACAGCACGCCAGAAAATAACCGTATGTCTGTACGTCGCTTCATTTGGCAAAACAAGAAGTTCGCAAGCGCCATCTCTAAATTTTGAGGGGCGGATGTCAAAGCACTCAACAGCAATAATTGGTGTGCCGATTACTGATCCACAAGAAGAGTCTGTCTAGAGCAATTTCTTTTCTTCTTTTTCAACCCAAGGAAAGCCCATACTTTAGATCTTGACGAGCACTGTTTGTCTTATTTTTTCTCATATCGAGTGCTACGTTATCGGAATCAAAACCTTCATCATCTATCTTGAATCAATCAGTTGAGCTAAGTGTTATATCCAGTCCACATCAATAATGGGGCGTCGAGCAAAGAAAGCGCCGGTATGTTGTCGTATGGGGATGCTCTAAGATTTCATTTCGGAAATGATTTACGAACCTTTCTCATTTGTTCATGTATGTCACAGGTCCAAACCAAAAAGAGAGCAACTTTGGCCAAGCGATTCAAGTGTCCTTTCTGTGCCAATGAAGAAAGTGTAGAATGCAAAATGGACTTCAAAGCTGGTCTCGGGAGTTTAAATTGCCGAATATGTGGAGCTTCCTACCAAATGCCAATTCATCACTTACACGAGGCGATTGATGTATTCAGTGAGTGGTTGGATGATTGCGAAGCTGCAGCAACTGGGAGGACCAACGGGAGTGAAGAACAGCCACAGCAGCAATATGACGAAGAGTCTGAAGATGATGAAATTCCTGAGGCATCTGGATTGCAATCGAAGCCGGCTGCGCAGTCAAACAAGGGAAGCGCTCCTGCAAAGCAATCATTAACAGATCTAGGGTTGGACGATTCAGACTCCGACGACGAATAGCAAGAGCACTGCAATGTGAATAACAGTACAATGCTAGAGATTGGAGTTACATTGGAACAAGCTAACATAGGCATCAGCACGATAATAGCTTCTTACTCAAGAACGACTGCATTACCAGACACCTACATATTCTTTTGATAAAATCGAATCATTCGATCTAGTCGAAGCATATTATGAAAGCAAAACCAAAAGGACGAATATGGCAACAAACTAAACGACCTGATCACTCAAGCAGCAATGAAGCACCATGATTTCACTGTCACCACATACAACATGCTAGCCCGAAGTTTGGGCACAAACACCATTCCCTGGGTCATGGATGTTTCGCCTTCCATTCAACGCCGGATCGAACAAGCGTCCTCGTACGATACATTCTCCAAGTGGGTGGACAATGTGTTGATGCCCGAATACCTGCAACACTTTCACAAGAACTTTGCTTCTGGAAATTATGCAGCCATGAGAAAGTTCTGGGGGGTACCAAATTGTCAATCAGCGAACGATATACCGAAGGAATTGAAGGGACTCAAGTGGATTGACGAGGATCGAGTATCTTACACGAAAAGTGAGAATTCAAAGGAAACACAACACATTGCAACGACAATGAGAGGGACATGCAGAAAGGCCCTTCCGAATGATTTATTTGATAGCTTTTTCAACGAAGTTATATCGAAGGAAGAAGGAGTATATTCCTGGGACACTCGTGGGCCACGAATATTTCAAACGTTACTTCTAAGCGAGCCTCCTGGTATCATTGCTATCCAAGAGTACGATTGCCATGATGTCCAAGCCGAATACCGCAAACCAGGCTGTGTCGAGTCTTTTTCAGAGGCAATGTCCGCAGTAGGATACAGCGGAGTCTTCCTGAAGGATCCTCTTTTGGGTAGAGGTCCACCTTCGGGTTTGGGAGTATTTTGGATGGATAGTGAATTTGAGACTTTAGCAGGCAAAACAGGTATAGAGAGCCTTGATTGTGGCGAATTTGCCTTTGATGATTCAGTGTCAAATATCGACCTAGAAGAACATTGGCACCCAATAAAGCCGGACAACTCAGATTTTGTAATGATGAAAGCCGCAGACCGACGCAATGGTGCTCTTTGCCGCTTACGGCACAAGCGAAGTGGACGAAAGGTTGCCCTGTGCACTGCCCATCTAATGACAAAATCAAGAGATGGGTTGAAGACCAACAAATTTCCCGGCGAAGTTAGAGCATGTGAGTTGGCTGCTCTGAAACGACTTGTCGAATCGACAACACAAGACGATGAAATTGTAGTTCTAGCAGGCGACTTCAACACCGACGCCAAAGAAGCGCTTGGCGTCTTTGCTGGAAAATTCAAGTCATCAGATTCTGAAGAAGGATGCGAATTTCAAACTGGCTTCGATGTCAAATCAAAAACATTCAGATGGGGCCCTCATGTGCTTCAAGATGCATTTGCAGAAACTCATCAGTGGGGGGACGGTGTTGGAGCAGAAACGCACTGCACATCTCGCAATGCCAACCGGATCGAATGGATTGACTACATATTTCACGATGGTGTTCAACTAGAAACTTTGGAATTGTCAAAGTGTGTTACTCCGCCTGCATTGATTCCTGATGAACAAAATCCCAGTGACCATCTACCGCTAAATGCCAAGTTCCGGCTGTTATAGGCAACACTTGATACGGCGTATTGCTGTTCCATTTGACTCAACCTTTCCATAAGGCCACTGCTAAGTTCCCTACTCGGTCCTGTCCCAGTTGGTAGACAGATGACATGTTGCGTTGCGTTGCGTTGCATTACTCTCAGGTAATGTTTTTAGAAAATCTACAGATAGTAGCCACTCTGCAGCCACCAATACGAACAGACGCATGCCGGCTAATAATTTAGTCGCCGCAACTTGAACTTGCAGACGCTGGCCACAGAGCGGAGAAGTCCGACGTAGCCGCTCAGCAGTTCCTCTATCTCACTTGGCTGCAGCGCAAAGCGAAATCTCAAAGGATTACGATTACCGGTAGAACTGCAAGTATCGATGATGAGCTTTCAGGAGCCTCCGAGCTCCTTCGTGGAGGACATCCCCGACAGCAATCCTTCGCCTGACGATATTGATAACCTTCTGAATACTGAACTTTGCAGTCTGTCGCTTAACGAGCGGGGACAAGTCTTTGATGATATCCATGGGGTGTCCGACGTTATTGAAGAAACTCCGGAATTGGTATCTGAGGGCCTACAGCGAGTAGATGAAGAGTTGAAGCTAATCAACGACAAATATGCCTACGATTTTGCATATGCTTTGGACCCAAAGTATGTCAAGAACCGGGTATTTTTATTGCGGTTCCTTCGAGCAACAATGTTTGATGCGCATTCTGCAGCTTCTCGAATTGTTCAACACTTTGAAATCAAGATGGAGCTCTTTGGTAAAGAGAAATTGTCTCAGGATATTACCCAAGATGATTTAGATCCCGAGGACTTAACTATGTTATACGCTGGGTACTATCAGAACATCGGAGTCCGAGATCGGGCGGGCCGTGGTGTAGATCTTTGGTTGACAGGCTTGAAGCCAAAGCTAGGGCTAGACCCTGTCACTGAAACGAAACACAGGGTAAGTGTGGTTTTCATTGTTTCTACGTAACGATTCACTTCTCTCTCACATACGTCATTCTCAGTTGCGACGCATGTTCTACGCACAAATGGTTATATCAATGGATGAAGAAATTCAGAAGAAGGGTCAGGTGATCATTGTCTGGGCTGTTGACATGCCACAAGGTTCCAACAAGAATCGAAGTGCAGTATGGGCAACAGTAAAAATGCTGTCATGTCTACCAATTAGACTGAATGCTGTTCATATTTGCTACGATAGCGTACTTCTGAAGGCGCTCATTACCCTAGGTAGTTATGCCGCTGATGCATTTACCAGAGTTCGAATGAGATCACATTATGGTATGTAAATCTGGCTTCAGATATGTCTAAAACAAATGCCCATTTGGCTAACATCTCCAACCTTGTCAAATCTAGGTTCCTATTCTGAATGCGTTCATGAATTAAAAACGTTCGGGATTCCTATTTATGCTCTACCCTTTGATGAGAATGGGAATGTGAGCACAGAAAACCACAAGGCTTTTTGGGGGAAGAGACGACAATTGGAGAGAAGTTGTTCTGGTTTGGGAAAGGTCCTCTCGCCTGGACCCTTTGATGTATTGCTGGGAAGGGGAAGGCTCTGTCAAGAGCACGTCGGGAATGTCCGCTACCGGCAAATGGTTGTGAAGCACAAGCAGCAATACGATAATTCATCGACAGTGGACAAGACCGCGATATCTTTTATGATTGTAAATATGGTGAAGGATTCATCAGGCCGTTTCTTAAAGGACAACGGTAATGGTTGGGTGGAAGTAGATGACAAGAGGGCAAGAGACAAGGTATCCCACTCGTTTCGGACTCTGCGATATACCAATAATGCTGCTTCAAAACCTTGATGCCATCCAATGTCGCCGACGATGTATTCCCTTTGTACGCGCTAATAACAGAACATTGTACAGTAAAATTCCTCTTCACTGATCTCCCCGACCCTCATTTGTGCTCCATCACTCTGTTCCGCGGGTACCTTAATTGTTGGTACTAAAGAGCCACGAGGAACCTAATCGTGGTGCTGTACAAGGTACAAGTACCGAGCTATGACAGAAGTTATATTATTTGTTCGTTCTCACACAGAGGGATCCTATGCGACCAAATTTCAAATACACCGATCGAACAATACGTCTGTCCGACCACCATAAAGACTTATCGCAAGAAATCAAAGAACGAAGGGTTGTTTAGTGATACCGCACAGAAATCTAAAATATCAACCTTGGCTACAGTCAGAGTTGTGCTAGTGAGATCATTGCAACACATGGAGGACCCGATGACAGCAACAGACATCTCCCCTTCAGATGGAATCCCGACAATAGATCCTTCTCCTGATTCTGTTGATGCCCTTCTGAGTACAGAGCTTTACGAGCTTTCTCTGATAGAACGTGATCAGGTACTGGAAGACATCCATGGCATACGAGCTGAGGTAACGGAGACTCCTGAATTGATTGCATCGAGCCTAGAGAAATTAGAAGGTGAAATCAAGCAGATTCGTAGTAAGAGTGAATACGACTATGCATACGCTATTGACCCCCAATACATGAGGAAACCCGAATTTCGATTACGATTCTTAAAAGCAACATCATTCGATGCCAAGGCTGCAGCAAATAAAATTGTGAATCACTTTGCATTAAAGACCGAGCTATTTGGGAAAGATAAAGTCGCACGTGACATCTCCCAAGATGATCTTGACAAGAAAGATCTGGAATGTTTGTTGTGCGGGTATCAGCAAGTTCTTCCAGTTAGGGACCGAGCTGGGAGAGGAGTGTTTCTCTTTCTTCCGTACCTCAAAACTGATTTGGACATCAAACATAAGGTACGCTTCTGTTTTTTTCTCGCTTCTAACCGTGGATGTATATTCTGATCTTGATGCTTTCAGTTACGTTCTTTGTTTTATTCAATGATGGTGCATCTAGAGGATGAGGAGATCCAAAAGAAAGGTGTTGTGTCAATAGTTTACCTCGTAGGCTCGCAGATCGACCGGCAAGCCGCCTGGGCCGAACCACGTTTGATGTCTATAATGCCGATGAGAGAATGTGCAGTGCATATATGTTATGATAACGTTCTATTGTCGCCTATTGTAGCACTTGCACGATTCGCTGTCGGTACTTTGACCAGGCTTCGGATGAGAACAAATTTTGGTCCCTTTCAAGATTGTGTGGACGGGTTGATGACGTATGGTATTCCCACCTATGCGCTCCCATTCGACGAAGATGGTAAAGCCAGCAACGAAGACCACAAAATATATTGGGAAAAGCGTAGACAGCATGAGAGGAGAACTACTAGAGGGGCAAAATTCATTGCCTTCCCCGGTCCTAACGATGTTCTAGTTGGCCGAGGAAAGCTTTGCCAGAATCATATTGGCAGTGTACGTTACCGGAGCTTGGTGGAAAAGTACAAGGACAGGTACGATAGATCATCGAATTTCGACAAGACTGCAATCGCCTTTATGATCATCAAGATCGTGAAGGAGTCAACTGGTCGATTTTTGAAGGAAGATAGCGAAGGATGGATTGAAGTAGACGACAACAAAGCGAGGGCAAAGACATCACACTTGTTCCGAACACTTCGCTACAGCCAAAGTGCTAGAGCAATGTCCAATTGATCATGTGGAAAGCAAAGTTATTGACACAGCTGTTACCATGACGACAAAGCTTCCTTTGGATTTGAGGAAAATTCAACCTTGGTACAGACTCCTGAAACACATTTGATTTTAGCTACCGACGATAAGTTGAGTTCACGAAGGCAGGGCTTCAAACAGTGTCCTCGGTTTGCAAGAAAAAGAGATTCAGTGATGATTCATTAATCTCTCTTACAATACCCTCCCACTAGAACCTGAACGACAAGTCGTTGAGGAACAAACATTGCCCTGGGTGAAGACAGCAATCCGGAGAATCGCAAGGCCAAGCAGGCACAACGACTGTTGGCCAAGAAGGCAAAACAAGGAATTTAGACTTACTTTTGTAACTTCAGATTTCAGAATTACACCTTCCATCATCCACGTTTCAAATTGATGTCTGTCTGCCAGCCGTCTTCAGTTCTCTCAATAAAATTTTCAGCATGTTTTCGTTTTAATACATATCACAACCTTATTTTTGCTGTGTACTGGTACCAGTAGACTTGTAAACCATGGGTGAACGTAAAGTACTCAACAAATACATCCCGGCAGATTTTGACCCTACTCTAATTCCGAGAGGAAAGAAATTGAGCAAGAAGGATGGAACTGTCCCAGTGCGTATGATGCTTCCATTTTCGGTTCAATGTTCTGCTTGCAACACATTTTTGTACCGAGGAAGAAAATTCAATTCGAAAAAGGAGCCCATGGGTGGTCCAGATGGTAGATACCTAGGTATTCAGCGGTGGCGATTTTATATCAAGTGTACGCACTGTTCTAGAACGGTATCCTTTCTGACGGATCCGAAGAATGCAGATTACGAAATGGAAAGCGGAGGGACGAGGAATTATGAAGTTTATAAGGACAAAGAGAAAACGGAAGGAGAAGCAGTGATAGAGAAAGAAGAAGAAGAAAAAATTGATCCCATGAAAGCACTAGAGAATAGGGTGCTTGATAGTCAGAGGGAAATGGCGGACCTTGATAACCTGGAAGAAATCCGAGCCATGAACAGGAGGCATGCAAAACTCTTGTCAAACTCTGGTGAAGGATTCGATGCTGATGCCAAGGCTGTCATGAAGGCCCGAGAAGTAAGAGACAAGTTAGTTGAGGACATAGAGCTCAATGAACATGGGATAACAGAAGAAGAAGAGAGTTTGATAAAAAAGATCAAGTTTGGACAAGCAGCTTCGGCTGTGAAGCGATTGAATGAAGAAGACGAGATGCTCGAAGAGAAACGCCGGCAGCGAGAAGTAGCGCTAATGAAAAGGAATCCAATGAAACCTGTTACTCAAAAGACAGCGATTCCGAAGATCAAAGTAAAACGGAAAAAGAAGGTAGAAGTAGCAGCGCCTTCCAAAAAGGCAAAAGCAGAACTTGTTGTCAAAAGGAAACCTCCAGCAGCAGCACCTTCCAGCGGTGGGCTTGCAGGGCTTTTGGGTGACTACGGCTCGGAATCAGATTAGAAGTAATGCTAGCATAGATTGGGGAATAATTCTATCATCGTTTTGCCTTGGCACGAATCTTTGTGACTATCTCCTGAAATGAAGAATCCGTTTGTAGATAGTGCTCGACTATTTCTTTTGCAGACGCCGGAAGTGCCATGGTGGTTCTTGCTTCGCCCCATTCATTTAGAATGTGGAGATAGTTTCGCAAAAGATGATAGTCGACGGAATACCGAGCAAAATTGATGCCTTTGGGTCCCAAATTTCGCATGGCAAATGCCATGATTTCACCCATCAAGGCTGGCATTCCTTGCTCTGGAGGATCTTTCTCTCCAACCATGGACAGGACAATACTGTCGGCTGCTACAGTAGCCGAGGATAGAGATTCGTGGCCTCCCTTTCCGGGAGCCGTGCCGTGCAGTTTTAATCTAGATGCCTTGACTGCCGTTTGTACCATTTGGACACCTCGTTCGTTTCGTATAGCAATCGTTTGGAAGGACTCGTCCATCCTTGAATTACTATCCAGTGGTGCTCCCATGTAACCCACAACGACATCGGCCAGGCCATTGGTGTAATCAAAACAGGCCAAGCAGGATTTGGCAATGGAAGGTTCCGCAATGGTTCCTGGAAGAGAAAAGTATGGCTTGGTAACGTAGGAATCAGTAGTCTTGACGTGTACTTTGAAATCCTGCATGAATTCATACCCCAATACACTCTCACTTTTTACGCTGAGGCCTTGTTCGATGAAATTATTTGCTGCCTCGGGAGTTGGACTGTTATCAGCACAGTTGGTCCCTAATACATAGACTTCTTTGAGTTTCAAATCGTCTTGAATAGCTCGAAAGGCTGCGATACAGAAAGTTTCAGTTAGCAATGTTCAGATAAATGACTTCTTCGGGGCCCAGTTCACCCCCGACATACCTTGCACTGCACACCCGACACCACAAAATAACAGCTTCTGTATCGTGCTATCATTCTTGATTTGGTCCAACACCTTGAGGCTTGGTGCTAGCGCCGGCTATTCGATCGAGGATGGGTGAGCGACTAGCTGTGGGCACCCAGCGCCAATGAGTACTTTGATGTATCTTACCTTGACGCCTCTTCCTCGCAATACTTCTTCAGATGTCCGAGCAAGAATCGGTTCGGGCACGGCCCAACTACTAGCAGAGGAGTCGTCGTTTTGACTGGCAATGCATACCACCGCATCCACCATGTTGGATTCCAGCATTGCGAGTGCAATTCCTGTCACACACCCCGTCCATTGCGCTTGTGTCTCGGTTCCCTTGGCTAATTGAATGGGTTCCTGCAAGACTCCAAAGCGCCCCTCGTCCTTGATTGACGAGGAGTAGTCTGCTGACGAGGACCAAGCCAAATCATCCAACACGCGAGATCGTCCATGTACTTTTGGTTCCATGGAATCCATTCGTGCCATTCCCTCTCCCAAAAAAGCACATGCATCCGTAACTTTGGAAACAAAGGAAGTCTCGCACAAGCCGCATCTGGAACAATGATCTTGAGCTGGAAACCGGTCGGGCCACATGGATCCGTCAATTGGAATGGCATTGGACGATGATTCGTACGAGTTGGCAGTGACAGGTTCGTCACTATCTGCTGCTAATAATCTTGATCTCTTACTTGCAATTCTTTGAGGTGGTCTGCTCGTAATGGGGCATTGTTGACGTCGAGAAAAAGGTATTCTGTTTGAAGCTGCTACCTGAAAATTTCGAATGGTATGTTGTCGACTTGACAGAGCATAGGAAATGCACGGTAACAAAAATGCAAGGGTTGTGCTAAGAAATGAAGCCACTTGGGCGATTGATATGTAGGATCGGTGGATCATTTTGAAGTGTCTTCCTCAGAAGAGTGACAATGGAGTTCGTTGTGACGGATAGTGAAAGTTGCGCAGTTGGATAGGATAGGAGAATCTTCGTCAGTCGATCGACTCGTATGATTAAAATTGACTTTGACATTCTGGCATTCCCTCGAATGTGATGTCCCCCAATGTCCCCCAACAATAATGTACTGAGGCCAACTTTGGTTTCTACATACACAAAATCCTGGTACAGTTTGAAGCCCATCACCACGGATGGATCTTTAAAAAACAAAGCCATCCAAAAGAACAACCATCAAGAGCATTGGTGCGAGATGCTATCGGGGTTCTTGCTGCTTTGAATGGGAAAGGAGGGAAATTAGTCCACAAGACGATAGAGTAGAATTGTTGATGAAAGAGACGGGAAAAATAATTACCTCACTTTTACCATGAAATTCAAACCGCAGTGTCAAGACTATCATTCCGAGGCCACCAGCTTGTGGTTGGAACGATACCCAAACAAGGAGACAGAGCCCTTGAGGATTCATACTAAGCTTCTAGAGCAAGAGGAAAACGAAGTGTCAAACGAAGTCTATGAGAAGGAGGTTGATGAGGCATCGAATGAGAGAGAACAAGAACCTCCCATTTCAAACCCGTTGATGGATTCTTTCAAAAGCCAAGCAAACGGAAGCCCATCCAACGCAAGAGCTTCCAATGCTAAAAAGAAAGTGTCAAAATCTAATTTGTCGAAAGCAGAGGCCAATAGCAGTACTCCTTCGCGCCACCGACGACGAAAGCGTCGACGGGATTCACAGAAAAGCCTTTCGGTAAGAAATCCTAATATGGACTCACGCTCGTCTTGTTGCACCATTTTCCATTGTGAACTGCATTTATTTCTTACCATATTTGCAGCCAACGTCAGAAAAGAAAATATCCGAGGCAAGCTTGCGATCCAAGGACCACACTGAAGTTCCAGCAACGAACATGCCATCCTGTGAAGAACCGGGTCTGCGGCCCACAGTAGAGGAGAATCCATTGCAAGGCGATCCACGAAACGGACAGCGGCGATGGCTGCGACGAAAACTACCCACAGCTGCTTCACAATCGGAACCATCAAGTCTAGAAGCAACGGAGGAAATAAGCACGGAGCGTCCATCGCAACCATGCGTCGAGCATGAAGCAATGGACTGCGATCTTGATGCATCGCAAATGGGGGAAAGTAGGACGACTCTAGTGCCGCCAATAAGATTCGAACCACAGCAGTGTCCGCAAGAAATGATGGAATGCAATAGTTCGCTACAAATGGATCTAGTCAAGACTATCCAAAGAGAAGAGGATTACGAGATGCAGCCTTCCAGCGACATTTCACATGACGAAACCGGACCACAGGATATGATTGTCGAACATTCGGATGCTTATTGTAGTTCTCCAGGTGTCGACAGAGTACGGCGGCGACAGAGACGACTTGTCAATGCTATCTGCGGTTCCACGCTTGGTTCCAAGGGAATCATCGTACTACCACCAAAGTTGTTTTCCATTTACGATTCTCCCTTGTTGGTGTCGATTTGGACGAACATTCGAAGAAGTGCTAATCGCAAGAGGATTGCCAACTATGCATGGTGGCTCGACTCCTCTCAGGCATCCCAGTCAGTCATGATTGAAGAAATCGAAACCAGGGCTTCTTTTTGGAGGCAGCCAATGGCACTTCCATATCTCCAATGTCTCATTTCCTTTTGGTGGCGACGTCGAGCGGAAATTGCCTTCTTTCGGCAGTTCTCTCGAACCATCTCGAATGTGGCCATGACGCAATTGGACCATGTCGTTTCCGTGTTCACCTTGCGACACTTGTCGGATCGACGTCAGGGACAACGACCAATTTCTATCAAGCTGCGGGCAATACCGAAAAATGCAAAAGCAAAGAAGGACTTATCCAAATTGCCATATCGATACTGCCTCTTGGATATTCTTCAGGGAAATGCTGGAACCTTTTGGAATGTTTCCCTTGGGCCTTCCAGCAAGAGACGAGAGACGCTAAAGCGAGAACTCAAGGCGATAGTCCTGTACAATAGTAAACCCCAGAACCCCAGCCTGGAAGTGCAACAGAGGCTACAGTTTGCAATCCTTTTTGCTTGGAACCTGGCAAATAGACAAAAAGAAGAAAGGCACGAGGAACAAGACACAGTTGAAGGACAGTGTAGCACTGAAAACCAGCCCGTTTTGCCCGAGAAACGGAAGGCGCTTGATGAGACTGGGCTTCTTCCACCGAACAAATGGACCATGAGCAAACTACTTGCTCGAAGTAAAACTGAATTGGCTGATTCGACCAGCCATCACAGTAATGATCTCAGGCTTCACGAGACGGCAGAAGGATCAAGCCCTCCTGACAGTACCAAGAAGCAGTCTGCAAAAGGGCAACGCCAAAAGGAAATCGGCCAAGCCCGGCAGACAGAACTCTCGCTCTTGGAACGTTTTGGGTTGGCACCAAGTACAGAGCCAACAGGAAATGGATCGAATCCCACCAAAGGAAGGAAGAAGCGGCCACCGCCGCCTATCATCTCACCGGAAGAAGTTCCTCAGTCGAAGAGAGGAAAAAGGCAAGCCAGGCAGCAGGACATATCCGAATCTTCTCATCTGGAAATAGCACCATCCTCAATGCAATGTGATGATCCAGTGTCTCTGCATGAGACTAGGAAGGCGACAAATGTCAATGATGTCATCTTGCCAGAACAAAACGACAAGCAAATCAATTCGCCGAAGCAGTTTTCTGTACTTAGTCCCCAGGGCCACCAGCCACCCTCTTGTCAGCCCATGTCAAAAGTCGCAAGCTGTCGAAAGCTTGATGACAGAAGCGAGCACTACAGAAATTGGCAGCCCAAGAACTTTGACCTGGACGGTGGAAGTGTTTGGAGTTTCAACAATGACAACGATTCTGACATTCAACTTGTCACCGCACCGAATGCATTTGATCCAGAATCAAACTTGCCAAGTTCCGTCGGAAGCCCAAGCGAGGGCTTGATACAGAACACTGCCCACCAAATCTCCCAACACCAGACAACGAGTAGAGTGGTCTCCGACAAGAAACAGAGGAAACGAGCCCGAAAGGCGGCCAAGAAGAAGAAGAAAAAGGAATCTAAACGAAAGTCGGGGAAGCGAAAGAAGAAGAAACAATCTCATGGAGACCTGTTCGAACAGTCATTGCCAGAGAGCGTGCTACAATCTCTCGAAGAAGATGCGACTGAGGAAGTGCGGCCTTGCGTGAAGGAGAACGGCCCAACAACAACTCATCAAGTGACGGCCACTGCTCAATTCGGCATGGAAATTGGCTCCCCAGACCAACCAATCGTGATTGATGATACGGAAGACAGTGCTCTCACCTCACTCCCCCCACAAACTGTGCGACCTCCACTAGTATTGCTTTGTTCGGAGGACTTTCTGGAAAAATGGGGAGACTATGCAGCGAGGCTAGTATCTGGCGATTGGCAACATCAAGTTTCGTCTCGCCGAACCAATGGGACCAGTTCTGGAAGACGATTCTGCTTCGTGGACACCAAACTTGTGGACACTTGCGGTGTGGATATTGAGCTCCCAGATCGCGGAGGCATTGTTGTCTCGGCATTGTCAAGTTGGTTCAATGATGATGGATTCGAAAGCCTGATTATGCGGATTATTGGTCTGATCTCTTCCACAAGGTTCAGACATCTCAGCATTTTCCTTTGTGCTGACATTGACCAAGATGATGCCACTATTGACCGAATCTCAACTATTCAAAGTGCTGTGCTACATCAAGGGGAGGGTCTCACCACAGCGACTTCATTCACATTGGTATCTCCAAACACTCTCGCGGCCTCGATTGGTCAATCCATCTGTAAGCTCGACGCTGCATGGGGACTGGAAGAAGCCGAATCGTGGCTTCTTGACGATCGTACCTTTGAACGGCTTCTGTTCCTGGTACGCTTGGTTCCAACACTCACGGTGACGTCAATTCTACAGTGTCTAATGTCTAGCCCAGTAGCAACTGGATCGACCGAAGACAAGTCTCGATTGTGGTTTCAGAGTGTCTTCCAAGACGACCGTGAAAGAAAGCGAATGAAAAGCTTCGATCCGAAGGTGTTGCATCCAGCAGTGATCACGCAACTTTCATTTGCTCTTGGTATCAATATCGGCGACAAGACCGTATTTCAATCATAGGATGTAAGAATGTAATGTATGGTGAATACTTGGGGTAAACTGTCTATTTTCTTAGTTTTCTAAAATATCTGGAACTTTGAATCATATGCCTTTAGCTTGGCATACATGATTTCAATCGTATCGCCATCTTCAATCTTGTATTCGACCGGCACATTTGGATCTTCCATGTTCCGCAGCATGTCTGCCAATTCATCTCGTTGATCGTCATTGTTGGGATCAAATCTCTTTCCACCGAGCGGCTCTTCGACAAAGTTATCGAGTGAATCTTCAATCTCTTGCCGTATATCTCTCGACTGAAACTCGGGTATATCCAAATCAGCACTCCAACCAGAAGCCAAATCATCACTGCTGATTGGAGGTCCAGTAGTAGGAAGGAAAACGCGGCTGTACGTCTCCATAAAGGCTGTCGACAACAGGCATGCTACTTCGGCATCTCCATCATCCATCCCAACTCGGCCGGATCCCCCAAATTCATTGTCGACGAATCGTTCAAACTCCGATGATTCGTCCGACGATGATTCGCTCAATCCAATGTGTGCGAATCCATGGTCTTGGTTCGGGAATACCTTGACCATGAGATCCTTCACTCGCTCATCACTTTCCAAGAGAGACTTCAACTCTGCTGCGTCCTCTGCAGTAGCCCCCGATAGCTCGTCATTGCCAGCAAAGACTCCCATGACGGCCATTTTCCGTTGTGCTTTGTCGTCGTCGGTGGGAACTTCTCCCAGGTTTGCACGATCTGGTCCAAAGAGTGCCTTGGCATTGTACCGTGTGGGATACCAGGAAACGACCACATCGGGTTTGACCAGAACGGGCCCAATCGCACCATTCACATCATGGATTTGTCCATCGGGCAGATATCCCGCAGCCGCCTCCAAGGCACGTCCACCACCATAACAAGTACCCCAAACGGCGACCGAGCTGACCCCATATTGTTCGCGAAGGACTGCTGCAGCCGCCCGAATATCAACATTGACACGAATGTCCGAATGTTGGGCTCGCCATTCTTCGTAATCTTGACCCTTTTCATTAAAGCCAGGAGTGTTTGGATCTTCCTTCCATGGCTTGCCTCGAAACAAATCAGGAACTAAAACAACTACTGGTTGACATTCAAAGGCAATCTTTTCCGCCAACATTTTGGTATCGTCGGTGTAAGCTCCATAGACATCGCTGAGCAACAAGACTCCTTGGACTTCTTGCGCCGACAGTTGGGCCCCCGTGAGGGTGTATTCGCCCCAATCGGAAAAGTCTCGATGCAGAATATTGTCAAAGATTCCAAATTCATCTCCCTCATCCAAGCCCTCTTGGTCGTCAACTTTGATGGGTCGTCTACTGGCCTGTTCCCTTCTCATTTGAATTTCTTTGAGAGCTTCTTCCGGGTTGGTAGTCCGATTGGCACCGGCCAAGAATGGTTTGAGTGCGTCCCGACTGGCCACCACGTAAGCTTGGACAAAGGTTTGGTTGGATCCTCTGTATTCGATAATGGTACGAGACAGAGCGTCCACTATTGGACTGCTACCTTCAAAATCTTCGACAATCTTAGCGTCGGTACCCCAGACTTCTGGATTGGACGATTCGGGATTGCCTTCGGGCTCTTCTTCTTTTTGGAGGGGAATGGAGGACTTTACGTTTTGTCCCATCTCATCGTCATCTAGATAGGCCGTCACATCAATGAATTCCTTTCCTGTTTCTTCTGCAAATTTTTGCGCCTTTGTCTTTTGAGTCGCCTTGGCATCAGATGGCATGACATCTGGCGTAATCAGCTCCTCCTCATCGCCATCTTCTGCTTGTGGCACGGAAGGTTCTGCTTTGAGTCCCACTCCTTCACGAACAACTCCGGTACATTTGAGCAGTCGATCCACCAAATCTTGTTTCTTTCCCGATACTTTGAGTCCTCTTAGCCTCAGCTGTTGTTTCAAGCCGGGTATGGTCAAGGATTCAATTTCTTTTCTGGACAATGCAATATCGTCAAAAAAATCATCATTGAGCACTTGTCGTCGTATGGTGGATCTTATTCGATTGTTCTGTGGTTGTTGTTGTTGCTGTTGCTGTTGCAGAGTTGCTTGTTGTGGTAGTGGTACATATCGTGAATATTGGGCAAACAATCGTGATGGATGTGGGGCAATAATAAATGCTTGACTCATCTTGGTCAGCAGGAAGATCCACGAGATCCACGGAATCTGGAAAGCACAGCGTGTCATGATGAATGAATGAATCTTTGTTGTGCGTAGTGGTTTAAGTTGATAGTCAGATTGACTAGAAGACAGTTGAATAGAATAAATACGATACGAGTCAGTAACCAAGGATGGACTGGCTTTTAAGGCGCAAACTTATTGTGTCAATGGGATGTTCTACTGTTTCTCTTCTCTTATATTCTGATGAATGGTTTTGGTGATGGCGAATCAATCGGAACCGTCTGGTGTCGCTTGTGACACAATGCCAAAACGAAGGACAGACTTACTGGAAACATATTGTTCCAAGATTACTCCAACAAATCTCTGACGAAGGACAGACATGGTCTGGTCGTAGTTTCAACCGTTGAGATTTTTGGACACGGTTGTTCGATCGATCGCGGTTGATGTCAGCAAGAAGGCGGACACCACCGATTCCCGAAAACGCCAAAAGGTGTCAATCAAGTGGAACTCTTTCACCCTTTCTAATATAGAGTCACTGAGGTCAATACAACAATCACTCCCAAGAGAAGCATTCGTTTCCATTGCAGTTTCATATAGAAAAGGCTTGACCATCTGTTGGCATTTCAGTTGAAAATAATCAAATTCCAGGTGGAAAGAGTGTCGGAGTGTTGTTGAAGATTCACACAACATTCGAAAAGTGGAATATTACTGTAGGGAACGATCTCAGCAGGAGATTCCATCAACTAATCCATTGACCTATCTTGCATACGTTCATTGACCCCAAAATGAACGGCATGATGTCAGCACCTCAGCAGCACCATAGAGGATCACCACATTATGGGACAAGTCCACCAAGTCATGGACCGCCGATGCACCAAATGGGAAGCACTCCACCACAATCACTCCCACCACAAGCGCTTCCACCTCAAGCTATTCCGCCACAAATGTCTGGAAATCCACCTCCGGAAGCCATTCATGGTGCTCCTCCCGAATACCTTCAACAACAGATGCCTCCTGCCACACCACCTGCGGCTCTTCCTTGGACTGTTGGTAGTACGGATGGTTCCTTTGCCATGGTGACACTCATGCAACAGCAGCAACAATTCAATTGGAATGGTAGCTCCACACCACAAGCTGGAGCACCGGTCGATGGTCAAGCCACCCGCAACATGGCAGCCCTCGGGCAAGTCCAATCGGGCAAATCCTTGTTTCATGACAAGCTATTTCATCAAGCCTCGTCGGCAACCGAAGCCGTCTTGGCGGCCAGTTGCGACGTCATGGGGTTTGACATTGCGGAAATGTGGTTACGGACGGGCCCCAAGACGCATCAATTGACCAATTCGCACTTGAGGCCTACGGCCTTGGAAGACAGCGTGAGAAATGATTTGGTCGATGTCTATTACGGAGAAAAGAGTAGTGAACGAACCCATCGATTGTCACCAGCCTTGTGCAAACGTGCCAAAGATGCCAACGATGTGGTCTGGGTGACGGCGCACACACCGCATGGGGCGGAAGCACTCAGGTGCAGTATTAGTAATGTTCGAACGGCCGTGGCGATTCCTGTCTGTCATGAGGCTTCCAATTCCAATATTACTATTATTTACTTTTCCATTCGAAGGTGAGTTGAGCAGTGTTTGGGTTTGTGTTGGAATGAATGAAAGACGACAACGAATGACAAATGTGTCTAAACTTGTTCTCTCTCTCCTCTCTCTCTCTCTTTCTTGTTTGTCTTTTGCAATTCTTAGAATTATCATGAAACCAGCAGCTGTTGAATTCTTGGTACATATGTCGTTATCGGCTGCTGTAGCCTCGGTCAATTCCTTGGCAGAGGATTGTCTAGTAGTGGATCGGAGTCTGGAGAGCAAAAACGCCAAACCCATATCGTCATCACGGTCTGAACACTCGGCGCCGGTGCGCAAGAATATTCCACATCAACGAGTCTCTCATACTTCCATTACGGGTGCTCGACTCGATTTGAGTTGGAGAGAATTGACCAATGTGGAATATTTGACGGATGGTGGTAACTCTTGGATTCATACAGCTGTCTACGATGAAACACCTGTCGTCGTCAAGACACTCAAACCGGAATGTCAAGACGTGGCTCTGGCGATTAACGAAATTGAGGGTGAACTATGTAAGTACTGCAGAAGTAGGAATGTGTGTGGATCTTGGTTGCTGTTAGATGTTTGGAAGGCTGACAACTATTTTGTTTCTTCTTTCTTTCAATCCATCGATCCATCTCTAACCTTTTGTAGCAATCCATTCGAGACTGAATCACAACAACATTTGCAATCTACTTGGTGCTGGACTCACCAGCAAGGGAGTCCGATTTGTTGTCTTGGAACGACTGGACGGTGGAACACTTTCACAAATGCTGGGATACGATACTCGGATTCGGGATAGACGGAGACGATTCTGGAAGAAAAAGCAAATGCCATACTTTGACGTACTAACCTGTGCACGAGCCTTGGCAGTCGCCATGGAGTATATTCACGACAAGGCAATCCCAAACAGTATACTGCTACATCGTGATTTGAAGCCTGATAACATTGGTTTCACACTGGATGGAACGGTCAAGTTGCTGGATTTTGGACTGGCCCGAATCTTGGAGAATGCTGACCCAAAGTCAAATGAAGTATACAGCATGAGTGGGGAGACTGGTTCACTGCGCTACATGGCTCCCGAGGTTGCTGAAGGCCTTCCCTACAACCAAAAGGCAGATGTCTACTCGTTTGGAATTATTCTATGGGAGATGAATGCTGGAAAGAAACCATATCATGGTTTGAATCGCGAACAATTCTATGAAGTTGTCATTCACGGTGGTGATAGACCACCTTTGAACAAAAAGTGGCCACAAGCCTTGTGTTCACTGATAGCGGATTGCTGGGATACGGATTTGGATAAAAGACCACACTTTTCAGAAGTCGGTGAAAGGCTTGACGCGTTGTTGTCCAACGAAAAGGGCAAGGGCAAGTCTGGTGGCAAGAGCAAAGGACCACTTCGACGAATTTCAGGAATGATTGATCGTCACTCGACCTGGTTCTAGAGTAGAAGTATAGACAAATTATACTGTAAACTAGAGGACGACGTTGGCTACGAATATATATAACAGGATATAGGCAGTGCTCTCAGTTGAAGTTGTATTTTTGACTTTAGCTCACCACCAGTGGACGAAATGAGAAGCCTTGGTCGAGGTTGTGTTAGCTCCGCCTAACTTGATCAAGATAGAGGAGTACTTTCCCCGTGATCTGAAAGAGAAGCCGATGTTGCCACTTGCCTTCTAACGAACCGCCTCTCCCATTCTTTCAGACCGAAAGAGAGTACCGCATCAAAAAGAAAAAATTCTTCGGGGCTCATTGATCACTCTCTGAAGTCGTCTTGCCAATCCTGCATGCTGATTGGACACATTTTTCTCATGTGTCGCTGTAAAAAATCACTCAATATGCACACGCGTCATAAAAGACGACTCCGTGATTAACGTTTCCTGCATGCATGGTAACCGGTGGAATGCATGGTAAATATATATCCGCGACTAGTTTCGCTTTTCCGAATTTTCAATAGTACGGTACATTGCACGTTTCTCATCGTCTCACAAATCCTCATCGCCTCATTTTTCAGCATAATGCATAGCAGAATAACGATGGAGCCTACAAATGTGTTTGCGAACACTGCTCCCATTAATGAAGTGAACAATGTGTCTGAAAAGTGTGTGTCTACTAGTATTGATCGCTTCAACTCGTCCGCACCTTCAAACTCGAGTCACAAACATCAGCAGCTCTCCTTTTCTAGGAAAAGATTGGATCTGCAATGGAATGAGCTCAGTGATATGAAGTATCTCACCCATGGTGGAAGCAGCTGGGTCTACTCGGCAGTATATAATGGAAAACCCGTGGTTGTCAAAACATTGAATCCAAAATGTCGAGAAGATCCACATGCTGTGATCGACATTGAAGCTGAAGTTGGTAAGTGGGAAATGCGAAATTTTTATATACAAATGAGGATGTTGTATGATTGGAAAACTTATAGTCTTCGCTCTCTGATATAAATAGCAATCCATTCGATACTAAATCACAACAACATTGTAAAATTTGTTGGTTCCGGTCGGACGTGCCAAGAAAACCGATTTTTGGTCTTGGAGAGACTAACAGGGGGTACCTTATCAGATATGCTACGATTGCGTAACAGAAGGGTGGGGCAATTCTGGAAGAAGAACAAGCATATGCCACCCTTTGATACATTGAAGTGTGCACGGTCCTTGGCAGTCGCCCTCCAATACATGCACGAAAAAGCAATGCCCAATTGTGTGCTGCTTCATCGCGACTTGAAGCCAGAAAACATCTGTTTCGCACTGGATGGAACAGTCAAGTTATTGGATTTTGGACTTGTGCGGATAGTTCAAAATGCCAATTCGAAATCCGACGAGGCATATGAATTGAGTGGGGAAACAGGGTCCCTACGATATATGGCGCCAGAAGTTGCGGAAGGACACCCATATAACCACAAGGTAGATGTGTATTCATTTGGGATCATCTTGTGGGAAATGAACGCTGGGAAAAGACCATTCGGTGGGTTGCGTACTAGAGAAGACTTCTTCAAGTTTGTAGTACAACGTGGTGATCGACCACCGCTGGACAAAAGGAGGCCAGAGGAATTGCGGTTGCTGATTTCAGATTGTTGGAATCGTTATATGGACAAGCGACCTGATATTCAGCAAGTCATCAAGCGGCTCGACGCACTCTTGGCCTATGCTCAAGAGGAAAAGAAGTCAATTGATGAAAAAAGTGGTGAATCATTGTGAAGTATATCAGGGATTATCGATCGTCAATCAATCCATCTCTAAATATAATGAAATACATAATCACATTGTCAACGACAAATTTCATATCTTGGATCGAATCGAACAAGGTGAGTGTACCCTCAGTCATTATCATCCGAGATGGAGCTCATCGTCGTCATAGAATAATGCCAATAGCCTTCCGATGGCAAGTGGCATGACTGACATGGTTTATGATATGGATCGATATAACTGTCAGGCGAAGCGAAGGAAGAGAAATCGTAAGCTTCTTCGGTGCTGAGAATGTTAATTAGTATCGAAGGGTTGTTCGACCTTGGAATCTACCCTAGCTACGCAATTACAACTGTGTCATAAGTATATTAGCATGGAATTCTTATTTTATAATAGATATGAAGTCAGCCATTTCGATCTTGACCAACAGAATTAGGGCTGCGGCTGTGTACCAAAATTCATAGCCACGAAAAGAACCATCGACTGAATTTATTGGCCCCCAGTGATCCAGCCTTCCGAATCGTCCATTTGCTTCCACGGCTTCGAAATCTTCATGCATTTGGAGGTCTTCAGTGATCCGTGGTTTTCCAAATTCTTCGGGCTTGAGCGAACAACTCTTCGGTATCGAGGAACCCACTCAGTCATGGGCACAGACATGTCCTTAAAACAAGTCATTTCAACTTCACCATCCCTAACCAGAGAAAGAAGAGTATTAATGACAATGTCAGCATTGATGAAAGCCCGGATTTGAGAAAGACTCCCGGACAGGCTTTCCCAAGGGAAACGGAGCGCCTCTTCGACAAGCTCGTCGCCAGAAAGTACATAAACCCCTAGCACTTGTAGCACGACTTTGCGCATTTGTTCCTTGATACTCTCGGGTAGAGACTCGTAGGTCACAAACGCTGGATAAGGGTCCCCCGAAAAGTTGTTCGATAAAAGTTGCATTGCATGGCCAACTCCCTGCAACTCGGCCCACAAATCAGATTCGGCCAGAACATCTAAGATGCTTGTAGTCTTCTTTTCAACAACTTGAGTCTTTTGGAAGTTCGACATCCTTGGAACGAACATGCTTGACTTAGCATACATCACAGATGTTTGAGGAATACCATCTTCAACTTGAGGACGTTGGTACAGCGATTCAGCTGCCCGTGCCTTCTCCGACATTGGTCGATTGTACTTGCGGCCGCTTCCATAGATCATACTTCGGTACGAATACTTGCCAACATGACCTTGAGGCACATTGCCAAAGACACCAACTTCCTGATGATGGGCATCTGCTTTATCCTCCGCAGCTTCACAGCTTGCGGAGGCTTCATTCCATGTGTTCAAAGAACAATACCACTTATCTGGAAGTTCATCAGCAGCCATATACGGTGGAAGTTTCCTCCATTTCTCGCACTTTTCGCACTGAACCCATTCAACATTCTCGTCATCCTTTGTTGCATTACTGCGTGGAGTCTCTACGGAAACATTGCGAGCTGGTCGACCCCTCTTTCTACCCGGCTTTTTTGGAGTGACTTCCTCAGCCGCGACTGCTCTTTGCACTTCTACTTGCTTTGATTCATCCTTGTCCTTGTCTTTCTTGCCCTTGCGTCCTCTCTTTTCAGCCTTCGAGTCCAGACCGCTTTCAACAGACGTATTCCCCGCCGAAGGTATAGGACTGGCTCGTTTAGATTCCGAATCCGAATTTTTTCCAGTTTTCAAAACATGTCTGGTGGGTTTTGGGCTGTTTTGGGAAGATTTTCCACCCCGTACCTTGGGGTCGTGATTTGAGTCCGCTGGGTTGGCCTCTAGTGCCGCTTGCTCCAATCGTTGCTGCTTGGCTCGTTTCTTGGCACGTCGTCGTTCCTTCTGAATTTGCTTGAAAGTCTGTTCAGCTACCGAGCAATCAGAATGTTTGGGATCCCAATCGTTCATACTGCACTGCCAGACTTCGGGAAGGGACGAAGCTTCTACACGACTTGGTAGAATGCGCCACTTTTGGCATTTATCGCATTGCACCCATTGTCGTTCATCGTCGTCCGATTCTTCCTCGTCACTGCCATTCTTACGGCGCCTCTTTTTCTTCTTCTTAGCCGCCAACTCCTTGTCCTGCTGCTTTGGACCCATCTTCTCCTTGGCTTCTTGGGCTGCTTTGCGACCAGCTTTAGGCGCCTTTTCAGTATCTTTAGTTTGTGGAAGACTTTCTTTGGTTGTTGCATCAGCATTGGCCTTTGCTTTCTTTCCAAATGCACTTCCTTTGGATCCCAACTCTGCCTTTGTTGTTTGCTCTGCAGTCGACATTTCCAAATCGGCACTTTCCACTCCATCCGCCTTGACTGCCTTTTGAGAAACAGGCCTTACCATAGTAGTCTCATCGCCATTTTTTCCAAGATCTTGGGACATTGGTTGCGGCGAGTCGCTTTTTGGCGATGGCGACTTGCGACCAGAACCACGGGCAGCTGGACTATCCTTGCGCTTTCTAGGTTTAGTCAAAGATGGGACTTGTGGTATCTCGTCACCAGCCTGTGCTTGCTTGAGAGGAATTGTAATGACCATGGAGGACTTTTTGGGTGATTTTGGTGGTTTCTCGTTGGACATTTCCGTTGCGGTTGCTGCACCAGATGTTTTCTCGGTCGACTTGTCTTGTGGCGGTGTCGGTTCTTCCACTTCGGCTTTTCGTTTCTTGTGACGTGATCCTCCTGGCGAGGTTTCATCCGAAAGTCGTTTCCGCTTGACCTTGAGAGACTTGACCTTTCGCGCCGTCACAGGTGTATCCAAATCCAATTCTTCATCCGAACTCTGGCTTCCATTTGCTTTATGCTGCATTGGTGTTCCTTGATGCTTTTCAAGCTTTTCATTCTCTAGAACTTTGGCCTTGGAGATGCGAATTGTCAGTGTAGGTTTGGATGGCTTTGCTTCAAGTTTTTCTTCTTCTTTTTGGCTGTTTGACCTGGAAGGCTTTTCTTCTTGTTGTTTCATTTCGGCGACTTCCTCTTTTGGAGCTTCAGGCTTGGCTTCCTTTGGAGTAGGTTCGTCCGTGTCCATTGCTTCTGCATGGTCCACTGGTTTTGCAGGATCAATTGTCTCCTTTTCAGGCTTGGCGGCGGCGGCATCTACAGTGGTAGCGGGAGATGACCGAGGCTTTTCTTCGTCAGCCTCGGGTTTTGTCGTTTCCGGCACAGGTTTCGACTCTTCTGGGATGGGAGTTGGGGCCTTGATTTCAGGTGCTTCTGGTGCTTCTTCCATCTTGGTATCGTCCTTTTCAACTTCCTTGGGCGTTTCCTCTTCTTCCTTTTCTTCACCTTCTTGAGCTTCCTTCTCTTCCTGTGGTTTCTCCACTGGTATTTGTTCCGCCACCTTGTCGTCTTCCTTCTCTTTTGCAGTGCTTGATTCCGTGGGCTTGGCAGCTTCTTCTTCCTTGGGAACTTCTTCTTCAGGAGCGTCATCCTTGGGAGAATCTTCCGTTGGCATGTCCTCCTTGACTACTTCTTCTTTGGGCTTTTCTTCCTCCTTCTCCTCTACCTTCTCTTCTACCTCCTTTTTCTCTTCCTCCTTCTCTTCCACCACTGCGGGTGTAGGGGTTGGAGTCGGTGTTGGAGTAGGAGAACGGGCTTGTCGTGGCAAGAATCGATGAACCGATGCACTCGCCGCTTGGGAATGCTGTCCATTGTCCGTATCGTCCACCACCACATCGTCATCTGGAAATTGGGATATTTCGGAGGTTCCATCATCGTACTTGATTTTGATCTTGGAACCATCTGGAGTGACATTGGAGACCCGACCTCCATACCATTTTCGTTTCTTGACAATCTTGCCTTCCCGTCTGACCTTGGTCGCAAACCGAACCTTGACTCGCATTCCCTTGCAAATGTTCTTTCGGCTCTTCTTTTCCGTCAATCGTTGGGACCACTCGCGAACATCATGAGTGGGTGGTGGGACAGTACCTGAATTGCGTTTCTTCTTTTCTACTGTTGGTGCAGCAGTCTCATTTGTATCGGCAGATGATTGCTTGTTTCCCTTAATTTCACTTTCCTCTGATTCCTTCGAATTACTATTGCTGTTGCTGTTGCTGCTGCTGTTGGCAGTGGCGGTGGTGTCCTCAGCAGCAGCACTCTTGGAAGGAGCAGTTTCTGTTTCCTCTTCTATCGTCTTGGATGACTTCCTTTCTTCTTCCTCTGTTTCTGACAAAGCGGAGGACGGACGACCTTGTCGCTTCTTCCATTGACTTTGAATCTTGTTGGCAGCCGAGTTCTTGATTTTCTTCTTTAGTAGTTTCCGTTGCCTCCGTCTTCGTTCTTCCTCACTGTCCATTTCTTCATCTTCCTTTGTTGACGACGAGTTGTGTTTGGTAGTCGTCAAGTGATCATTCGTGTCTCGTTCCGACATCGTGGGTTCCCCATTATTATTATTATTATTATTATTGCCCCTTGGGTCATTATCCAATTGCTTGTCTTGACTTTCTGCTACTACTGCTGCTGTTATATCATCTTCTTCGTCTTCGTGATCGTCCTCATCTTCCTCCTCCTCTTCTTCCGAGTCATTCTCCTCGGAACCTGATTCCTCTTCAGAATCGTACGAGAACTCGTTTTCACTGCTAAAGCCCGCTTCGTTTTCTTCCCCTTCTTCATCGTGAGGTCCCTTTTCCGCCTTATCAGCGTCGCCTTCTGTTCGCGAGGGTCGCTTGGGTGGCCTTCCACGTTTGCGAGGTTGCGAAGAATGATCTTTTGACGATGACGACGACAACTTGTCTTTGTTGCGGGTTTTCGCACCGCGCTTCTTTTTTTCCTTGGGCAACAAATGTCCCGTTTCTTGCAAGGATTGTTTCAGGGCCAATCGTAAGGAACTCATAGTGGCTCAGATATTATGATGTATGTATGCGAGTCTCAGTCTTTGTGTGTGCAAACTTGTGTGTCAATTGAGTCTGCGTTTGCAAAGAACGAAAGCAAATACGACCCCTTCTCGTTTTGGCTTTTTCTCAACTGCTGGAAAGTGTGTTTTTAGTCTGGCAAAAAGAGTCGTTGAATAATCCCCAATTCAATCGCAATCGCCCAGAACCTTGTACACAATTCCCTAATGTTATTGGCTTTTAATTGTCTTCAATTGCCTCTCTAGTTCATTCAATTCGGGTGTGTGGTGTGTCGCGTTCCTTTCGTGTTCCAAGTTTTTGAATGTTACGTGTATGGATGGATGTGCGTGTGGACTGGAACGGCACTATTTTCATATTTTCCATATTCATACGGTATGCATACAATACTACCTACCACCCGTTCGACCTCTAGGACCAGTTTCTAATTAAGTAGCTACCACGCCAGTGCAGCCTCTGTACGACTGGTACCATTTCTACACGGCATTGCAAACTATCATTTAACCGCGAGGTCTGCCATTCGGAACTCGCTGGAATGACGGACGATGGATGTACGTGTACATTGAACAAAGAACAGACGGTGATTGCCAAATTTGGTCAAGCCGATTGGATTACCAGTGGGCTTTCGTAGAACATGTACTGAAGTCAGGCGGGATTCGTTCGACCAGGCTCCGAATCAAATCAATTAAAAAACACTGGAAGTCACACCTCAAATGGGAAGTTACCACCACCCTTGCAATAGAATTATTAGAACAGCAGCAAATAAAGGAGAAGCGAACAAACAAACGCAACAATCACAATTCGAGCTCCTTCCATTGCCCAAAAATGGAGGCACAGGAATCATCCTCCTCGTCGTCCTCGTCGCCAGAATCATCTTCGAAATCAAACCACCAAAAGCCTTTGCCCGCAAATTCCAAAGTTGTAATTTTGCCCAAAGCACAGCGGGTTGGTATCCTTTCCGAAGCAGCCGAATTTGGAAGGCTTACTCGATTGAATGAGCATGTCGTGGAAGCAGTAGCAGGACCGACCGAAGTCGATGACATTGTCGAAAAAAGCCACAAACCACCCCAAGATTCCATTTATACCACCAATACCTTTCAAATGGCCGTTCAAGAGGCTGCAGAACGAGGCAAACTGCGGAGACTGAAACCTGTAGTGATTGAGAATTTTAGAGAACGAGAAAAAGAACCAGATTTTAATCTTACCACATTATCACAGTTCAAGGATGATGGGACGCGGATTGCCAAGTATCTAGAAGACGAACGATTGCGGAAACACTCGGAATCTCCCTTGGAACGAGCGGAACGGCAACGAGAGGCATTGGAACAAGTTAAATTTCTCAGTCCAAAGGCTATTCACAAACCACACGTCAAGACCAATATTCCACTGCGGATGCGAGAAGATGTCGCCAAATTGGCGGCCCAACAATCGCACGATCGGAACCATCGGATTCAAAACGAAAAAAACGAACTCAAGGTTACCTTTCGGTGTCAATGTCCGCACTGTAAGAACGCCAGTCCTTTTCAAACCAATTTTTACAAATCCTTGCAAAAAGAACAACTGCAACGAATCAAATCCCAACGGTCCTTTGCTGGCAAGAAGGAAGACGAATCGGCGGCCCAAAAAATGACGCCCACATTGGGTGGAATCACTGAAGGGGAGGAAGAAGATGATGATGAGTACGACAAAGAAGAAGATGAAACCAAAGTGGATGAAAAATTGTTGAAACTACGCAAGCAAGTAGAAGCTTCGATACTGGTGGAAGAAGAACGGCGAAACAAGGAAGAGGCCGACCGCCTCAAGGCCAATAAACATGCCAATATACAAGCCGCCAAGGCCATTTTGGAAAAGAATCTCTTTCAACCAAAGCCAGAAAAACAGGATAACAAGGTGGAGGCAATTGATCCAGATGTGTTGTACAGCAAAACCTTTGGCAAGGCGTATACAAAAATATCCAAGCGTGCCTCGGTAATGGCTGGCGAGGAATGGAATCAACAGGCCACGGACGAAGAAATGGAACAAGAGGATTTGCGGCAAATGACCGAACTGTACGATCGACAAGATGCTGGGGAAAAGATTGACGAAGAGCGACTGTACGAATTGGAACTCTTTGATCGAGCCCGACGTGATGCCTATTTAAGCAAGGCGGAACAGCGGGATTTGGAAATTTACGCAAAACGAAGGATACGAACCGACAAGTTCATTGAAGAATACGAAGATGTCATGAGTCGATTGAACAATGGGGAAGAAATTGACGAACACCGGGCATATCAATTAGAATACGTGGTCAAGAAACGGGGATTATCGCAAGACTTGACCATGGCCGAAGAATCGGCCATGATTCAATTTGAGACACAAGAATACTTGAATGATGGACTCAACCCAGATGATTTCAAAACTTCGTTTGGCACAGATGAGGATGATGAAGACGACGAAATGGATGATGATGAAGATGAACGGGATGGCGACGATCGAAGTCAAGAGGAAGAGAACGCGAGTCAAGATTCGGGGGCATCGAGTCAAAACTCGGCAGCAGACGCGAGAAGTGTTCCGAGCATACAGACAAAATCAACGAGCGACGTTCCCGATGCTATTGAAAGTTCAGACAGCGACAGTACCCGTAGCAGTAACAGCAGTCAAAGCAGCCAATCGAATGATGACAGCGAGGGCGACGATTCCAGTCTATCGTACTATGAAAAGGACGAACTGCAAGACCTGACCGAATACAAAGAGTCGGGGGAGCAAATCGACATGAATCGGTATATGGATCTTTTCCTATTTGATAAATGGAAGAATGGAGGGACATTAGATACAAAGGAAATGGAACACTTGAATATTTATCGAAGAAAACGGAAAGTCGAACGAAGCTATCGAAATGAGTTTGCCGATATGGTTCAAATGCAAGCGACGGGGCAAGCATTTGATGAAGAACGATGTACGTGTTTCTGCCAACTGTGAACAACTTTCATTTGATCATTCGACTCACAATATTTGTCCCCTTTGTCTCAGTTTATCTTCTCCAGCTATTTGCTCGTCGACAGGTTGGGCAACCATTGAACGACGAGGAGACGACTGATTTAATAGCATTCGAAGAAGAGGAAGAAAGGCGAGAAGAGGAACGCCGGGAACAACGTAAAGCAAAGAATCCATCGCCCGCAAAAGAGGAAACACCCGAGAAGTCGGACGACGATGAAAGAAGTGCCAGTTCTCGGGAGTCCAACGATAGCAACGAGGACGAAAGGATGGTCATCGACAACGGTCCAAGCATTTTTGATCATGTTTCAAGAAGAAGTCATGTCATGGACCAGGAAGCCAAGGCGAAAACAAAGTATAGTCAGAGCTCGAAACCAGACCTCCCTGACATTGGTGATGAGGAGGACGAGGGGGAGGACGACGATTCTAGGGATTGGAGTCAATCCGATGCTTCTGCTGGTGATGAGACAAATCATGACCAGTCGTTGGATGGGGGCGAATCAACAGCATCGGAAAATGAGCAAAATAATGAAGAGGAACGTTCTCTGAATGACAATGGGAAAGGCGAGAATGACGATTCTAGGGATTGGAGTCAATCCGATGCTTCTGCTGCTGATGCGACAAATGACGACCAATTGCTGGGTGGGGGCGAGTCAGATGTACCAAAAACTGTGCAAAAGGATGAAGAGGAACATCCTTTGAGTGACAATGGGAAAGACGAGAATGACGATTCTTGGGCCGATGCTTTCGCTGGTGATGTGGCAAATGATGACCAATTGTCGCATGGGGACGAATCATATGCACCAAAAACTGAGCAAAAAGATGAAAAGGAACGTCATTTGAGTGACAATGGGAAAGACGAGAATGACGACAGCTCATATCTCTCCCCTGACGAGCTAAATGAGTATTTTCGACTCATAGAGGACAAAGACAAGGGCCTTGACGTGGACGGAGACCGCCTTCAGTTGCTTCGGCTCATCAATATGTGGCAATTTGGGGAGTCAATGAGTGTCGAACAAGAATTTAAGCTGGATGATTTCAGGAGGAAACGCCGAAAATCTAGAGCATTGCATAGAGAGTTTGCGACTCTTTTGGAACGCGGCGAGAATGGGGAAGAGGTGGACGAGGACAGAATATATCTATTGGAATTATTTGCTCGGAAGCAAGTCGGCGAAAAGCTGACGGAGGATGAGGTGGTACTCCTAAATGAATTGGAAGAGAAGGAAGGTCTGACAGATGCAGAAGGGGAATTGCCGCCTCCGTCAGCAATGAAAGAAGTTGTGGAGAGTGATTCAGAACTTTATTGTGTTGTAATTGACGACGACGATTCCCTGCCATCCACTGGAGAATTTGAGGAATTTGAGGAGCTTCTCGGACGCCAGGGGAGCCACGAGGAATTTGACGAAAAGCGACTGCATGCTCTACAACTCTTGATGAAATGGAACAATGGCGATGGCTTAGATACAACTCAAAGAAATGATCTTGCGAGTATCCGTTACCAGCGTCGTAAAGATCGATACTACAAAAGAGAGTTTGAAGACCTTCTTGCAAAAGGCGACCAAGGAAATGAGGTTGACGAGGATAGGATCTATTTTCTTCAGCTCTATGCGCGCAGACTTCTTGGTGAGCACTTATCGTATGACGAAGTGGTTGAATTGCAGCGTTTTGAAGACGACGAAGCAATATCTTTCGAGAAGGAACCGGAAATCGCCCCCAAAAGGAAAGAGGAGCCAAGCACGAGCGGCTCTGAAGTTGATAGTAATGAAATTATGGCTGCTCCTGCACCAGAGCACTTGTCTGAAGCCGACGAAGATTCAAATCACCCAGTACTAGACCCACTTGAGCAAGTGTCTGAAGCCGACGAAGATTCAAATAAATCAGTGCCAGACCCGTGGTCGAATCCAATTCCCGCGACAAATGACAGAGAGGATGGCGATGCACCCTTGGAACTGCCAGAAGATGCCTCGGAAAAGGCAGCTTCAAATAGAAGCGACGACGAGACCGAAAACATTCATGAAAAGGAATCAAGCGACAGGCCCATTGAGAATGCACCAGAAACGCTGTCCGAGTCTGACAGCACCCCGCAAATCACCTCAAGAGACTTTACCGCTTTGAATACTGTACCAGAGTCGGATGTCACCCCACAAACCACACCAACAGACTTTGGTGCACTGAAAAATATCGACGAAGACACTGATGATAAGCCTACGACAAGAGATCATGCTGGAAGTGTGACGACCCCAACAGCTCCAGCTACTGAAGAGAGCTCGCAAATGGAGCTCCATTCGGTCGACGAGAGAAGTACTTTCCCCTCGTCAGTGATCGAAGTGATGCACGAGTACATGTATCAAGAGACAGACGAAGGTCCAAGCGCGCTTGACGGTCATCCGCCACGGGGTGTTGGGAAGGAGAAAGGATCTGCGATACCTGAGCCAATCATGGCGGCCATGGAAGCAAACGCCAATCTCCTAAAAGAGCTTGATGCCGCGAGACTGGAAACACATGAGGCAAGAGAAAGAGCCGGGCAAGAGGTTGCAAAAAGAGCAGCTGCAGAGGATAATGCAAAATACGCTGAATCTGAAGCGATGAGAGCAAAGGCAGCATTGGCTACAGCTGAACAACAGCGACTTAGCTATGCCGAGCCAAGCTACCAGAGGAACAGGAACATACACGCGATTGGTTCTAAGGAGAAAGCATCTGATGTTCCCGAGTCGTATCTTTCTGTTATGGCATTCAATACGAAGCTGCTAGAGCAGCTCAATGATGCAAGACGGGCAGCGCTTGAGGCAACTCAACAAGCCAACGAAGAGGGAGTACGGCGAGCAATTGCTGAGGAAAGCGCCAAAAAGGCTGAAACGGATGTAGTTTTTGCGAGAGGAGTCCTGGCGACAACTGCTCAGAAACGGGAGCTTCCTTCAAGTCAACCAAAAGAAATGAGCCCAGAGCTTCTAAAACCTTTCATGGTAGCGATGGAAGCAAACGCAAAGCTATTGGAGCAGCTCGACGAAGCTAGAAAGGAAGCTCTGGAAGCGAAAACACGGGCCACCAAAGAAAAGTTGAAACGAGCTGCTGCCGAAGACAATGCCAAGCGTTTTGCAATGGAAGCTGAGAAGGCCACCATCATGCTATTGGAACGAGATGGAACGATAGAAGCTGCTGATTTGGCTGCCGACCCTTGTTCAGTTGGCAAAGGAGGCACTTCTGAAATGTCAAGTATTCTGAATACTCAACCTGCCACGGAGGAATCCCTTGCTGACAAGGCCCATCCTGTCGAAATTGACCCAGAAAAGAGAGCGCAAGAACGTCGAGAACGAGCTATGAGGGTGGTGGCAGAGCGCAGGCAGCGTGAAGCCGAACAAGCTGAAGCAAGAACTGAAGCAGAAACACTAGAAAAGGAGCATCGGGAACGAATTCGAATAGCTGTGGAAGAACGCAAGAGAAAGACTAGAGAAGCCATGGAGGCAAGGAAGCAAATGACCTATGAAAGAGCAATGCAAGGAATGAAATCATACACCATGCTATCTAATGGAGATGAAGCACTGCAAGCTGCCAAACGCGCGAAAGAATTGCTCCAGGCAAAACGAGCTCGCGAAGAGGCACCAGCGCCAAAGAAGAGTGACGAGGCGAGCAATGCAAAGCCAGCTCCAAAATATTCATTTGAATATTTGGAGCCATCTGTGCAAAATGATCATGACGATCCACCTGTTCAATCGTCGAACGATCCTCCAGGCACACAAGCCGTTGGAAAGATGATGTCCGGTGCCTATGGGCCAGTTCAAAGAGATCCTTCTGGAGACGCGCTTCGAAGTAAAATCTTTGTCGATCGTGCTGTCACTAAGGGTCCGTCTGATGGCACGAAGAGGGTAGATAGTGATGAAATCACTCATGAAGATTGGTACTCCAAAATGGAAAAGGTCGCCATGAGTCATACTACTGAGCATGGCCAAGATGACGTCCAACACGAAGAATCCAACATGTCACCAGAAGACTGGTATAATGAAATTGAAGCACTTTCCAGGGATTCTGAAGTAGAATCGAATGCAGACTCGGATATGAAACGAGCCATTGAAGAGGCTCAACGAAAAGCACGGGCTAGCAACCTGGAAGCCGATGATATTGACAACGAGATGTCGGAGGACATTGAAGCCATTCGTCGCGACGTCATGAAAATGTCAAAGGATGAAGCTGTGAACCAGATTTTGCGGCAAGTTTCCAGTGACGCCAAAAACAAGCCAGAACAGGATTCTCACATGGGGCGCCCTTCGGCGTTTGATCTCGATCTGGAACCATCTACGGGGGAAGACGCTGACTACACCATGGGTGCTCCTAGCGAAGGCTCATCGGTGTCGGCTGGGGGTTTTGAACTCCGATCGCAGCAAGCGTCTTACCAAAAGAGTCACCATACATCTCAGTCCCGATCCAGCCGCAAATCTGCACGACTTCGAAAGGAGAAGAACCAAGTTTCTAGAGTACCAGCATCAGCACCAAAGAAGAAACTTGTTGGTAGAACCAAGCCTAATTGCATGAAGAACATAAGTTGGCGATCCAATCCGGAAGATAGCTTCAGTGATTGGAAAGTTGAAATAAAGCACAAGGAAACTGGCAAAGTCGATGTGTATCATTTGCATCGAAACGTTCTGGGATATGGCGTTCGGAAAAGCGAATATTTTGCCGCTCAGTTCCAAGAGGATCGTGTGGTGAACGGCTACTATGAGACCAAGTCTCCCAAAGTGACTCAACTTGACCTACCTCAAGCCTGGGCCAACATCTTCCCAATGGTCTTGGACTTTTTGTACCACAACCGTGAAAAAACTCTCAAATTGACTGCCAATCGCTCTTGTGCCATGTACAAGTGGGCCGAATTTCTTGGCATACCAGCTTTGAAGACCACCATTGTCGAGTTTTACAACAAGAACATTTCGCTGAAGAACTTTGGTCGCTTTATAGCCTCGGCTGTTCAAATGAAAGCGGGCCCATTGGTGGTTGCTTCCAAGAGCAAGATTGGACGATTGGTCACCCAACAACCCAATCAAGCCTGGCGCCTCGCCCCCCAGTTCCTAGTCTCGGTCCTGGAAGCGAACCGCAAAGAATTGATTAACAAGGCCAAGAACAAGGAAGTCCAGCCACAGGCCTTCCAAAACGCCTCTTGCAAATGGTCCAAGGCCATTTACTTTTGCGTCAGCAAGAACAAAAAGGTAGTCACACACAAGATTTTTTGTGATTTGACGAGTGAGACTGCCATTCCCGTCATTGACCCCACAGTGGCCCTAGCCCTATTGATTTTGGATGTGGAACTACTAGCCGCTGACGACAACAAGGTGTACTCCAAATTCCAAAAACGTTGCGTCAAGAGCATTGTTCAGAATTGGGATTCCTTCCGACTTAAGTATCCCAATCAAACTGCCCTCACATCAGCCCTACAAAAACTTCCTTCGGATGTTCTGGCGGAGATTTTGATCTTGTCCAACAATCGAGGCAAATCGAATCCTCAAACTGCCATTTAGAGAGGTAGACTTACTTGTGTTTTCATCATCGGATAAAAGCAATGCGAATCATTTCAAGTGCAATGACCCCCGCGAGGTTGGTCCCATAAAATGGGAGCCCTTCGCATTCGCATTCGCCATCATTCTGGCGTGTACTGTACTGTAAATACCATGTATTGTAAAACTAGAATAGAATTGTGAATTCAGTATACTTACTAGTCATCTAGCGATTGTAATATCGTTCTATTCTAATTGCTAGAGTAGTATTGTGATTCTTTTTGTTGTTATGATAGTCCTAATGGTCTATTATATTAGCGTTTTTGTTTTGTGTTAGTTTGTGTGTGTGATAGATATAGCGTTGTAGCCCGCTTTGGTAGTGCTTGAATTGATTATAGCAGAAAAAAAGCAAGTCTTGAAGCCATGGTAAAATGGGAGGATTCTTTTGTTCAAAAGTGGTGGTGAGTGAGTGAGTGAAATGTGGTGGTGATGTGTGCCATAAGTGTAACCGAATGGCGCATCGTGGCCATTTTATTCTTTAGTCAAAGTCAAAGAGAAAAATCATTTCGTGTCCACTCGGAGAGACATCCACCTCTTGTTGCAAGTTTTCCCATTCCGAAGTACTTTCACTACCCTTGGGGATCATGCAAGATGTAGAAGTAGTAGTACTTTGGTAAGGAGAATTTTTGCGAGCCTCGGTTATCCGGCGGTACATTTCCCAGGTTCTGGAATCGTACATTTTCGCAAGGTAGCGAGCTTCGTTCGACTCTTCTTCAAGAGCGAACTCTTCATAGTTGTTTGTGGAAGCAGCAGGCAACTTGACCGGAATGGTCTTGGAGCCGCCATCCGTAGCGGGAGACGATTGGTGCGAATAATCTTCTTTTTTTGGCAACCAACGCCGCCGTGTTGGGTCGTCCAATGCTTCTTCATTAGCAGGAAGCATGGATGGCCATTCTTTCGCCTCGTTTAGATTCTCCGACAGGTGTTTTGAAATCTTGAGACTCTTCAATGAGTGCGAGACCTTCGTTGGCATGGGTGACAGACTGGAATCGTCTGTTTGTTCCGTAGCTCTCGATTGCAGATCATCTTGAGAGAATCTTGTCCTAGAGCAGGATGATGTGATCCTTTCGGTTTTGGAGGTCTTGGACCCCATAGCAGAATAAGCAGGTGGTTTCCCTTGCACACGTGTCCGCATTCAACTTATTGTAATAGCGATACTATAGCGGTAATGATAGCTAGCGGGTGGGTGATTACTGCAGTTAGACAGTGCCCAGGATTGATTGAACCTGGGAGCTACAAGATTCTATGGCCTACAGTGGGGCACAATGAGGCTTTCGCTCGATCGTTTCGAACAATGTCCGAACAGATGGTTTTGTGTCTTTGTGGCCCTTGGATTTTTGTGTCTTTTGATTTGTTCGTTTTTTGGTCAATATCCTGATCGGATAGAAGTGCCGAACAATTCCGGGCCACAAGTTTCCAGAATTTTACCAGTGGATACAACGAGCGAAGACAAAAAAATCGCAAACTGCAACTCTCGTTGACATTTAGTTTTTCCACTTATTATTTGACGTGACCCCTCCCGAATGGAAACCTTGAACCTTGAAGCCATTGCCAGATGTTTCGGCAGCTGGCAACTTGGTGTCAACTATTGAGTGGCTCGGAACCAACCTAAAACAGGTGCGACCGGCCACCAAATCAGCTTAGCGACCAACGAAACAATCCCCTGCTCTGGTGCCGGGATCCTGGTACTCGTACCCCGAAGGCCTTGGATTCATTATGTTGCTATTGACCAAAGTGCACTCTCTTCGTTCATGTGAGGATTCGCAATAAAAATCCATCGTTCGCTGAAAGCTGAGGTGCTACGCTTATTGTATGATATTTTCAAAGCACTGCTGTTGCTAGTGCTACTGCTAGTACTAGCTACTAGTACCACTCTCAACTTCTAGTAGCGGTGCCATTACAATATCATGTTGGAACTGGTTACGCTGCTGAGATTGGCTTTTTAGGTATGGTAAGTGTCTCTAGTATGCTCTGTTTCTATGACGTATCTCGAATTGGAAAGCATCATGTAATCAATGTGAGCTTCCGTTTCCCGAGTGTACCTGTACTGTAGTTTCCCAAAAGAATTGCGCTTGACACCCTTTTTAGCTTCTGCCAACACGGCCCCGGAATGAGAAGCCTTGTGGGCGGCACTTTTTCGACTGACGTTCGTTCGTTCGTTCGTGATGTTTGGGGTCGTGTGTAATTGCAATCCATGTGGTCGACTTGTTTTCATAATATCATCCTGATCGGCGCTGATAGCAAGGTCATAATAGCTACATAGTCATGGTCTTGTATTCATAACCAAACTTTAAACTATATTGCCAAAATATATATAAATAATAATAATAAGCTGTCAACAGTGAATGAATGATGGTTCGAATATTGAAAATTTAGTTCTTGACTAGCGGAAACAACGACCAGCCACAGCCATTGGTATCGTAGTCGCCACCAGAACCTTCCTGAGATAACGACAAATGCTTCCAAAATGGCAGAATTGAATAGCGTACACACACTACTATCGAGTCTCCTTGCACAGTTTGGCTGTCGTTTGGCCTGTGGTGGTGGTATATCAAAAGTTGCAGTCCAAGAGACACCTCCATTGATAGGCAATTTCGACATTTTATTAGAAGCCAAAGCTTGATTGCATTGGTCCTCTTTTATTGGCCCATACACTTGTTTCAGGTTTTTCAATGATAGAATGCAAAGAATGGCTTTGACAAGAAAAACTTCAATAGCGCTCCTGTGTCGTAGCCGTTCGGTCCACAAGCTTTTGGTAGGCTTGACCATACGCATTGAAATAGGCATTTTGGTCTTGTGCAAAGTAATCCACCCATCGTTTTAATCCTGTATCGACCACTAGATCCACATCGGTAGGAATGAATGCCACATCACCCAGCTTGATGTCATTACTGTTCCATTTGAGCAAGAATTGAAAGTACGAATTGTCAAAGGTATCCACAGACTTGGTCACAAATGGTAAGAGTACCGGGGCTTCTTCCAAGCAGGTCCGAGTCAAGTTGCGAAGGCAGTCTTTGGGCATGCCCAAAAGCGATACATGGCGACCCAAACCATGACATCCACAGAGTGCCACAAATTCTTTTTCGGAGAATCCCAGTTGACCAAAATACAATCGGAGTCCATCCGAATCCAAACCAGCTTCTGGTAATGTCTTGGTGACAATGGAACGTCTTGTGGATGCTTTCAAAGGTGTTCGTAGAAATTCGGGATCGGCTTGGGTGGCATCGATTCGTCCCATGCGAATGGCAATCGTTGGTCCACCAATCGCCTCGACAGCAGAGGCTCCTGCCAGGGCAATTGCATCTGCCAAACTTAATGACGCAGCATAACCATGAGTGATATTTTGAACGAACTGTAGTGGTTTGGAAAGACCCCGATTCTCGGATCGACCCAATTCGTATTGAATGGAACCATTGGGCCCACCAGATGGCTGCTGTCGCAACCAAAAATAAGGATTGCTACTACTACTGCTAGTACTACCTCTAGACGACTCCCAAGTAGCGGCATCGTGAAAGGCTAGACGAATCAAGGGGCCCGCAAGTGATGGATCATTCTTCACAATTGTTTGAATATCATTGCGAAAGGCTTTGGCAACAGAGGCAATCTGACTGTCACCATCGTTGCTGGTTGCTCGTGCAATAATAACACGTCCGGTTCTGGGTGCTGCTGTTGCTGTTGCTGTTGTTGTTGTTGTTGGTGTTGTTGTTGTTGGTGGTGGTGGTGGTGGTTCAAGAATGTGCAACGGTGGCGGTGACGCCAACGAAAGCAACGCTGACGAAGATTGTTGTAGAAAGGAAGATCGACTTAGAGCAAGGGCGGACAACGAAGCATGCCAAAGAGAAAACTGCATGATCAATCCATTACGTACCTGGTACGATTGATCGTTGGATCTTCATGATCTGCGATCTTTTTTGCATCATGAATTTTGGTTAGTCTTAGTAGTCCATAATACGACTGCTTCGACTAAATTAATCTCAGTTCACAAGATAAGAAACAACTATGAATATCTTTACACAGCCCGCAACAAATCAACAGCATGGCATCGATGTACCGGTACTTTTTTTCGTCATTGCGAAGAAAGTAGTTTTTGAAACCCCTGTCGACGTCCTGTAAACGTACTGTATATCATATGTAGTTTAGTCGGGAATTTCCAAGAATTGCGAGAATGACTGACTCGTGCTAGTCGTACATCGGAACAAGAGTAAGATAGATCGTCAGCGCAACAAAACTCATCATCCCAACTCTTGAATTCGCATTGCAACGCCTTGACATTGTATAATCCTTTTTCTTTTCGTTCTTACCTTGCGTTTAAACAACATATGATGAAACAAGAGGCATTATCATGATTTTCATTTGGAGTTCAAACGGTGGCCCAATGCAGCATGCCGTCATGCTGATTTTGTTTCTGGTACAACTCTTGCCGTTTCTTCTGAACAATGAAACGAACTTTGAGCATAGTACTACTACTAGTAGTAGTCGACCTGTTACCAGTGCGCCGCCCCAGCAAACTAGTAATAACAACATCATCAATCGCAACACAAGGACCGCCGCCCATCGCTATTCTGCGAGCTACACCGTAACCACAGATGATTTGCCATGGAAGACACTTGCCTTGACATTTTTGGTCTTTTTCATTGTCATATTTTCCCTATTGGCCGTGAGCCTCAATCAATATCGAGTTTGGTTGCGGAGTCGGTATGAGAATATTGCACAGAATATAGAAGAGAGACAGGCACGGGAGATGCAAGAACCACAACAACAGCCACAACCAAATCAACAGAATCAACAACAACCACCAAATCAACAGCAACCACTACGAGATGCGTACGAACAATCTTCTCGGTACTGGTTGTCAATGGGTCTGGCATCTGGTCTAGTTTGTGGTATCTTTGTATGGGGCATGTTTTTTAATGATGTAAAAGACTCGGCTCTTTCTCAGAGCCTTTCCGACATTGCTTTGTTTTTGGGAAGCATGCTCCAATTTGCTGGTTTTGTGTGGATGATGACACGGTCCTTTGCCGATGCTCGTCATCATCAAGGCCACCAGCAACCACCACAGCAAAATCCTGCCAAACTGGCCAAGATTGTGGCCAAGATTCGTGAATTGCCCATTGAAGAGTTTGTCCCCAATGATGAAGAGGCGTATTCCAAGTTGAAGATTTCTCAATTGAAAGGAATGCTACAAAATAGAGGCGACACGGCTTCGTACCTGGAACGAAATGAAATAGTCTCTTGTTTGATGAAACAACGCAAGTTCGATGACTCGTGCTGTATTTGTTACGAAGATTATCACTGTCATCCTACGAATGATGAGGAACAAAAGCAGCACGAGCACATTGTAACGTTTCTTCGAATATTACCAAGGTGCGGCCACGAATTCCATTTGGAATGTTTGGATCAATGGGCATATACCTTTGAACGCAAGGCGGAAGCTCCCTCTTGCCCACTCTGTAAAACAGAGTTTTAATGGATGGATGTGGTGAGAAGATTTGATGAGTGCAAATGAAGGGAGCTCGATGATTGTAATTTTATATTATGTTTGCATATTCTACTAGAAATTGCTATGATACTATACAAAAAGATATTACCATCCTTTGAACTTTTTGGATGACAATTATTCGGTCGCTGGTTCCATTTCCACATCCTCGGATGGTGGTGGTGTCAACTGTGTGTTGGGCTTCCAAACAATCTCGCATGAACTGATAGTCCAAAAAGAATCCGGAACGGACGCTAGCTGATTGTGACTCACCCCCATCTTTTTCAAAGATTGACAATTGGCAAATAGATCCATGGGCAAACTGACAAGTTGATTGCCATTGGCGTACAGAGTCTTTAGATCGGGACAATCCACGTCCAAGGTTCCCAAATCCGAAAGCTCGTTGGACGAAATGTGCAGCACCTCGAGGGAGGGCGCGAGGGGTGACAAGGTTCCTTTCAAAAGATTGTGTCGAACAAACAATTCCTTCAGATTCGATAAATATTGTATTTCCAAGGGCAACTCTTGCAATAGGTTGCGATCCAAACACAAGACTCTCAACTCGGTGAGCCGAGTCATCCGACTACCATCCACTCTGGAAATTTGGTTGTTGGGGAGTTTCAACACTTGCAAATTCGGCAAATCATACAAAGGTTCTGGAAAATCTCCTGCCAATTGACAATCGTCCAGCCATATTTCCTTCAGCGATTTAACTTGTGAGAGCTCCGCCGGCAGTTCGGAAATGGGATTGCGTCCCAAATTCAAAATTTCCAAATTGGGACAGGCTTCCAGCATACCAATTTTGGCACAATCCTTAATGTCGCAACCATACAAATTTAATGATTTCAGCTGTTGTAGCTTGGGAAGGTACGCTGGTTGACAAAGAATGTTCAAAGTGCCCTTGAATTCTTGTTTGCGCCGATGAAGTTTCAATTCTTGGAGTGGTTTCTGTAACTTGATTCGTTTGGCCCTTTCTTCTCCGTCCTCCTTGTCTGTGTCAGTGTCCATTTCGGCAGTACAAACGACTGCATCGTCCAGGATTTTGGGAATCTTTCTCAAGTCTTTCTTGATGAACATGGTGGTGGAAGATCGAGGTTATTGCTTTGTTGTTGTTTTATATCCAAGTATTATTGTTCAAATATACTGGGAGAATTTTGCAATGCGATTGATGTGAATTTGACGACGGACGTACAACGCGAGGAAAATTGGCGCGAACATTTCCGTGACTCGCACATAAAAAAAGGTTTTTATTTTATGCTGGTGGAGCAGTTTATACTAGATCCCCGGGGAGAAAAGAAGGGGAGAAAGGAAGAAGAAAGGAAGATACTGTAAGAAAGGACGAAGGAAAAAACGAAGAGAGAAGAAAAGAGGAGAAAGCAATAGGATTGCAATGAAGGGGCTATACAACACAGTGCTGGTTTCACACGTGGGTCGCAAGATGGCATACGCTATGATCCTGGCGTTAGCCAGGATTTAGACAGATTTAGAACGAGGTAACAATCCATGAATGTTTGATGTGATAATCGATGCGTCTGAACCGCCTACAGCAGTATTGAAATGATGTCCAAGCACCTCTAAGCCAATAACAATATCTTACATCCCTCCATATCACAGATTAAATCAAAACTCGGAGGCTCATCGCACCGCGATTATTGGTGTCTCGAATACTTCAAGATTGGAACCATGAACAAAGTGATGTCAGTGTGAAGACGGCAGCCCTATCTGGTGTCGACAACAAGCCATTTGGAAGCAAGGTGAATGAAGGCATGAATACTGCTCGACTCTAGCAGCTGATACTATTGCTATGATACTATTGAAATTCCCGGGACTCGCGGCATCACGCCTAGCCCAAGTGAATCAAGAAACGCTTCCAGCAATACTCTCTTGGCTTCGTGTGTTCTGTTTCGATGACAAAGATATGGCTGACAAGTCTCTAGCAATCACTGCGGTAGTATTTCTACTCTGGGAACTCTGTGGTGCCGTCTACAAGATTTTGGTGCAGGTCAACAATGGTATTAAGGATTCGAATATCCGAAAATAGGCACAACAACCAATTCAATGGCAACGTCCTTGGTTTGCAATTGGGCAATGGATTTGGCTCCTTGCAGTATGGTTTGTCATTCCACCGACAAGTCCATTTTATCATTATGAGTCTGGAGTGACTTGGGCAATAGCCATGTTTGGACATGGAATCAGTCTTGCTGTGGACTCCCGTTGTCGTGGAAAACGAGCATCTCTTGGTTGTATCAATCGAGAAAACTTTCCAATGATCCTGTCCGCTTCTTTCATTTTCTCGTGGAGAGAGCGTGCAAACTGTTTTTTGGTTGCCATTGCGGCATGTTGCATTATCATCCAGGCATTTGGGGCAGCTAAACATATTACACTTTTCAATACAATGGAAACAGAATATTTTGAAACTCTCAAAGGACAGGAAGCGGAGAAAGCAGCTCAGCTCCAAGTTCAAATGGAACGCATGTCATATTTGGAATCCTTTCCTCGTCGTCCCGATCTGGTCAAAGGGAGCTCGTTATTGGCTTTCTGCGTCCTTCTCGTTCTTTTTGTTCGTCTTGTTGTGAAGGAAGTTGCTCAGGAGAGTATCGGCCTTCCAACATTTTTGCTCGGATCCACTGAATCAAAGTTGCTCGGAATCACTGAATCAAAGTTGCGTTATCCAAGGAGTAGTTACCTCCCATCATTTTTTTTTCAGATCCTCTGATTCACAGTTACCGCAGCAGAGTAGTAGCCTTCGAACAACCATGATTGTCAGATCATTTGAATCGAAGTTGGACGACTAATGATGGGCGGGGTCACAGCTAAGTGTCTGGACGAAGCGCAAAGCGATAGCTTGGCGTCGCAAGACCAGCGATCAATCAAGTGCTTTGGGTTCTTGAAGCAACAATGGAAATTATGATTATAGCATACCAATACGGCGATGCTTAAACAAGTTCAATGGGAGTGTTCTTGGTTTGCGATTGGGCAATGGATCTGGATCCTTTTGTAGCATAGGTCGTCATTCTAAATATGGCGATTCAGTTCGAAAGGAGCTTTATTCATCATTGTTTTCTTTTCGTTCAGTTAGCGCGTCTCTTTCATTTTACTTCCCTTTGAAAGAATGAAGTCGTTGTAGTTTGTGAACAAGTAATGGTTACCTGGTGGTACTGGTCCCGCCTCATACTGTACGATAGACACACGGAAACTGAAAATATATTTCCACCGTCTATGGTACAAATACTGTTGGACACTTGTACACGTGTACGACACACAAAATAGAAATATATTTCCTCCAAACGCGTGTGCAGCATGTTGGCGGTGGAGAAACCCGCCGTTTGAAGATTTCTCTCTCACAAACCGGCTCTCAACACATACTGCGCACGTGCACTATGATACATATTATAAAATCTTTTTTGTAATATGACTTTCTGATTTCGGTCATTTTGTGTGGTAGCCTCTACACATACGCTGATACTGTGCGGAAGTGAAAAATACTGTAGAAATATATTTCTTGTGCAGAAAAAATGATGCGCGGGTGAGATACTCTCACAAAACGAAATTTCTCATAATTCATCGTGGAGACAACATCAAAGAACATGAGCGATGTCATGAATGACAACGAAGAAATCGTTGACAGAAAGTTGATCAATCCAAATGATGTACTATCCCAAAAAGGAAAAGGGAGACATCATGGAAATCGCATCCTTCGGGAAACCATTGCAGGAAGGTCTCCTGAGTTTTACGCGTCTAGCTTACAGAAAAAGAAAGAAATTGTTGACGAAATCGTATTGGGCGTGCAAGGCAGATTCTTGTGTTGGGACAAGGAACATCGACGGTACTTTGTACTGACCAACGAGGACGCGGTGACAATTGTAAGAAAGCAATTTCACAATTTGAAATACAAGTCACAAAAGCAGACTCAAAAAGATACCAAACAAGAAACCGACCAAGAACCCAGCACCCCGCAAGCTGCTGCTGTACCATCACACGAAGCAGAAGCACCAACTGGAAACGATGGTTCAGGTGAGCAAGCGATTGGTGTACGGAAGTTGATGGAAGACCTGGATGAGTTTTCTTTTGACATGGAAGTAACATCATTGGATAGCCATCGTCGCTTTCTGGCTTCGATTTCTTTGGACATGTTTGACGATGAGGACACAGTAGTGGCCGATAACAAAGTGCTTCGCGACAAAGACGACCGTTCAGCAAAAGGTATGCTGTTGAAACTATTATCCAACAAGGGAGGCGAGCAAGTCGCGCGAACTCTTCTATCCATTGTGAGCTCGTCGGAATTGGACGATGAAGCCCAGGAGACTCTCAAGGCGGCAAAAAAGTCCCTGTTGCAACAGCAGGAGAGACCTTTGAAATCTCCAAGACACAGTGCTCCAGCGACAGTCAAAGTGGCAAAACCTAGTGGAATCAAGGACAACAAAACGAAATCCACTTACGATGGTCATTCAGTTATTTCCTTCCAGATCGAACACGACATGCAAAACATACAAATTGTGGAGAAACTAAGAATGGGAAGCAAGAAAGACAGAGTATACAGTGGTTCAATGATGGACGATAAGCCTCATGGCATGGGTTCCATGATCTACGATCACGGCCGGGTTCTCATCGGAAATTGGTGTGTATCGATGATCATTTACTGCCTTCAGGTATCAGGCTGCCAATACTCACCTACGATTCGTCTCTTTTCACAGGGCAAATGGAGTCTTCCAAGGCCAAGGATGTGCGATCTATGAGAATGGGGATACTTGTTTTGGGTCCTTTTCGAAGGGCAAGGCGGATGGCTGTGTAGCTTACATCACAAAGTTCTCCAGGTACATTGGTGATTACGAAAAGAATACCCGGCATGGGAAAGGGCTTTACAATGACATTCAAATGGGCATATTCAACGGCGACTTTGTCGAGGGTAGGTTCGAAGGACTAGGTGTGCATACAGCAATGAACGGGAGCATCACACAAGGACGTTTCAAGAACTGGGAGGTAATCAAGACGATGGCCACTATAAGCGAGGCGGACATTACAAGTAAGGTGGACGTCAAGAACGCCAGCTCGAAATGAAAAGCTTCAGGGCGAAAAACCTTGGCCTCTGGAACAACTTTGGCCTGCAGACCACTCCCAGTATAGGTTCTCGCTGCAATTGAAGTATCTTGTCACGCAAGAGAATGAATCCAGCAGCGGAAGTCCTAGCGTCTTGACTGACCAATTTGTGTCTTCATAATTCTCCATTTAAAACTCCTTCATTATTGTACCAAAACCACCTCCACCACTACCTCCAGTTCCTTCTCGATGCCATTCTTAAAGCTTGTTTCATTTGATCGCAATCTAGAGACATATGGTCCGCATGGTTTCTCCCAAATCGTCCGTGGACTCAAACTCTTTCCCCACGCCTTCAATGCCTCGGTAGCCCGTCTCCATGCCCGTGACAATTTTCTTGAGCTTTTGTCGGTAAGCATTGTTGCCGCCTTGGGCCTCTGCCAATTTGCGCAAGCCAAAAATCGCGTAACAATTCCGAAGCTCATCGAAAGTAGGAACGGATCTCGCTTGGCTATTTCTTCTCCGTCCGTGTCTGTGTTTGTCTCTGCAGCGTCAATCTCAGCAGTACAGAGTTCATCGTCAAGGATTTTGCGAATCCTTCTCAAGTCGTTATTGATGAACATGGTGGATATGGTGTTGGGCTATTTTCATTGAAGTTGTGATAATTCAATGCAATGCAATGCAATGCAATGCAATGCAATGCAATGCAATGCAATGCAATGCAATGCAATGCAATGCAATGCAATGCAATGCAATGCAATGCAATGCAATGCAATGCAATGCAATGCAATGCAATGCAATGCAATGCAATGCAATTGATGTAGGCGCGATGCCGTATATGGCGTATTATATCTGTGAATCCTCCACAAGTTGCCCATCATTCGGGAATAGTTTTGGGTCACTCAAGATGAGAGTTCAAAAGGCTGCTGGCGATGCTTCGGTGACATCCACTGGCTCAGATTTACCCCTTGAAGATCCTCAACGTCACATCTTGCAACAGGTCTTGATAGTGTAACCCCGTCGTCAATGCTCTCTTCTCTTCCGTTGTGGGTTCCCAACATATACTGTAGGGTATATAATCTTGGTATGATAAAAGCGAAGACCCATGTCGAGGAACCACGTGCAGACGCTCTGACATCCATTCGCTTTTAAATCTTCCGAGAAACCCCCACAAAGTTCGAAAAGCCTTCTGTAGTCCTCCTCCATGACCGCGGATTGAAGAGAATGTATCATGAACATATATGTTTCGGTCATTCGGCGAAATCCTTTTAATAAAAAATTAATCAGCATCTGTTAAAAATACTTGTGCTGCACGCAACTTCCTGCCACATCACCATCCCAGACAAGTATTTTATTAAAAACACTTGATAGAATTGAAAAAAACCCAAATGACTACTGACGTCACGGGTATGAACCGAAAAGGAAAGGAAAAAAAACTTTCCACAATTTATCATCATCTCCCTTTGAACGAGACAACATGGCAACTGAAAATCTTGCCAGTAGTCAAGCACCACCCGATCTTCGAAGCCTGTCGTCTCTCACTGATAGCGATACTGAAGAACTGGACGACTGTGGTACAATGAAGAACACTTCCCAGTGGCTCCATGTAAGTGCTGCAGCAGCATCATCATTGCCTCTTTCTTTTGTTCCAACAGTCTTCGGAATTTGTGGCTAAACTCTGGTTACGTTTCGTTTCCTTCTCTGTAGCACTGCATTGAATATCAGGGTACGAAACCATACGTGGTACCAAGTTTGGAAGACCACAGGAAAGCAATCGAGTTGATTATCGCTGATCAAGGAAACAACATACAGGACAGAGACTCTGTGGGAGTACACGTGACGAATGTCTCGAAAGACGAGTCCTTTGACTTTGATTCGGTACATCACCTCCCCCTTCCGTCCCTCGTCGAGTTGTGGCCGGTTGTCTTGGACATGGTGTACCAGGAGGGATCAGACAGGTGCTTTGTTCGAATCAAGTGTGACTTGAACTCTATGGACGGGGTTACCGCCTTGCATGCCGGACTGAATCTTCTCGAGTATATGGAGTCCGGAAAAATCTCTCCGTATCCTTTCACAGCCTCGAACCCCCCACTTCCCGCCAACCAATTCGAGAACTTTCAGAATCAATTGGGTCGCGTCGAACAGGGCAAGTTGATGGCCAAGACCTCAGGTGAGCCGGGTGTTTGGACCCGATCACCTTTTATGCATGAATTTGAAGATACTTTTTCGGAGCGTCCGAGCAGGCGCTACACATCGGTGGACGTGTCCTTCAAAACCATCATGAAACGAATTGATGAAGCCAAACAAATCCTAAACATCCCGTTCTATGCTGTCACGGTCAACTATTCTCCTGCTGTTGCTTTGTCAATCTCCCCGACTTTGGAAGAAGCAATGGACAGGAAGAAACGAGCATCCAATATTGCTTTACCTCCTGATGGCACGGGTGCTCCGGCACCCATGAATGCTGCCCACGTGGAAATGCTGTTCAACACCATCTTTTTGAACAACTATGGGAAGCATGGTGCACGAAGGCTCATTGGCAAAGTTGTCGGATACACTTGGGATTGGTCCGGCATGCTGAAAAGCTTTGCCCCGTTCTTCCACATCGTCCAGATTCAGGACAAACTTTTTTTTCGCATGTCTGCCTCTCCGCCTGACATGAGGGTATTGGAAGAGTCCAAACTCTTCGATGACATTGGAAAGTTCCAAAGCTTCAAGGAGCTCCCGTTCTACTCGTCTAAAAAGTGTTAAAATATACGACATGTCAGAAACAGAAAGGGCACTTGCTTCTAGAGCTTCCAAATGCAGTAATAGGCTGTTGCAGTTTCGGAACGTCCCGTCTGAGTATGAAAGGAATAAGTAACGGCGTGCTGCCTGACCAATTTATAAATATTTCCATAACTTTAAAACTCCTCAATGGTCACAAAACCGCCTCCGCCACTGCCTCCAGTTCCTTCTCTATGCAACTTGAAAGCTCGTTCCACTTGATCCATAATCTGGAGACACATTTTTCGCATGGTTTCTCCCAAATCGCCCGTGGCTTCAAACTCTTTACGCATGCCTTCAATGTCTCGGTAGACTGTCTCCATGCCTGTGACAATTCTTTTGAGTTTTTGTTGGTAAGCATTGTTGCCTTGGGCTTCTGCCAGTTTGCGCAGGCCAAAAAAGTGGCGGAGCAATTCCGAAGTTCGTCGAAAGTAAGAATGAATCCTTTTCTTAAAGTCGTCTGGCAAGGCATTAACCACTTCCAGAGTATCCGCATCCGTTTTCGAGTCGGACGCCATCTTCTTGGTCAGAGCCTGCAACAGGCTAGTCCCAAGTTTGGTTGGCGGAAAGGCTTCTTCAATCCGATGTTCTCCCCGTTCCGTATGTGCCTTGACTGTCAAGGCTTCCAGAGCCTTCATTTTGCCCACAATGGTTTCCGCCAGGACCATGTTGCGCTTGCGTTTCTCGCTCTCGTCCAGTTTGTCAGAGGGTCGATTATTGGCTTGCTCCGCCACTGATCGGTGTAGCGAATAATACACTTCGATATTCTTCAAGGTGAGTGGTTCGTACTGCTCGTCCGAATCTTGCAATCCAATTCCTAGCGCATGATTGGCTTCTTGGGAAGATGCCATGGCAAAGCCCACCAATCGTTGCATTTCATCGTCCATGCCACCACCTGCTTGAGCATCTTGATCGCCTGGCAAGACATCCTTGACACTTTGTCGTGCCACTTGCATGAGATCACTTCCGGCCACTGCATCTTCGGGGTGCATGACCATGGCCCAGTGACGATTGTATTTCTGAATGACCTTGGCTCCTTTGCTATCACTGGAAGATTGAGGATGATTGTCCTTGGGACCTTCAAGAAGATTGCCTCGTTCCGTGGCAAAAGTGGAAGCAAGATCGAATTGGCCTATCGCTAGATTCGTACCCCATTTGCGGGATCCTTCTTCGCTGTTTTTGGCCTCTTTTATTTTCTGGTGGTTGCAAAAAAAGGATGTGTGTGAGATGTTTTGAGTGTGACAAGAACAAGCAAGCATCAATTCCCAAAGTGCGACTTCACCATACCTACCTGATCATAACGACTAAAGATATCATCCGTTCCCACTGCTGCGGCCCGTGCTTCTTGTTCTTCCAGTGTAGGTCCCTTGCTCTTTTTCTTGTTCGAACTCGAACTGTTCCGACTGGCGGCACCGATTCGTCCTCGATCCCGATGAAAGTATTCCGATTCCAGATATTTCCGCCAAAATTGTTCATCGCTCAGTTCCAAAGGTACCTTTTCTTCGTATGCTTTGTGAACGGCAGGATACAAGATGAAAATTTGCCGCATTTCTTCGACTCCCAAAGTGACCCGCCCCGTCAAGAGTTTGAGATGACTCTGAAGAAGTGAGGAAGTTCCGGCCCGTGTCATGCCCGAAATGCGAGCATATTCTTCTTCGAGTAAGTCTTGATGAGTCGCCCAAAAGTCATCCTCCGCCATTGTCTGAGTCTCTTGTACCAAATATTGATGTTGGGTCCGCAGTCCAGGATTGGCCGCCAACAGGGACGATCGAGTCACTGCCAATGCGGTCGGATCCAATACTCCAAAGGAAGTCGAAGTCGTCTTGCCAACAGGGGTATTCATTTCCGAATGGGATCTCTTCTTGGAGAGAGCAGCCACCGCTGGTCGTTGTTGTTGTTGTTGCTCCTGTTGCTCCTGTTGTTGTTGGGTACGAAAAGTTTGGAGTCGGGTAGTGACTTCTTTGCGGATCTGTTCCAGTTCTTGTCTAGAAGATAACTGAAATGTAGTGGATTTCCCATCTGCAAGCACCATTTTCAATAGAGATCGTGGATAATTGACAGGGCTGACTTGATGTTTGGTCAACATGTTCCAAGGAATGCTGTTGGTGGGTGGTCCAGTGGCAGCGGTGGTGGGATGGAATGCCAGGCCTGTTTCCGAGACTAGCAATCGGCCTGCTACCTTCTTGTGGGTAACTTCCTCGTAGATGGTAGGCGCTGGTTCAGCCATAATGTCTGGTTCGACAGTCAAGAGAATGGAAGAATGAATACTGTGTCACGTTGTCAACCACTGTGTGATGTTGGACGTTTGTGTGTTTTTGTTGGATATTTATTGGCTGCTTACGTTTAGTCCACTTAGTCGACTTTGTCAGCCGCAAGTCCAGTGAGTCAATTTATAAAACTCCATCAACGAAATATGCAACGCAAAATTCGCCCAATCAATCTCAACTTATTGCTCCATCCAACTCGTCATCACTCCAACAACCATGCCAAAAGCAAAAGCCCCTGGAGGGAAAAAGAAGAAAGCTCCAGCAGCAGCAACAGCAGCAAGTGCCAGCACCAAAAAGATCAAATTCATGACCCGCAAAGAGGCCAACTTTTTGTTGATGGAAAGCGAATTGAAGGTTCAAAACGCCCAAAAACATTTGGCCACGGCCCGGGACATTTGTGACCGCGCTGGACTGAGTGTGGATAGTCCAATTGTGGTCGTAGAAGGCCCCGAGACGACTGGAGGACATTCCAATACGGATCACATGGTCATTCGAACCGGCAACGAACGCCAAGATCGGATTGCCGAACTCAAGCGTGCGTTGCTCCGAAGAGCCAGGGCCATGCAACCCGAACATCGAGGAGAAGATCGATGGGATAAGCCTCGAATTCCAGGAGAACGACGCCGTAGGATTTTCAGGGAACGAGACCGTCCAGAGGCACCTCCAGAACCACCTCACACGGGGTTTGTGGTCTTTGTGGGACAAATGACAGTCAAGATGCGGCATGATCGGCCCGATCAACCGCATGACCAATCAAGAGGTAAGGAAAAAACACGAAGCACGATTGGATTTCTTCCGTTCTTTCTTTATTAGATGTTATTGATCGGTCTAACATTTTGTTCTTCTATTCAACATAACAATTGTATATATCAGTGGTTTCGGAAATTGCCAAAATTTGGAGAGTCAGCATGAGTGAAGAAGAAAGGGCGTATTACAATCAATTTGCAACCGAAGCCAGGAATGAGTTCGATAAGCAAGTGGTGGAGTATAGGGCCACGGGCAGTTTTCGGCCCAGTCATTCGTTTTCCAGGCTCGAGGGAACCAACATTTGGATTCGCAAGCATTTTCAAAATGGATTGGAGAAGGAAATTAGTCAGTACCCCACGGCTCAGTTTCCCAAGCGACCAGCAGCATTTGATGAAGCCTACAATCAAAGAGAAGAGCGAAGTGTACTACGGCGAAAACTCAAACTAAAGGGACTCGTCAATAACGATGGTACTCTCAAGAATGGACTCGATTTTGAAGAACTCTTGCAAATCGAACGGGAAAAGAACCAGCAGCAACAGGAGGGCAGCGAGGCAAGCGGAAATAGTGGTGGTGACATGGATGAGACGACTGGAAATGAAAATTCGGAGGATATGATAATGGCGGGGGATGATGCCATTGGAATGGATGGAAATATAGTGGCTGTTTAGTGGAAATGTTGTCTAATGTCGGACGTGAAGCATGTGCTACAGTACTCTATCAAGCTATTCCACTTGATCAGATAAACCTGGCGTTTGTGACTTTTGCCTCTCCATCTTGTCGAAACACATTGTCCAGTGGACTTTGATAGTAGATATGGTTTTGTATCGAAATATCATCTGATTTCAACACAAACAGGGGAAGCCAAAGAAGTAACGACAACAGTAAATGTATCTATATAGGAAAACTGTCTATTATTTATATTGGTACATAAGAAAAGGTTGGGGGTAAGCTTCTGGTTGCTTTGTAATAATGTTTCGACTGGTATCCTACATATGGTTTGTTCCTCCCATCATAAAAAATCGAGCATATCTGGTCGGCTCGTCAAGAGCCAATACAATGTGCTTGGGCCACATTCATTGCCTACCCTTGCCAACACCCTCGGCAAAATGCAGTCGTTGAGTCCTTTCCAATGAAGAGCTGGCGGAAAGGCGCGTACTGCCAGAGCCACATCGTTCTCCCAGGACCGACCGTTTTGAATCATGAGGGACAATGGAAAGTAGCCAGCCTTGTTTTGCAATTGCGTCGCTTCGGGATGCATTTCCAACAGTACTCTTAGAATACTGAAACGTTTGTGGCATTGCCCGTTGCAACACCGAGCAGAAGAATCTAACAAGGCCATCTTTTCAATTGGAATGGCCGCTTCATAATGCAACGGAGTATTTCCTTCGCTGTCCACCCGTCGAGTTTCTTCGGGGTACAGGCGAATGGCACGTCGAATAAAGGTGGGATCCAAGCGGACATTCTTTCGATGGAGCGCGACACAAGCATGCAGTAGACTCAAACTCTTGTAATCGTTATGGCCAGATCCATAGTATACAATCTTGACAAGTGCCTCCAAGACTTTGAAGCTTCGCTTCTGTTCTGGTTGATATTGAGCATTGACGCAGCAAAAAGTGCTATTGCTCCGGCAAAGGGATCGAAATTCTTGCATCGCAATACCGATAGGAGTTTGACTGGCTGTATTCCGGCTCAAACTAGGTGAGGTAGTACCACTGCTCCCCGCCAGAGCCACTTCCTGAACGACTTCCGGGTCGGCATGTCGAAAGCACGCCAAGTGCAATGGTGTGTCCCCGTATATTGTCTTGGCATACAGTGCATCCGGAAAGGCCCGAATCAAACTCTTGACGGTCCCCAAGTCGATATCCTTGCGCATGGCGGAATGCAGCGGTGTATTCCCCGAGGAGTCGGCCACGGAAAAGGTTTCCGGACCACCCATTCGAGAAAAGGTCGTAATGATCCGTTCATCAATCCGTGCATTCTTGCACAGTATTTGTAGCGGAGTAAAGCCTCCATTGTTACAAACATTAAGCCATTCCGGATTCGCCATGGCAAGTGTTTCAATATGTTCAAACGAAGAACCTCGAAAGCAAGCGTCGTGTACTAAAAAGTAGAGTGGAAATATAAAAGAGCAAGGAAGTGTTAGAGTGTACCATGGATTAATTATTCATTCAATCTTTCATGAGACCACAAATATCACACAAGAACACTCACATGGTGTATTTCCAATCTTGTTGACTGTCGACTTGGACTGCCCCAGAGAATCCGCACTCGCATTCGTCAAGTCTTCTGACGATCCCGTCTCTCGATTTTGCGCCAAGGTCAACAATTGAATGACTCCCACAAAGGCTCCCGAATTACTACAGGCCAAATGGACGGGTGTCTCTCCCGCATGTGTCTTGAGTGCAATGGAAGAAGGGCAGGCCTCGAGCAGTTCTTCCACAATGGCCATCCGAGGTTGATACGACCGACAAACGCAATGGAGCGGGGCAAACCCATAATCATTCTTTTTGACCATGGCCTCTGGATTGGCCCGAATCAACAATCGTACCGTTTCGACGGATCGATTGCAGGTACAGGCCAAGGACAAAGCGGAATCTTGTTTGCGAGTAAAGACACTGGCCGCTTGTGGATAATCGTCCAATAGTAGCGCAATAATCTCTGGCTCGCACCCAATCGCACTGGCGTGATGCAAGGGCAAATAATGTTCCGCATCTGGTATGCTAGCGACTGTATGATTGGCCTTGAGCAATCGCCGTACCACTGGCAATGCAATTCTTGATCCTTGACAGACCAAATGCAAGGGAGTACATTGATGCGAATAGTCCTTTTGGACAATGGAACTGGGGTCCGCTTCCAACAACAAATCAATTGCCGGCAATTGGTCAATGGTAGGATTTTGCCGACACAAAATGTGCAAGGCGGTTAGGCCATTGGTCGTCCGCAAACTGGCACTATTCATGGGATGATCCTTTTGCTCCACTAAATATTGCATCAATGGAAAATTGGCATTGGCAGCCGCATAATGAATGGGTGCCCAACCATCTTCTCCGTCTAGAATAGTCAAGGCATTTGGACTGGCTTGATATAGAATTTGTGCCACTTTGACAGAGGCATTCGATCGTTGGCAGTGCAATCGAAGCGCCGATTGATTCCTGCTGTTGAGTTGGGCCGCGCAGAGTGGATTTGCTTGAATCAATTGTTTCAGACTGTTTGGATCCACCATGGTTTCCGGTGTCATGCAGGCAATGTGCAATGGATTGGAACCTTCGTCGTTTCCGCAAATGGCCAAATGTTGCGGGGCAATCTGTAATAATTTTTGGACCAAAAGATCAATCTCATGGGGATTGGCGGCACTCCGGGTGGAAAAATCAATGAAGAGTAAATGGAGCGGCGTATTGCCTCGATGGTCCACCGATAAGGCGCCCGCGGTATTTGCCACCAGCAAGGCTTCCACAATGTGCATACAAGATCCCCGGAGACACGCTTCATGGAGAGGTATTCGTCCTTGATGACCTGTGTAAAAGGCTTCGGTAGTATTGTAGGCACAATGTTCCACCACGCGATCGCAAGACTTTTGGCGGGCAGTCAGTATGGATCGGCACATGTAGTCTTCTCGAATCATGTCGTAAAGATAGGACGAAAGAGAGGCAATCGTTCTTCCACCCAGTTGAGCAAACTCGAGATGAGGAATGCGGCCACCATGAGGATGATGATCATCATCATCGTCATCGGTATCATCCTCAACTCCTCCATCATCGGCACGAAGATCCAAAATGGCACCATCCTCATTGTCTCCGTTATTATTGATATTGGCTGCTTCTGCTGATGCTGCTTCACCACCCACTACGGTTTCTGCTACTGCAATATTTCCGGCTACCAATTCTCCTTCCATTGGCTCGAGTATTTGTGGGTGTTCGTTTGGAGTGTGTTCCTGATGGTTTGCATGCTGTTGCTGTTGTTGCTGTTGTTGTTGTTGTTGTTGTCGTTGTGGATCATCACCATTGACTTGATGGACCACTTCGGCCAGTACCGCCACTGGAAGGTCATGGTTGTTGTTGTTGTTGTCATTATTATTGTGATTACTGTTGTTGTCCCGTTCCATGGCGTAACGACGGAATCTCCGGGCCAGTCGGTTCATTCCAAATTTTAGTTGGTAATCGTGTGCTGTTTTGCCTTGTTTTTTTTGGCTGGTATTGTTGCGTAGTTTTAGTCTACACACTATATCTCGCAACAAATAATGCAAGGATCTATTATTGTTGCAGGAGCAGACGAGAGTATTCTTATTAGCGGCGGGTCTGCTGTAGCTTGCGGAGGTATCCACCGGTTGAATATTATTATTACTACTCGTTTATTGATCGTCATGTTCCTTCCAGGATTCTTATTTTAGGACTATCGCAGATCCGTGCATTATGTACTGAATTGGCGAGTGAGTGACAGTCCTTCCGTCGTCAATCCTTTCCGTTGAACAATCGCACGTATTGAAGCGCGGAAAAAATCAGGTGGGGCATTGCTTTTTGATATCTCACAGCATCGCATCAGTAGATTGAAAAGGATTGCCATCCACCAATTGTTGCGTTGCTATTACTATCCTTCCAATTGACTCGTCTCTTGTTACTACTAAAATCAGACTCTAGTGCATACGTTAACAAGAAGAAACAAGAGGAATCATCCAATAGCGCTATACTACTGCAATACAATCACACTCATCAACATCGTTATTTTACAAACATTCCCATCAAACATCAATACATTGTACTGAAACAACAAACAATGGTTGTCGCAGAAGTTCCTCTCTGGGTGGTTCATTCGAACAATGCTTCTGCCTACGAAAAGTCCAAGAAACCGAGCAATGATGGACCGAACAGCGCATCCGCCAACCACAGCGGCAGCGACCATCATCATCAACAAAGAGCCAAGGATTCATTAGCTTTATTGGAAGGTCTGGGTGGTGCTTCCAAGGCTTCCATTTACAGTGTGGACATTCATCCCGATGGGACCAAGTTTGCTACTGGAGGAGGTGACGGCAAGGTCCGTCTGTGGAATTCTAGTGCCTTGTTTGCTCCTGCCAAATCCAAATACTCCAAAGGGGGGAATTACGAAAGCAGCGGCGAATCATCCTTTGAAGATAATGATAATAATGGTGCTGCTGGAAATGATATACAGAGCAAAGACGGTAATAATTCCAGTAGCTCCTCTTTGGATGGTCAAGCAGGTCTAGTTCATGACTTGTCCAGTATGGTTCGAAAGAAAAAGAACGGATCGTCGTCGGCGGCAGCATCTTCCCAAAAGACGACACTTCCACAACAAGAAAAGACATCGAATCAATCATCATCATTAGCAGCAGCAGCTGCTGCAACAGCTACTACTACCAAAAATCCACTAACTTCTTCATCACATCGCAAAAGTCATCATCATCATCATCATCAGCATCGACTGCTTTGTACTCTTTCGGCACACACGGGATCCTCGGTGTTGGCGGTGCGATTTTCCACCAGCGGTCAATATCTTGCCAGTGCGGGAGACGATGCGGCCGTTTGCATTTACGCCAAATCTTCCAACGCTTCTGGCAACTTGGATTCGTCCGTGGAACAATGGAATCGCATCAAATTGTGTCGGGGACATGCCTTGGATGCCGTGGGATTGGCCTGGGCACCGGATGATTCCCATTTGGTCAGCTGTTCTTTGGACAGCAATGCCCCCATTATTGTGTGGAAATTGACCGATTTGGCTACTGTAGGCGTAACGACGCATTCCAATGTCTTGCAGAATCCTTATAAAATTTTGGGCAAGGGACTGCACACATCGACCGTCAAGGGTGTGACCTTTGATCCTGCCGGAACCTATTTGGCAAGCAGTGGAGATGATCCCAGTGTCTGTATTTGGCGGGCTCACGATGATTGGGGGTTGGAAAAGAGGATTGATGCCAACGATGGGATCTTTCGGCGATGGAAGGAAAATGATTCCCAATCGTTGTCCAGTCAGAGCATGTTTCGACGTCTCTCGTGGTCGACGGATGGATCCTACATTTGCAGCACCAATGCGGTAGTCAAAAACAAGCATGTGGCATCCACAATATCACGAGAGGGTTGGGCCGTGAGCAATTCCAAATCGAGTAGCGCGTCGGGGGCGGCCAATCTGGTAGGACACAAACAACCAGTGGTGGTGTGTCGGCATTGTCCACTCTTGCTCAATGGAAAAAGTAATAATAAGGATAGCAGCAACGAAGAGGATGATGATGAAGATCCAGAATATGGAAATCTACTGGCATTGGGGGACAAACGGGGATTTGTAACAGTCTGGAGTACGCGAAAATCCAGGCCGGTCTTCAAGATACAATGTTCGGAAACGAGATGCACCGTTACGGATATGGCATGGGGGAAAATACAGAGCGATTTAATGCTCATTGTGTCATTGTTGGATGGTCAAGTGGTGGCACTGCGATTTAGTTTGCCCCAAGAGCTGGGAAGAGTGCTAAAGCCAAAAGAACAGGCTAAGGTCTTTCAAATGCGGTATGGGATTGACATTCACGAAATGGGGGATATGGGCGAACGCCGGTTGTTTGTGGGTGAGAATTCGGGTCCAAAGTTCATCGAGAATGCCTTGCAGCTGGATCTGGAGGATGATGACGACGACGAAGGAAATGGAGGTGGTGACGACAATAATAATGATGACGACGACAACAACAACGACAATATGAGCGAAGATAGTGCCATGGGAGGAGAGCAGCAGGCTGGCAACGAGAATCCTTCTGCCGACCAAATAAGAGCGACGCAAATCGTGGCCCGATCGAAGAATGGAAAGAAGCGAGTGCAGCCACTATTGATGACGACTACTGCAAACTCAGGTTCTTCGGGCGTAAAGAAGCAAAAGCTTGCAAACGGTGGTAATTCCTCCTCCAGCAATGGCAAGAAAAAGACAGACACGCTAAAAGATGCAATGGAGTTGGCAGAAAAGGCCGCGTCGGGTGCAGAAGCCGCAACCACCACGCAGCCAGTTCCTGCAAACCGGGTTCAAAGAGAAATTTCTGGGGAAGGATCGCAGAGCGGTCACCACCACAACCAACATACGGCGCATTCCAATGTCAGTCAGCACAATCACACCCACTTGATTCAAGGAATTGCAGCTGCTGCTGCTGCTTCTTCACCACAGATCCCATACAGCACTAACAGGGTACATTCGACGGACCTTCCCTGTTCGGAATCTGAAGATAGCTTTGTTGCCGACTGCACCAACTCCACACAAGTTCCAAATGGATCCACTAGCAACCCATTGCCGTGCACGATGCTCTCGATCAGCAGTAATGGAAAGAAAAGGTGGTTTGATCAACTTCCTGGAACATCATGCTCGAGTATTGCAGCATCCGAACGGCTCTTAGTCGTGGGGACGGCTGACGGCTCTGTGCATTTGTACGGGACATCACCGTCTATGGGTTGGTCAAGTTGTACAGCCTTTCGATCACATCCACCATTCATTCTTGGTCGCCCCATTGTGACAGTGCAGATTCATAAGAAAGAAGCTTCGGATACCAATGCTACGGAACGAACGGATATCCTTGTGGTTACAGCAGATGGGTCATTCGGAGTGTACAGTGTAATACCAGAGCTGAGGCTTCGATTCAAGGGAACCATCATGCCACCAATGACGCACATGCTACTGGCTTCCAACATGTCCACCGAGATCCATCTCCCTCGTTTGGCTCGTCTGCAGTTGACAGACACAGACCGTCTGCTGCTTTTGCTTTCATTGCAATCAAATCAAGGAGGATCATTGGCACAGGACAATTCAAATGGCAACAAACATCTACCATCAGTCGGTGTAGGAGGATCCCTTCAGGCGTTTGTATATAGCGAAGCGGCCGAGTTATGGATGCGAGTTGCGGATGGTCGTTTTGTGTTGTCTGATTTCTACAGCACCTTGCCCCTATCAAAACGAGCAAAGAGTGCCAGCGGCGAGCTTTCAAAGTTGGAGGACGCTGTTCGAATGGGAGCCAATTCGAGCACTCTAAAAGCTGGTCGCAGAGGACGTTCACATGGACATGCTGATTCCAACTACAACCAAACTCGTGACGAATCGGGAAATGATATCGCGACACGATCCCATTGCGAGGATCGTATGGCGTGTGCATTGGCATTGGGGTCTGCAGCCGAATTCAAGCATTGGTTATCTATGTATGCTAGGACGCTGGCTATGTGTGGATACGAATCTATGCTTCGTGTTCTGGTGGATATGCTCTTGGGAAACGTCACGAGCACAAGCTCGGAGAACGGAGCAGCAGCCTCCAATAGTCTTTGTTGGTGGCTCTCGAATGCGTCAAATGTCTTGGATTTTAACCGCAAGAAGCTGGTTACCTCCATCGTGATTCCAGAAATGAGCAAGAATCGAGCTCTGCAGCGAATCACCAACGAGATTTCAGTAGAAGTAAAAGCTTTACCATAGGTTTCAGGTCAGGAATGTTTTGGACTTTCTTAGTTTTTCCTCTGAATGTGATCGTATCGTCACTCATTCATCATCTGTCGAGTATGAGAACACCACAAAGCAATCGAGCCTCCAACATGAAGTTCACACTATACCTATTGGTATTTATTGTCGGTTGTAAGTACACTGAATCGTTATCAAACTATCTTGAAACTCTTTCCAAGGAGTCCAGGGTAGACGAGCCTGATCCAGCTTATTCTCGACCTGAGGACATTGTTCCTGAAGAATATTACGGGTTTACCAACCCAATGGCCAACAACTGGCCTGGCTCCAAACATGAAAAATATGGTGCATACTTGAAGAAGATTGAACCAACAAGGGTTGGCGGCTCGGTCGCCCCAGCAGCAAATTCTTGGCGATCTGAAACTTCAACTCCCAAGGCTCAAGGACATGGGAGTTACTTGGATAGTCTCTAGTGGACTCGAGCTAGCTATGGTATTTTTTGACACAGAGACAATAGCGTCAGTCTTCAAGAATTAAGAAAAACTATTCGCCATACACTGCCCTGAGCGTGAAGGCAAGCGACGACGATGAAGTGCTGAATAGGAGGTGACAAGGAATGGTGTTGAATCCTCTCTGAATAAGTGAGAACACGACAAATGGTCCCTCGTTGATAGCACGCATCAGAAAGTACACATCAGCTGGCACACATTAGAAATTCGATAGTCATTGTTATGGGCTTATAAGTTTGTTTCTTCTGTGCTGTTCATTCCTGTTGTGAATTGTATCTTTTGGAGTATAACCGAAAACACTAAATGTATACACAGAATATTGTTTTCCTCTACCGCATGTGCTCAAGACAGAGTATTTTCATTCCGTTTCATATTGTGTACCAAGCCTCGTGGATACAAATAGATATCCAATCTTTTGGATAGAAGACGAAATGCATTAACTCTTGGATTTCATGTTCGGTTTGAATCCTTTGCAGCATTCGTAAAGAAATAGTCGATAGCACTTGTACTGGGATCCGCTGATTCGATTGGACTCTCTCTCTCTCTCTCTCTCTCTCGCCGTTTCAATATTACAGTCGCGAGGCAATAATATCAGCATCTTTGTTGATTTCGATACCGTACCAAAAGCCAGAGGACGTCATTTCCGCCTTGCCAGAATTCTCAAGTTCGTTCCACATTCGTAGGAGTTTGTTGATCTCCAAGTCTGTCAGGGGGTACTCGGTGCTTTCTGGATCTCTATATTTGGCATTGTAACGACGAAACGCGGCAATAACATCGGAACGGTGACAGTTTCCACTTGTCAAAATCCTAGCTTTCGCAAACTCGTCAAACTCATCCTTCAACTCTAGTCTGCGATCAAACTCTTCACGAGTAGCTCGCTTCTCACCACTAGCTAATCGACCAATCTCAAAGAATCCACCCCAGATGAGAGCAACTCCGGCAAGTTGAAAGCATACGACACTATCTCCTTCTGCCAATTGCAACAAGGCAAACTGAGTTGCAAAACCAAGGACAACAAAAACAAGACCCAAAAGAACCAAGAACTCGAATGGTGGTGCAGCAAATAGCCCAGCATTTCTATCCTTCAACCACTGAGCTTCTTCTTCGTTGTAAAGCAAATTGCCTAAAGGAGTCGTCAATGGATTGGAACGGCTGCCTGATAGAAACCACAAGGCACCGCTCCACACCAAAGATGGTAATAAATCATCGACAGAAAACGGATTGATAAGGTTTTTTTTCATTGCCTTTTCCTTTTCTTTCGCAGCAGTTGCTCTTTGCTGTGCATTAGAGCGGCCTCCAATCGATACGACACTGACACTCTTATCGGACTCTGTTAATTCGTCAGGGAATGATCGATCGAATGCCCGCGCTACTGTAGGAGTCAAGATCGATGCTGACAATAATGCAGTCCTGAGCGCTTGTCGACGTTCTATGGGATTGTTGAGCATATTATCCTCTTGTTCGTCATTTCCTGATGGTTTCTGCAATGAGAGTTGGAACTGAGATCTTTGATGGAACGGGGTGATGCCAGCAGAACGACTGTCGAGACCCAATTGAAAGGCAGCCGATGTGGCAGTTGCAACCGCGAAATAAGACAACGATAACTGCATATAATTCTTCATTTCTCCGAAACTATGAGCCGTGGTTGAAAGACTTCAGAGTCCTACAGTACTATATCGTCATCGCGAGTTTTGCTTCTGAGTTCAGATTTCGCAGTCAGGTACCGGTATTATCGTCGTCATAGGCGCTGACGTGTCATTCGGATAGTCCAACCGCACAATAATACACCGCAACATATGGTGATCCTAAAATTCGATTCATAATAAAACCGACGAATATGTAATGAAGGATGAATACCGGCACCTAGCACTGTGCAGTTTGAGTACTTCTCAACAATTTGAATACCGAGTCACCATGGGCTGCTATTCAAGATGAAATTATGAACTTCAAACTATTGAATCATTACCATTCGATGAAATGACAAGAGCATTGATTCAAGGAATAGCGAAAATCCGATTGGCACAAGAAGACATGTGCTAGTAAACAAGATTACCTAATTATCGGAATAGAACGCCATAGATACCAGTCAAACTATCGAATATGGCTCAACCGTAAAAGACGGGTTCCACGAAGACGATAGGACAAAACATTCAGACGGACCGAGTCGATTTAGGCGGATTCAACTTAGGCGGATTCATCTTCGACGAGTGTAATGACGCAGTCAGTTGCGCCCTCGTATCCCTTGATGCCATTAAGAAGCTCACAAAAGGCAGCTTCCCATTTGGCATGAGACTCGGCATCATCCTCGATGGTAGCAGGGCCGGCCCCAAGACGGCGACGGCAACCATTGCATCTAGCGCTGGTGAAGCTTCGGTAAAAGTTGGCGTAGAACCAGAAGTTGCCGCTGTCGAAATCGTCGTCGAAGAGGAGCTTTCTTCCGCCCTCCTTCTCGATAAGAGTGTGGGAGGCAGACACGATTTTGTCACTGTCCAAATGGAAGGTATCGGGATCGTGAGAAGCACCAGCAGCCTTGAGCAGGGCTTTCTCAATCGCTTTGAGAGATGCTTTACTGTCATAGACTTGCCCATTGCTGTTGAAGCTGATATCGATGAGGAATTCTGCGGTGTCTTTTGCCTCCTTGGCGGCAGCAGGAAGAGTAGGATCCACAAAGGAGATGACGCAATCGGAGACACCGGCGTAAGCATCAGTCTTGGCCAGAATCTCGCAGAGAGAAGCCTCCCATTTCGCATGAGACTCGGCATCATCCTCAAAGGTAGCAGGACCGGCGCCAAGACGGCGACGGCAACCATTGCATCTAGCGCTGGTGAAGCTTCGGTAAAAGTTGGCGTAGAACCAAAAGTTTCCGCTGTCGAAATCGTCGTCGAAGATGAGCTTTCTTCCGCCCTCCTTCACGAGAGTGTGGGAGGAAGAAACGATCTCGTCACTTTCCAGATGGAAGATGTCTGGATCGTAAGAGGCATCAGAAGCCATGATGAGGGCGTCCTGCAAGATGGCAAGAGACTCGGGGGTGTCCACGATCTCATTTTCACTCTTGAAGGTAACATCGGCAGCCAAGTCGATAGCGGCGACAGCAGGAACAAGAGACCCCATGGCAGCGAGGGCAACGAGGACCGAGGAGGTGATAGACAGCTTCATGATATTGATGAGGATTAGTGATGAAAAATCTGAGACGTAAAAATGATTTCAAGTTGGAAATTGTGAGAGGAAAAATGAATGAGATTTTAACCATGCCTTTTTGGTTGGTCGTGGTTTGATAACTCGTGGGATATCCGTGAATGTACTGATGTGTATGGAGGCATCGTATAAGTGTCAACCTTTTGTGGGAATTCATATCTGTGATTGAAACAATATTAGATCGATTGGACGGCACTGTGAGAGTGAATGGGATTTGGATGAAATCCCGCGGGTAGGGAGTCGCACCGTACACGTCGTACTGCAGTGTACGGAGGCATCGATTCAGTTTAAAACCCTGGGTGTGATCTTGTACCTGTGATTGAAACAATCTCGGACTGGACAACACTGCGAGTGTGAGTGGGATTAGGATTTGGATGAAACCCCGCGGGATTTTTTAGAAGGGGAGTATGCAGTCGATCAATACGACTCTTTTTTTTTAAAAAGGAAAAACCAATCACTCAGGCAGATAGTGTGATAGTACGATATTATCGACGCCCCGAAATCGCGACAAGCAATAGTGAAGAAATTGAAAAAGGGCTTCATGACAAGCCAACATTTCATAATGCTCCTGGTTGGTGCTGACGTGGAACCTTTGAAAATAGGAGGAGTCAAGACTAACGCAGCTTTTCAATATTTCTAGGCCGAAATAAGGTGCTAGAGGGTCTCAAACTTCCCATCGAGCTTGGACGGCTGTCAAAGTCTGTACTGTAGCATATCTGAATGTCCCTTAGTTGTTGGAAAGGAAACTGTGAGTTTGCTATTATGCAGCCGTAATGCGCTTCGCAGTGCGGCCGGCATTACACAACTCTTGCTGTCGACTGCTTCGACTATCATTTTTCACAACCACGAGCCTTTGTTATTCTTTTTTCGAACCTATGTTAGACGTTCTAAATTACAATATTCGGTGTACGATAAAGTGCTTCATTCAGTCAGCAGTCGTTTAGATTCAAGGTAATTCCATTCTCGAATCAACCTGATGTCACAGGAGTGCCAACAGCAGCCACCAGGGGCAACAACAAGAAGTAGTAGTCCACCACAACTTTTTCACCGTACCGGTACACTTTACTGTAGCATACCGAAAATCTGCCCAAGAGCGATTGGTGATTCCAATACATGCTACCATTCCGGGTATCTGCCCGCATGAAGGGTCTACCGGTACGTGTTCATTGTGAAAATAGCGGGGAGGGAGCCCCTTTTCGTTGGGTGCCCGGAACAGTTTTTTAAAAACGATGGACATATAACGACTTTTTCAATTTCAAATTGTCACAACAACAAACAATTTTTTTCCAATATGTTATTAGCGAGGTTAATCATTTGGGTTACCAGGCAGAACATACTATCGTAGAAGATAAGCTTTGGAATTGAAAACTTCAATATTAAGATTGGTGTTAGGTAATCACTGATGCAAGTCAAACTCTCGAATGTGGATCAACTGTGAAAATAGGGAGAACATAGCGTCTTAGGCGGATTCATCTTCGACGAGTGTAATGACGCAGTCAGTTGCGCCCTCGTATCCCTTGATGCCATTAAGAAGCTCACAAAAGGCAGCTTCCCATTTGGCATGAGACTCGGCATCATCCTCGATGGTAGCAGGGCCGGCCCCAAGACGGCGACGGCAACCATTGCATCTAGCGCTGGTGAAGCTTCGGTAAAAGTTGGCGTAGAACCAGAAGTTGCCGCTGTCGAAATCGTCGTCGAAGAGGAGCTTTCTTCCGCCCTCCTTCTCGATAAGAGTGTGGGAGGAAGAGACGATCTCGTCACTTTCCAAATGGAAGGTATCGGGATCGTGAGAAGCACCAGCAGCCTTGAGCAGGGCTTTCTCAATCGCTTTGAGAGATGCTTTACTGTCATAGACTTGCCCATTGCTGTTGAAGCTGATATCGATGAGGAATTCTGCGGTGTCTTTTGCCTCCTTGGCGACGGCAGCAACAGCAGGAGCGGCAAAGGAGATGACGCAATCGGAGACACCGGCGTAAGCATCAGTCTTGGCCAGAATCTCGCAGAGAGAAGCCTCCCATTTCGCATGAGACACGGCATCATCCTCAAAGGTAGCAGGACCGGCGCCAAGACGGCGACGGCAACCATTGCATCTAGCGCTGGTGAAGCTTCGGTAAAAGTTGGCGTAGAACCAAAAGTTTCCGCTGTCGAAATCGTCGTCGAAGATGAGCTTTCTTCCGCCCTCCTTCACGAGAGTGTGGGAGGAAGAAACGATCTCGTCACTTTCCAGATGGAAGACATCTGGATCGTGAGAGGCATCAGAAGCCATGATGAGGGCGTCCTGCAAGATGGCAAGAGACTCGGGGGTGTCCACGATCTCATTTTCACTCTTGAAGGTAACATCGGCGGTGAAGTCGATAGCGGCGACAGCAGGGATAAGAGACCCCATGCCAGCGAGGGCAACGAGGACCGAGGAGGTGATAGATAGCTTCATGATACTGATGAGGATTAGTGATGAAAAATCTGAGATGTAATAATGATTTCAAAGTAGAAATTGTGAGAGGAAAAATGAATGAGATTTTTTCATGCCTTTTTGGTTGGTCGTGGTTTGATAACTCGTGGGATATCCGTGAATGTACTGATGTGTATGGAGGCATCGTATAAGTGTCAACCTTTTGTGGGAATTCATATCTGTGATTGAAACAGTATTAGATCGATTGGACGGCACTGTGAGAGTGAATGGGATTTGGATGAAATCCCGCGGGTTTTCGAGAGGAGTAGGGAGTCGAACTGTTCGTGCCGATGTGTATGGATGCATCGCATCACTTTAATCTATCTGCTGTGACTGAAACAATATCAGATTAGACGACACTGTGAGGGTGAATGGGATTTGGATGAAACCCCGGGTTTTTTAGAGACGAGTGTAAGGGAGTCGATCAATACGATTGATTGAGGGCCTACAAGGGTAGGTCATACTGTCAATGAAGGACTCTGGCATGCTTTTCCTGCATGACAATTGCAATTGTTTGATGCATAATCATTCATTCGGACACATAGGATAGCGACTAGCAACAATAAAGGATGAGCTTTGGAATGAAAAACTACAATATTTTTTTGAAGATTCGTATTGTAATCATCTATGATTCTCCCTTGGCGCAGAGATAATACCAAGAGTCAATGTCGATGTCGATCATCGCACTTCCTTCGGAGATAGATATGCAATTGCCCTTGCGGATTGAGTCACCCTATTGACGCACCGCAACTTGAGACATACCTTTATCATATACATATGTAGATATTATTAGCATGTAGGTAGTTTGTTCGAATGAACCAATAGGGAATCAATCACCTACTGTCTTTTGGCATTTTAAAGGAATCAGCCTGTGACTTCGCTTCTGCACTATCACAAATACTTGGATCGTTTTCTACGGTGCAATCGCAATGGCGAGGACACCTGGCACAAATCTCGCAATAGTAGACTTGTCGGCAAACTTCTGGATCACATGGTTCAGCTCCCTTCGTCGCTACCCGAACGTTGGAGCGGATACATGTTCTTGGATCACATTGAAATGCGTCAGTTATGCTGAAGCTTTTCTTTCTCTCCTCGTTGGCAGCCCATTGGGCAGCATACGTATCATCTGTGTCCTTGTCCATAGGCGGCGGACGGGAACCGAAATCAAATGCTGAAATCAGTTTATTGATCTTTCCTCCGCATCCTAAGGTCTCCAAATTAAAGCCGTAGGATGAATCACTGTTTGGTTTTGACATGATTTGCAAGATTGTTGATTGGCAAAGGAGTACCTGGTACCGGTGTGTGAAATGGGGTGCACAAGTTATATTGCTTTCTTCGAGGAGAGCAAAATTCGACGCAAAATTGAGAAACTGGGAAGTTTGGGAAACTAACCCGGATTGCGATTTATTTATTTAGTCGCAGACAAGATTTGAATCCATGGTGCAACGGAAAGGCCGGCGTGAAATGTGGATTGCCTGCCAATGAAGACACAGGACAGACGCTGATTGGGCCGCGAACCACGGAAATGATGAAAAACTCAAGCTCAAACCTCCAATTTGCATTATTGACAAACAATGCTCTCATTCTTCCAGCAAGCGTGAGGTATGACTCCAAGATGAAATCTAAAGGTGGGTAATTTCGTTTCTTATTCGATCGCAGAACGGGCCTGAACTCTTTTTCAATGATGATAGTACCGTCGGGCGGACAGAACAATAATGTTGATTCGACGTAAAGTGTACAAAAAAAATGTCTAAGAAATCAGAAAGAGTTCCACAGTCGTCCAAATTCAAATGAGGATTGAACAAATTATCTACATTCTCTGAGTTAACTATGAAGAGAATATCTACTTGTTTCCGATGTGTCGAGTTTGTGTTGAATATATGATACCATTCCTAACAGTAGCCTCATCATCATTTTGTACTTTGTTTTCAGAAAGCAGTAACTGAGCCCTTTTGGGTCAGAATTCCCACATCATGGACGAAGCAATCGATAGCAGTATGGCAGCGTAGTCGCAGCAGCGTGGGCTGCTGATGATTGCTACCGAGAAGGTACACGGGATGTCCAATCGGCCACTAGAACTTGACAGACGATACGATGCAGTGAAAAAATTAATGGTTGATCCACAGTTCGCCTCATGTTTGCACAGACTTTACGGAATCTCAGATGGTGAAGCGCCAATAGCCCAATTCAATCCTAATCTATGCACCAAGATAGACCAATCAAGTTGTTCAACATTTTATTTTATACAGAATGCACCTAGGCGGCACTAGAAATGGACTCTTCTTCGCTTTCCCGATGTCAAACTTGAACCCCTCTTTTTGTCCTTTCGTGAACTTGGTGATGAACGCTTGTTAAATCCAGATAGTGGGCTTGTTTTTCCATTATTTCCAGTGCGAGCGCTAGAATCATTGACTTGATCTTGCTCAGTCAACCAAATGGCAGCAGCCTTAATGAGGACATCCATATTGTCTCCCGTGGCATCCTCATTGTCATCCTCACTATCCGAGCTCATTGTATTCCCTTCAGCATTCCCCGATTCATCATCAGATTCTTCTTCACTTGACTCGGATGCTTCGTCGTCGACATCCATGTCCTCGCTGTCGTCCTCCTCAGTCCAAGATCGCTCCACGTGCAACCTGTCCCATATCTTCTTGAAGAAAGCCTTCTTCCAAGATCCGCTGAGTTCAGCTTTCTGAATTATAGCCCGATGACTCAAAAAGACAAGCGATGCCTTGACGGATTCAGGGCATCGGTTGCACCCTGACATGTGGGCGAGAATTGAGTTTGCGGTATTGTCAGTCAAGTTCTTGGCCGAAACTGGAAAGTAACGTCCAACATTCGACTTGGAAGAACAGTGTCTGCAGGAGAGACCAGGAAACCCAATCACACGATCCCTTCCCCGTGCGCCTGGTCCTCCGCGTTTGTCGCTCTTTTGGAAGGAGCAGGCCTTCACTTGACGCATCAGAAGCTTCACCTGGTCGGTGCAAAGTCCCTTGTCCTCTGATCTGATAAGAATTGACTTGGAAAAGGTCGGGGTTGAGGTTCCCGCTGCTTCAAGGTCAAGTTCGTCACTTGGGCTTGGTGATAGAGGATTTCTCCTGAATGTGATTCCCCATCCATTGTTTGCACCGCCTGGTGGTATGTTGGAAAGTCCAAGATCTCGGGCAGAGTCGATCCAATATTGGAGTGAGTCATCCACTTTCTTCGAGCCAATACCACGCGATGCCTTGAACTTTTCCTTTGCCTCCTCGGTCATTGCAGGGCAAGAATTAAAGTGCAGGCGAATCATATCCCCAACCTTGGAATGTATCGATGAGAGACTATCTGGGAACACCAAGCAACCGGCAGGCCGATCTTCCGGCTTCAAAGCTTTGCAAAACACGCATCGAATGGCTACTTGTCCCTCGGCTGGGTCCTTTCTCGCTGCATAACCTTCCAAACCGTCCTCTGCCTTCCAGCTGAAAACTTCGATCAAGTCACTTCGGGTAAATCTCTGAATGTCGGAGAGCCAGTGTGTGTCGTCGGACTTTGTCAAGCGGACGCATCCTTCGTGCCACTTGTTGGTAGGTTTCTTAGCCAGAGATTTGGTCTTGCTTCTCGCGACTGGTTTGTGCATGACCTCCGTATCCGATTCAGGCTCTGTTTCAGTTTCTTCGCTTGATTCCGTCAGTTTTGGGACGCCCTCAGCCTTGTCTTCCTTTTCGTTTTCACTGTCAGAGCCACCACTTTGCTTTTTCTTGGACCTCTTGGCAGCATTCTTTCTGCCTCGCTTCTTCTTTTCTTTCGTCTCGCTCTTCTCATCTTCGATCGGGAGACCTTGAATTCGGCACCACAAGCGATGGAAGAAAACCTTGCGCCCTCCATGTTTCGGTTTGTCTGCTCGTTTCCCATCTGGACCCATCCTTGCTCGCTTCATGATTTCCAAGCTTTCTCTGATTTCAACAGGGCATCTTCGGCAGTTTCGGACATGATTCATTATAGTCTGAGAAGTGGTTGTCTGAGAAAGGGACCCCTCGGACGCTGGAAAGTACCGCCCACAACCTGCTTGCCCTACACAGTGTCGACAAGCCAAACCAGGGAATCCAACTTTCCTGGTCTTGTAGCATCCCACACGGTCTGCTTCCATCAAGACACAAGGACTCATTTGCTCGAGCGTCAGATACAAATAGTCGGAAATCAAGGGCTTGTCTTCATCGAATACGAGGGGTCGATCATCGATCACCGGTATTGGAGGGCCAAATGGACCAACAATCATTTCTTCTGGTGGGAGCAGTTCGCCAGTCACCTTCTTCTTGCTCTCCTTCTTTTTGCGACCCTCCTTGGAATTGACCGATGGACCTTCCAAAGGTGGAAGGGGACCGGTTGGATCCCTACCAAAGTGAATACCTTGAGTAGTATCCGTCAATCCAAGTCGCTTTGCAGAATCAATCCAGTATTGCTTTCTTCCGCCACGGCTTGAGCTTGACAATTTTAACGTTTCAATCTTGGCTCGAACATCGGGTGGCATTGCTTGACAGCAATCCAAGTGCAGTCGCAACATTTGTTGAACAGAGTTGTAGATTCCACTAATGAGACTTGGATAACTTGTCGCCTGTTGACCTCGTTCCGCTGGATTCTCGCCTGCTCGAAAAGGAATTGCAAATTAATCGAGTTGATGAGCTCCATTCTCTTCTTTTGCAATTAATTTTGAATATTATGCAAATGATGTTTTGACACTTACTCTTGCAATGCATGCACCGGATACCAACTTGCCCCAATGCAATTGGCTTGTTTCGACCATGCATGGGAGCCGCAATGTCGTCCTCCGTTGCCCCAAAGGCTTCGGCAAAATTCGATCGCAAATAGACTTGCAATTCGGACAACCAATATTTATCGTCTTCTACACCCAGTGGAACGCACCCATGGAACCACTTTCCTGGTTCTGGTAATACCTCGCCATCTTTGTTGGTCAAGGTCTTTTTTTTATCAAAAGGGGCCGGCACGCGGATCCCAGACAACTGTTTCCGAGGTTTTGGATCAGACGGTGAACCTTTGGGAGATGGCTTGGGTGAGAGTGTCAGTGTCCCAGGCTTTGCTGGAGTCGTCGCTGCTGAAGAAGGAGTATTTTGAACAATTGCCGAAGGAGTCTTGGGAGGAGTCTTTCCCGCAGCAGCTGCAGCTTGCTGCTGTTGGTTCAGACGATCGAAAAATGCCAAATTTTGCGGTGACCGAGCAAAGTGAGGGTTGTAATATTCGTGCCCTGTATAAGGGGGAACACCAGCGGCAGCTCCATATCCATATCGCTGTCTATATAATGCAGCAGTGACAGAGTCAGCGTATGGCGACGCTTGAGAGCTCAATGCCGAATAGGGTCCACCAAATGGCGATTGGGCGGTAGCCCCATAAAATGCAGCTTGCCCTGCAGCGGCAGCGGCGGAATCGGCCAACAAATTGCTCATATACGCAGAACCAGCAGGAAAACCAGATCCAACAATATGAGCAGCGGGGTTGCCGTGTGCCCCATTCACTCTTGAGGCAGCTGCTTGTCGTTTCAGTTCTTCTTGTGTAAATCTGGCAGCCGACGCGGAAGCCTCTTCTGCACTTTGTCCTGTAGGATAACCGGACATGATTTATTTCTCCCTCTTTCGTTTGTTTGTTTGTTTGTAAGGATATTTCTCTCTATTGGTCGGTGATGAGACCAACAGTCGGTAGCTTGGAGACGCGTTTGATTAGACGTTGTTTTGGGATTGGGTTGGCAATTTTGAAGTTATCGACCAGAGCTTGAATTCATAAAAATTGGTGAATTTTGCTGTTTCGTTTTCAATCCGCTGAATACAAATGGTTTGTGTTGTTAGGCGCAATGGGGATTGTGTGAGTGGAAATGGTTGTTTTGATGTCAATATAACAAGAATACGGCGACGTTGAGCGGAACGAAAGAGACGGCAATTTGCTTTGCCAAAATGTGTCCGCGTATGTAGACAAAGTACCAGCGACAACCGACACCACTCGGTCACAAGATGCGAAACATTGGACCCACAAAGGACAACGATATCAAAAGCTCACCTCCTCTAGTCTTCTCGTGGTGGTAACACAATGTATAGCCTCCTCCTGCTGTCGAAAGAACAAAGCTAGAGCCTCCAGATATGTTGAATCCGAAGCGCGGTGATTCCAAAGGAATTGTGATGAGGTCGAGCTGTTTGATATCTCCTCCATCCAACAGACTAGAATATTTATGGGCATGGCAAAAAGTGGCATGCGATAAATCATACAGTTTCTATGCATATACGACACCAACACTTTATAAGTAAAAGTACCGTCAGCCACGCTCCCCGCGCCCTCCGAGCCTGCTGAACAGCTGTCATCCTCCAAAAAACCTTGGAGTTTCGATGATTTTATTGATTCCCCAAAACTCATCGTCAAATCGATTGATTCAAACAGACATCAAGCAGACAGACGTAGACATCATTCTTCGAATCATGATGATTCAATACTAGTGTTGGCCCCCCTTCTTCGGCTTCTGCGTGTTTTCAACGGTTCCTCAGTTGAACTCCTCTGTGTATTTTTGGGAGCATTTTCTTTGCCATCAAACGACATTTCTGTTTCACTCTCCTCCTCGGCATTGTTATCATCGCTTTCGTGATCGCTCAATTCAGGAATACTCTCGATGACTGGTTTCCTTCTTCGGGTTACCTTTCGCTTCGAAGCACGAGTTTTTGCCAGTTTGGCCTTCTCGCCTGCAAGCTCATTTTCCTTGCCAAGTTGCGCCTGCTCGTCAAGCTTCGATTCCCACTCTTCCAGACCCTGTTTGAGCTCAGGTTTTGAAAGTTTCTTGGCCTTGGTGATGATTGCTGAAAAGTGTTTGCGAATTTCTTCATCATGTAGCGCATCCTTGTATAGTTTAAAGTTATCGATCATGCACTTCACTGACTTCTCGTTCACCTTAAGCTGTGTCATGCAATACGTGATATCCGCAGTCTGTGAAATGGTAGTGCACTTCGGGAATCGATGGCATAACTTGTCAATTAGCATCTCATTCTGTCTCTCCTTTTTAATGTAGCCCAAAAGGAAGGTCATGATACTGCGGAAGTCTTCCTTGGCAACTGACGTTTGACTTAGTTGACTGATAATGTCCGGTAGCAAGTTGTAAACTGGATTGTTGCTTCGTTTGCTCAATTCATGGAAAAGTAGACGAGCCGTATCTCTCATTCTTGAATCGGGATCTCGCAAGCACAACGCAATTTCGCAGACTTGACCCTTTACCTTGACCATATCATTCAGAATGAGATGCGTCAAAACCATCAGAGTGTGACGACGAACTTTGGTTGCAGGGTCTCGGAGGCAGGCATAGAGTCTTGGAGTGTAGGGTTCTACCTCATTTGGGAAGCGGAAAGCGAGATCGCCCAGTGCAATTACAGTATTTGCTCGCAGCACTGTATCTTCTGGTGGTGCGTTTGCGAGTGCAGTGAAGACCACCGCAAGATGCTTTTCGCAAAAGGAGCTGGAGACGCACATGAATTTGCAGAGCGAGAGAGTTGCAGCTTGCAAGAGGACTCCGTTGTTGAACCGCTGGCCTTCATTGACCACAACACGCACTAAGATTGGACCAAAGATACCTAACAGACCGCGACCCACGATTTCTTTTTCTGCAATCTCGGCAACTTTTCGTTCGTTCTCAGCCTCGAGCTCGGCAGCCATTCCTAGCTCAGCTTCGATGTCATCATCTTCAGCGGCCCCCTTCATCTGTTTTGCCTTGTCCATTTCTTCTTGTCTCTTGAGTGACTTCTGGGCGTTGGCACGGCGCACCGTGCCAGAAAGTGCTTCAGTGTAGACTAGGAGCTTCAAAGCAATATGCCCAAGGACATGGAAGAACCTGGCAAGGCGCAAAGGATTACATTTTTCAACTGAGCCTGATCCCAGAGTCTGTGCATGCATTCCCCGGATTATATCGGCACAACATATCTCTGGTGAAGGAGAGATGATGAAAAGAGCGCTGATAGCTTCTTCGGAAGCCGAAAACCATTCCATGGTGTCTTTTTCGTTTAGGTCCACGCACCAGTCACCACGAGCTACGGCGCACAATTGTTCCATGATTCTCTCTAGAACCAAATATTTAGCACAAGTAGGATCGACTTGAGCTCTTTCAATTCGCTGAAGTGCAATAGCAGCTGCTCTGACGACCCCAAAATCACGTCTCTCCTCTGTCTCATCCCCAAGAGCAACGTCGAGAAGCGTCTTCAAGCGAGATTTGCTGTCCACTATACTGCTATCCGTGTTTGCCGCCATCCCAATGATTTGGATAGCAGATGCACAAGATTTGCCATTAGCAGCAGCTGCCCAAAGCGTTGAGAACACATCAGCTGGAATCTTGCCATTCTTTACAAGATGACCTACGGCCTCTTCGATAGAAGCCAGTTCACTGACATTAGCTACTTCCACCAGCACAATCAAGTTGTATGCAATTTGGTTTGCTGGAAGCACATGCTTCCCATCAGAGCCTGGAACTGCAATGAAAACGTCAATGAATGCCTTGAGAACTTCGTCCTTGATATTCTGCTCTGTTGACCACATCAGCGTCAGCGCTTGTTTCATCCCAGTAACAGCACATGGGAGTTTAAAATGCCGAGCTTTGACAAAGAACCTAAGAGCTTCCATCACATCGCTAGTATTGGCTGAAAGAAGCATACCATGAAGAGCGGAGCTCGCATTTTCAAACTGGTCAATGAAATCCAGAGCGGATTGGGCAAATTTCAACGCTTCGATTTTTGCCTTATATTCAGTGTTTGCCGGTGTCTCCTCTTCCATGATATCAGCTTCCGCAATTGCAGCAGCGAGGGTTGCACTCTCCAATTCAAGGATATCTTCCTCTGTCTCTCCATTTTCACGAGAGTCTTGTAACTTTGTCTGGTAGGCTTCGTTCAAATGCTGAGGAAGGTGAGCCTTCACGTATTCATACATCTCCTTCAATTTTAGGCGATATGGCTCTGGGTCCAATTCTCCCAAGAATGGGTTGTTTTCAAGCAACACTGTCAATAGCTGAGAGGAATGTTAGATCGTTTCAAAAAAAAGGAAAACAAAAGCAAGATGGCATTTACCTGAAGAGCCTGCTTTCTGACAATTACTGTTTTGTCTTTCAATCTATCCATAGCAATCATTGTGACAGAAATGAAACTGTCCACGGGGATTGACCCTTCCTGGACAAGTCGAATCCAAGCCTTGAGAGCTGCTGAGCGGGTGTAGGAGCTCACATCATGAGCTCGTTCTTGGAGAATCGTCAGCAGGGTTCCACGAGAGTTCTCCAAATTTGTCGGTGACATTGCGCCATCCTTGTCTTCGTCTTCTGTGGTCCCCGGCGCAGACAGCGATTTCCCAACATGATCGATAATATGTCCTATCGCACCAACAATGGCAGACCTCAAGTAGTATGGCTCAGAGTTCAAGTGCGGCATAATGTGTGAAATGTTCACCAGAACCAGACGAGGTCGACTTTGGGCCATTTCATTGATGAAGGGTGCAACAAACTTGATTCCACTGGCCTTGCCAGTATCTTGGGAATGGGTATCCAATCGTCCCATCTCTCGGATAAGTTCAATCGGCAATTTGTTCGTGGCCACTGAAGTGCACAGCTCCGAACATAAAGCAGCCATATGCTCATAGGAGTGCATCATATCCATGAGAGCGGCAATAATTGTCCCCAAGAGGGATTCACAAGAATCAACAGTAGCCGCAATCATGGCAATGGCTTCGTCTCCAGACGCAGCTTTTCGGGCAATGACACCAGTCGCGCTCTCCAGCATTTGATAGGCGATTCTGCATGGGAGTACGACTACTGATTCATCAGGGACCCCTCTTCTCCATAGACGGTTTCGATTTTCACTCATTTTTTGGGCTGCGATAAGCATTGCTTGAGCACATGCAGCTCGCATCTCCGCCATTTCGATGGCTTCTTGATTGTCGGAACGCTTCTTGCTTGAAGTCTTCAAAGTTGACGCAATCTTTGCCTCAGATTCCATAACATGCATAATTGAAAACAACATGTAGATGTGACATGCGAATGCATCGCGGAATTCTTGGGAGACTGTCGACGAAGGTGTAGCTTCCGTTTGTGATCCTTCGACTTCCATGTCTTCATTGGATGGGTTTCCTTCCGCATGGTCATCTAAAAGAATAGAAATTCCCTTCACAGCTTGGCATAGACTTCGGATCAAACTCCATCTCGTTTCAGAGGCGAGAGAAGTCGATTTTCTGTGAAGCGGAAGAATAAATTGATGTGAGACAAGAAGAGTTCACAAAACCAATCACAATGGCACAGTAGTTCATTCCTACCTGACAAGGGTATACAAAGCTTGTACTCTATCTTCGCACATCCATTTTTCTTCATCAGGATAGCCGTTCTGACTTTGAAATAAGGACATTCCTTCCGTGGCTAGTCGACGGTTTCCCATTTCCAAGGTTTTGACCAGACGACAAAAAGATAGAGCTCTTGCTTCCTCGTCATCATCGTCAAAATTATACGGATAAGGAAGGAGATTGTATGGCTCCCGCTCTAAGTCCTGGAGAGAGGAAGGGATTGGAAAGGTTGACTCGGCCATGGTGTATGTAACCCGGTCAACGAATAGTTGGGTTCTTGGTGATGATGAGATGATGATTGATCAAAATTCAAACAGTCTCGGTGCGACTAAATTTATCGCACCAAAACGGCTGTCTGTCCATCCCCTACATCAAGTCTTTTTCCCAAAACGAAAACACCGACAATGATTTTTGGAAACTATTGCAAACCTGCTGCTCGCGCGATGGGGAAATGCTCTCTTCGCAGCCTAGCATGGTTGCTGGCCCCGAACGCTGTGTCGAGTTCACACAATCATAGAGAGCTGTTGGGTCTCCGAGGAGCAGTTCATCTGCCTAAGAAGCATTCAATCAGAATTTTGGAACCACCTCCTGCTGCCAATGTGACAGTGCCAATCCACGCCATGAAGGGATCCCATCATGCTGATATTTACATCGGTTCGCCACCCCAACGACAAACTGTTATTCTCGATACTGGCTCTCGAATTGTCGCATTTCCCTGCAAATCTAAGGTGGCAGGAAACTGCAAAGGATGCGGAAAGCATGTTAATCCGTACTTTGATGTAACCAAGTCCACAACACATCGGTTTTCCAAATGTGGGAGTTGCTTAATGGACGGGATATCTACTTGTTCTTTGTATGGGAATAGATGCGCAATGGAACAAAGATATACAGAAGGTAGCAAATGGTCTGGGGATGAAGTGGAGGATGTTGTCTGGTTTGGTTCTGCCGATAAGTTGGAAAGTGTGGAAGTTGACATGCAGCTAGCCGTCTTTCACGCTTTCGGTTGTCAGTCCAAATCAGAAGGTCTATTCCGAGAACAATATGCTGATGGAATTTTGGGTCTAGCCCTAGATGATAGATCCATCATCTCAGCGACTCACAAGGCTGGAGCCATTGCAATCAATGCATTCAGTCTTTGCTTAACCCCGAAAGGAGGGACACTATCATTAGGAGGAACTCATCCCACGGAGCATCACCTTGAAAAAATGAGAATGACTCCAATCACAAGAGACCATGGTTTGTACAGTATTGAAATGGAGTCGCTGGAAGTTGGTGACGTTGTCGTGACAAGTAAGGAAGTCAAGCCATCGTTGTTAAGACGGATAAACAATGGGAAGAATGGCTGTCTCTTTGACTCTGGGACAACAGATTCATTCCTGCCCGCCATGTTTGCAGACGATATGGCACATATTGGCATGAACGTGACAGGTGGGTTGATGGACTTTTCTAGTGCCATGAGAACTCGGACATTTACCTTTGAAGAGTTTCTTAGGCTCCCCGATATCACATTTCGCTTTGCCAACAATGCAACGTTGGTTTTGCAGTCACAATATTACATGGAAAACACTCCAATCGACGACTTAACGGGAGAACCACAAAGATGGGAAAAGAGCAAATCGCTGTCAAATAGACTTTATGTCGAAGAACAGGACGGTGCTGTGCTTGGGGCGAACGCAATGTTCGGACACGATATTTTGTTTGATGCTCAAGAACACCAAATCGGAATTGCTAAGGCCAAGTGTTCTTCGATTTTTGGCAAATGACCACGCTATTGAAAACTGTTGTAATAACTGTACTTTAAAAATATTTTGAAATGACAAACTTGCCTATTCTTCAAACTCTCTATCAATATCTTCCCCTCGAACCTCCAGGTCCTCGCCGTATTGCACCGTCGAGTCGACACACGCCAGCACATGATCAATACTATCCTCATCACGAATGTTAAGAGGCAGGAAGCTGACCATAGTATAGTCGTCTAACAGTTGGCAGATACCATCGGTTAATCTTTGACGATTCCTCCGACGCCGCTCTAACCGACGACTCTCGTCGTCCCCGTCTTCGAATTTTGCTGGAAGTAAGGAGCTCCGATCTTGTTCTCGACTCCATATTTCGGAAGCACTTTCTCGATTCAGAATCAAGTCAACATTCTCTTCGGATATTAAATCGCATTTTGTTAAAACATTGACATGTGGCAGTTCTAGAGCAATCATAGCCGACAAACTCAGCAGGCTTCCAGAGATAAATTTGGAAGTATCCGAGACAAAGGTTGTGTCTATGCAAAATACCCCAATCATTGAAGATTCGTATCCCCACATTCGCATTCGATCGATTACGTTTCTCATCAGGGGAATATGGGTATATAGCTCTAGTTGTCCTGGGCAATCAAGAATCAAATAATCGTCATCACCAAAGTCGTCCAAAGCATCCTGGAGCCAATCCAGGTTGTTCAGCAGATATTCCATGCAATATACCAAGCCGCCATTTGGACCCAGCTTGAGTTCTTCCATCACTTCCTCCACAGAAATGAGATCGCGTATATCGAAAGCCATTTGATAACCAAAGTTCTCCGCTGCTGGATCCAGATTGGCGACATGAATCGTTCGTTTCCGAGGACCTCCCAAAGTTTCGGCATGTTGTTGCATAGCGTGGCAATATGTGGACTTTCCTGAACCCGCAGGGCCCTGAAAGGACAAACAGACTGGAGATCAGCACAAGCATCGATGTATTCGTATTTTTTTTGCGACTGCATGTGCTACTTACCATGACAAGTTGGATGGTACAACGTCCCATGTTTCAATTATTTTGTTTGTGTCTGCATTTCTGATTATTTTTCTTGGCCCCAGTCGTGCCTGCGCAATGGACAGACCGCATATGGTGCAAGGGAAAGTGGGTGTGGGAAAAAAGAGTTGTATATATGCTGTTGATTACAATTACACAGTTTAGGCAAACAAAACTGTTTCTTTATTTGCTCGAAAGCTTTCGAACGCCGTCCCAATCTGGAGGTGCAGTAAGGTTTCTTCCTTTCATGTAAGACATGAGCACCCTGCAAGCTCCATCACCAAGATCATGCCTTAACCTGACCAATTCCTCATTCTTATTGTTCCGGTCAAAGATGTCTCCGGGGAATTCATCTGGATCCAATTCAAGGTATCCCTCATCAATGATATTTGCAATCAATTTGTTGTCGGCCTCTTCTAGCAAGCTGTAGGCTTCCGTCCAGTTTCCCCCCAGGTACTCCTTTACACCCATGTTGAAAGCTTCCAGAAAGTCTTCACTGATATGTTGCCTCATCGCTTTCACATCTTGATCGTGATCCCAGACATTTGGCGTGTACGCCTCGGCATCAATGTCGGCTTGCGATGGGCTCCTTTCGATCAAAAAGAAATCAACCCCTTCGTGCCTTGCATCGTAAGTGAAAATTTGCTGTTTGACATTACTTCCCTTCACATACACCGTGTCAAGATGGCGAAGTTTCTTGCGACAGTTCTTGGACAATAGTTCCTCCACGGCCTTACTCAACAAGATAGTCACACCGTACTGCTTTGTCGCACTCATCATACGCGATGCCATATTGACATGTGGTGACAGGTATGTCGCATCAATCTTGTATTCACTGCCAACCGCTCCCTCCACAGCCCATCCTGCATCCATTCCGTAAATAATATCGACGCAGTACTTTCCAACTCCGTCACTGAGACGGAAGTCACTTTGCCACACGTACAAGTTTTTGTCACGATGGATTCCGGCAAATGATTTCAGCATACCCAGTAAAGCACGATCCGTGAAACCTTGGATACCAGGCAGCGACGCGAGATCGATCTGAGCATCACCCCCTCTGTTGGAGCTTCGTGCGCTACGACCGCTCCGTCTATTACGAAGGCCTGTCTTGCCGCTTGTCCTCTTTCCCTTATTCGATCGGAAGAGTTTCTCAGTGGCAACTTGCTTCTTCTTGTGCACTTCCGAGAAATCACCAATACGGAAGACCATTAAGAAAGCTGGGCCCAGATTCTTATTACACTGGCCGTGGTCACCAAGCGCCCATCGATAGACCTCATCGTGAACCACCCGTGCTACATCATTGATAAGAATCATGACGTCACGATCCAATCGCCGAAGCTGGTCACTGAAACCGTTGATAGCCACAAATCCAAAGAGCGCATAGACGCGTTTTCCAGGGACGGTCGGGTTGAAGACCACCGTTTTCCCATCCACTGTTCTGGCAAGATTTGAAGAGATAATACCAGCTCCAGCGATTCCCCAGCATTTTCGGAGCAAATCTGCAATCTTTGTGATCGCACTGATCAGCTGTTCTGTCTCGTAGTTTCCAATTTCTTTCGCATCGATCTGCGTCATGTCATCGTCGTCAGTCTTGGACCCGGACCTCATTACGTTATGTGATAGGGGATTGTCGGCATCTACATAAATGAATGTTAGCTCGCATCCGACAAAGCTAGAGATTTTCAATCAGCACACTTACATTGCAGTACAATTTTCAACATTCTTTGAAGTGGATCAAGAACAAGTCGAATGGCGTCACTGCGAAGCGCTGAAAGACTGTACAGCCCAAGAATCAGAATCCCAAGGAGAAGAAAGAACAAACTTGTATTGCTGTTGCCAAGTAAAAAAGGTGAGATGATGGCCATCAAAACCCATGCACAAAAACCAAAAAAAACTCACGCCAATGACACAGTGGGGTGGTTATTGTAGTAAACAGTCACACTGTATTCCGCTTCCGACGAAGACCCAACATTGCAAGGCACGCTTTCCAATCCAAAGAGGCATTTCCATTGGATAGCTGGCATTCTCAAATTCATTTCTTGTGCCAAGTTGGATCTGACAGTGTCCACTTTTTCTTCAAGTTCCCATCCTTTCATTTGTTCATCCGAAAAACTTCCCCATTGCAATGTATCGTCCCAAAGCTCACAAGCTTCCTGATGACCTTGCTCGAAAAGAGTATTGTTATCACAGTGAGTAATGATCCCATCTTCCCTTTGCCAATCGCAACGAACTGGAAGCACTTGCGCCCAAAGTACAAAGGTATCTTCATGCGATTTCACAAAGGATTCTGGTTGTGGAACCATGGCAATGCTAAGCCAAGAGTCTACTGCTGATTTCAAATAATCACAGTCTTCAGTATCCAGGGCTTGGACGTTATTTGCCTGTAGGACCCGTGTCAAGTCAGTCGAAATGGAGTTGGTTTTGACTCGAGAAATCAGCAATGGAAGGATGAGAACAATGGATGTCAACAAGACCAAAGCTCGTTGCGAATTCACGACCATCAATGCGGTTCCTATGGTAGCAGCATTCTTGAGACGTTCATCATCTTCTGTAGAAGATCGTTTCGTGTCATCGTCTTTTTCTCCATGACGGCTTCGATCCAATTCATCGTCATTCTTCTTTGATCCCTTGGACTTTCGTTTCGAAATTAACGTAGAAAAGGAGCTAACCGAGTCACCCGCACTAGCCCGAGTGAATCGTTTCAGCCCATTGGAGGACTTTACGGACTGATAGGTATCATTGATCAAGGCTTGTTTCCAATGTCGGACCACTCCAAAGAAACGAAAGGCTGTAATCCCCATTAGCGTTCGTCCCAGCATGACTTTTGATGGAGACTGTCCCAAAACCGCATCCATGGTACTGCGGGACCGCGAAAACAAACCTTGCTTGTCGCAGACTTCATCGTGGCGAATTGTGCACCATAATTCGGGAACAAAGGTCGCCAACGCAATCGCTTCGAAGAAAATATGAAAGAACGAGATGTGGCGTGCCGTCGTAGGAGAAAAGGCCTTGTCTGAATCCATCAAGTCGTTGTAATCGAGTGGTCGAATTAAAATCTCCAACAACAGTTCGATGACGAGACAGGCCCAAGCAACACTTTGATATGAAGGTGAGAATAAATGAAAAATCAACAAGCAAAAGTTCCATCTCTGAATACCATAGCTTACATCACAACCAATGAAATTTGCGCATCAAAGTCGGGTGGCAAAAATGCTAGATTGGCCACTTCCAAGAACAAAAAGATCAAACTGCACAGGACCAAGAGATTAATACCCGTCACTCGGACCCGACAGGCAAAGGGTGAATCTCCGTATAGCAATTGAGAGACTCGGACCTTGGCCGTCAGTCGCAATTTGCGCCATCCCGGCAAAATGGTATTGGTAAAGTAAAAGAACGGATACACAATTGCATCCACAATCCAAGTCACCACATCTTGAATGTATCCACCATCGTCCGCCAATTCAACATCATCGTTCGATTGACTCCGAATCGTCTTCTTGGCAGCTCGTCGAGCAGCCTCTTGGCCTGCTGGATCGGTTAATGGTTCCATCCATCCAGAATCGGCCCGCTGTTCACTTCCAGTGTCTGCCCGTACAACGGTGTAGTACCGATCGTCTTCTTCAAAATGCAATTGTTTGACCGTCGCCAATACAAAGTTGTAAGGTCCCCTTTTCTCATCATCTGTCTTGCCCTCTCCGTCGGGAAATCCAAATTTGTTGACCGCCGCAATGGTAAAGGTATCCTTGGGATCCTCCGAATTTGTCACATTGAGCAAGGTCAAAAACACTAAGACGGTATCGCCGGCTGAAAATTGATTCAATCGAGACTTGTTGGTATTGGTCGCCCTCCGTTCTCCCTCTTGGACGACCGCCACCGCGGCCGCCACGGATTCCCATTCGCTGTTGGAATCGTTGTTTTTGAGCTTTTCAATGGCCGATCCAAACTTATCACTTCCCAAGGAGCTAGTGGTGGTAGATGCCTTGCGAGACGCCCGACGAGCAAAACTCAAAATGGAGTTTCCGCTTGGTTTGGAAGATCCCTCTTCTCCAATCGCATGAATGATGCGATTGGAGGTTCGTCGTTGTTGTGGACCGCCACTTTCAACATCAGAATTGGCAGCTGAGCTGGGAACGGAAATGGAAAGTGGGCGGCGTCGTTCCACTCGAGAACCCCCCATGCCCCCCAACGATGCTTCGGCAGAAGAAGACCGTGCTCCGAGGCCTCCTTCCCCAGGTCCGTACATTAAGGAGGCATAATCGATTGGTGGTCCTTGAGAATTCATATTCATACCCTCGGATCGAAAGGAAGGACGAGCCCGAAAGCTGGTACCATTTCCTCCCATTCCCATACCTCCCATACCTAATAGCGCCGTATTGGTGGTATCATAGTCCAGGGTGTTCCGTTCATCATTGTCGTCGTCGTCCCCATCGTCGTCATTATCATCACTGTCTTCAAAGTCCATCATACTCACAGATTCTCCTTGCGAATCTACCAAATCAATGGAATATTCATTGGAACCATCGTCCAATTCCGTGTTAAAGACCATTTCCGTTTCTCCCACAGTATCATTGTCGGTTGAAGCCATGACGCCATCTTCCACTCCATCGTCGTCGTCGTCATCATCGTTGCTTCCTTCACTAATGTCTTCCATAAAGGGCTGGTTGGCGGCCACCATGGCCATTTGATCAATCAAGGAAGATCGTCTACGCTGGGGCATATTGAGGATTTCTCTTGCAGTGTCAACGTCTGTTACTTGTCCTGAATGATCAACGCGTGCAGTCCCCGTCGCCATTGACAGTTGTAAGGAAGAGCAAGGATGTGTGGTATGGGTTTTTTTTAATATTTGATTTGAGGTTGTCCGTGATGAATACCAGTAGTATAGGTGCAGCAGAGTCGTAATGTAATATCAACGAAAGGGCTTGTCCAATAGCGACTGTTCACGTGCAGAGACGGGGAGTTGAGCTTAACGACACGGAAGGAGACATAATTAGAGGAACACCATATATATGAAACACTAAGTACTAAATTTACGTTCAGTCTACGTAAGAAGACTGGATAAAAGGTCTAAGGAAGCACCTGGAGTTTTAGATACACTAGAACAACAATAGCAACAAAGAGAACAATAAGGCTTGTTCTCTAATAATCTATGGATGAAATCCCGAAGCCGAACAATTCCTCCAATCCGCTGCAATCATTTCCACCACGTCGGTGGTGTGGTTGGTATCATTTTTGTGGGCCATGGCCTCCAAATAGCACGCCATGTAGGGACATCGATTGTCCGTACTCAACCAATAGGAATATTCGCAAGTCAAGACAGGATCTCGGCCATATACGGCAATTCCGTTGATGTACATTCCCCAGCAATAGGCCATGGCCGAACGGGACCACCACTTGTCAAAGTTGCAGTGCATACCAATCAACCAGCCAGCGTACCTAAAGTAGTAGGAAATATAGTATTGATGGAATATTGTTATTGATAAGCAACAAGACAAGAAGTAGAATGAAAGCAAGCAGCTCAAAAAGTTCTGACGTACCAATGATGTAGATGAAAATAGTTGGATCCCAACATGGGTACCAAAAAGAAGAGCGCGCAAAGGAACAATTCCGAAATTTTTAGGAGAAGCAATTGCCTTTGATAGGCCCTCCATACATGGGCCAAAACAACCCCTCCGATGGTAGGTACCAGTGTCACCACAAACATCCAAAGCTCCCAGGGCCAAATGCAGTGCATCTCGTACAGAGTGACACTGTGTCGTAACCACGAAATAAAATGTTGACTTTCGTAGTAAATATTCGCAACGAGCAAAGGAATGATCCATCCCAAGTGATCCACTCCACGTTGTTTCCACAGCCGTCCCACTAGAAAAAAGACTACCGAGTCAAAGACAATCAAATTGCCTTCGTACCGCCAAATGTGCCACAACTCCAAATTCCGGTCTCGATCGTTCAGCAATGGAACATTGGCGACAATAGCGTGAAACAAGGCAATTAATCCAAAGGTCAATCCCAAGAATTTCAAAAGTTTGACTGCAAAGACGCCATCTATTAGCAAATGACCGCGAATGTTAATGGCCGCGTCGGGTAATAGGGTTTTCAAAAAGGGATTGTCGTCGTCACACTCATCAAGAGTCTCCCGTTGGAGGACTACTACTTTTTCCGATTGTACAATACCTTCGTCTTCTTCTTCGTCAATTTCTAATGGAGAGACTCGTGAGTAGGTTTGCAGTTGATCGTCGTCGTCCTTATCCATGATGTGCAGGTATACTATAGTGAGTGTGCGATGAGAAATGATATGATGTGATGTGATGTGATGTGATGTGTGCGCTGCTGCCGATATTCCAAAGATGATTTTCGTCGGAACGAGTTTTCATTTAGTCGAACTAGTCACGAGGTTGCCTGAAACAAAAGATTGATTGATTCGATTGGATGCTAGAGCACTTTGAATATTCTTTGCCAAACACCAGCGTCCATTCCCAAGCTACAGTTGCTGAAAGTATTAGACTTGCATGGCGGCGATATTAAGATTTGCTAAAATTGGCTTGCTGGGATGGGAGACTGTTCGAATTTGGGAGATTTGCTTGAATTTGGGACTTAATCCCAGTTCCGAATTGGCCATCATCTCAGGGCTTTTGTTTGCGACCTTTAGTTACGACATGATAGCAAAGGAGAATGAGACCAAGTTTACAGTCTTTCGATTATTTCTGTAGCATTTACAATCTAATGTTAGGTCTACATCAATACAAATAATGCTACTCTATACAATTAGATTCTCATGATCCTCCAACGTAAGCTTACTCTTTTTCTGCAAAACCTCATTTACAAATTTGAGCCCTTCACCAAAGACTTTGCTTTGAATCGCAACTGTCTGGTCCTAAAATGATGCTGCTTCCTGTAACTTTGACAACTGAGTCATCAATACGTCGGCCATGGGGATATAGATAAGGCAAGATCTGGCTGATCCTGTGGAGATCTGGATTGTCTTATCGTGAATTCTTCAACTGAATCTCGACAGCATCATTTCAAAAACCGATTGCGTCCTTGTGGTCATCTCTCTTTGCCTGACTTTTAACCATGGAATTGTACAGCACAGCAACTTGAGGTGATTTTCTCAAAGATTTTGCGCAACATAGCCACAGCTTGTTGGAATCGAGCCCCTGCTTCGTCATGATTCGCTTGATCTCGCAAGACGTTTCCTATCTTGTGATGAGTTGTCGCAGTCGAGGAATGGTCCGGTCCAAATGCCTTCAATTTGATCTCAAGCGATTTGGTATTGCTCCATTGCGTCCTCGTACTTGCCTTGCTTGTGTAAGAGGTTTCCAATGCTGTGATATGTTATTGCCGTCGAGGAATGGTCCGGTCCAAGTGCCTTCAATTTGATCTCAAGCGCCCTTTGGTATTGCTCCATTGCCTCCTCGTGCTTGCCTTGATCGCTTAGGACGTTTCCAATACAGTGACATGTCGATGCAATTGAGGAATGGTCGGGTCCAAGTGCCTTCAATCTGATCTCAAGCGCCCTTTGATATTGCTCCATTGCGTCCTCGAACTTGCCTTGATCTCTGAAGAGGTTTCCAATGCTGTCATATCCTATTGCAGTTGAGGAATGGTCCGGTCCAAGTGCCTTTAATTTGATCTCAAGCGCCCTTTGGTATTGCTCCATTGCCTCCTCGTACTTGCCTTGATCGCTTAAGACGTTTCCAATGTGTTGATGTCCCATTGCAGTTCTGGAATGTCAAAACCCAAGCGTCTTCCATGTGATCTCAAGCGCACTTTCGTATCCCATGCCTCCCCATACTTGCCTTGAATGTACAGGACGTGTCCAATGCAATGATATGTCTTTGCAGTTGAGGAATGGTTCGGTCCAAAAGCCTTCAAATTGATCTCAAGCGCCCTTTGATATTGCTTCATTGCCTCCTCGTTCTTGCGTTGCTTGTGTAAGACGTTTCCAATGTTGTGATATATTGTTGCAGTTGAGGAATGGTCCGGTCCATGTACCTTCCATACGATCTCAAGCGTCCTTTCGTATTGCTCCATTGCCTCCTCGTACTTGCCTTGATTGAACAGGATGTTTCCAATGCTATGATATGTGCGTGAAGTCTTTAAATGGTCCGGTCCAAGTGCCCTCAATTTGATCTCAAGCGCCCTTTGATGTTGCTCCATTGCCTCCTCGTACTTGCCTTGATCCTTTAAGAGGCTTCCAATGCTGTCATATGTTGATGCAGTTGAGGAATGGTCCGGTCCATGTACCTTCGATTTGATATCAAGCGCCCTTTGGAATTGCTCCATTGCGTCCTCGTACTTGCCTTGATTTTGCAAGACGCTTCCAATGCTGTGATATGTGGATGCCATTTCTGGATGATCATCACGTTGAAATACACTCTTTTCAATTGTTGACGACTGTTCATAAAGTTCCAAGGCTTCCTCAAAACTTCCTTTATTGTACAGATGTCTTGCAATCTTCTTGTATCTCCGAGCCACATCCAGGTCCATCAAACCCTTTTCTTGCAACAGCTGATCGATTTTTTCCCATAGATGTCTTTGTTTTTTATCAAATTTCTGGTTTGCAATCTTGCTACAAATCTTGGCCACCTCTGGATCCATCCAACCGTTTTCCGAGCACTTTTCTCTTAATTGTCGATCGAGTTCATCGTTGAGTCGTTTTTGTTCTTGATCAAATTTCTCTTTTGCTGTCTTCGACGGTCGCAAATATCGCATTCCACCTTCCATTCCAATCGAAAAGTCGTCAATTGTAGCACCTTGATGTCGTGAAGCTAGTTCTCCGATATGGGAGGGCCCAAGTCGATAATCTGGCCCTGCGGGGCTTGCTTCAGAAATGATGTCGTCCTGATTCTGTTCCTTTGTTGAAAGTCCACCAATAGCATTTGGTACTGCATCAGCGATTGACTCGAGTTTGCCTGAAGCACCGCCCCTCCTATTCGCGAAGGGATCTTGGCTGCCAGGTCGGTGAGGGGCGGAGTATTCGTCGTGAAGTGAGAACGTGATTGTAGTTTCATCACAAGCTTGATTATGAAGATTGATTTCGAAAAAAGTTTCAGTCATTTTGTTGTTTTCGTTCAACTATAATGTGGCGCGTCTCCTTTTATTTCTCTTTCCTTCTAAAGAATGAAATTATAATTTATGAGCAGGCTGGTGACCCGCATGATGATGAAAATAGAAATATTTCTCCAAAACGCAAGCGTCAAAGAAAGTAGAAATATATTTCCTCCAATAATTTTAACGCGCGCTTATCGCGTGTTCTCATAATTCTCGTTTAGTCGAACTAGTCCAATTTGCTTAAAACCCTCAAAGAGCAAGATATGACAGATCAACCTAGCCCCACCCCTATCAGCTCCTATACTTGAGCTCTCTCAAACTGAAATATATCTACAAAATCGCTTAATTTCAATTCAATACTAGGGATGATACCCATGTGCTGAGCAATTTCGCCAATCTGCTGGTGGATCCATCTTGTTCAACAACACATCATTGAATGATCCGAAAAACAACGATGACGAATAGTCAAAAGCGCTAGCAGCAGTTTCTTGATCCACAAAAGGGCACCTGTTGTCTGTGGAAACAAAGTAGGCATACTCACAGGTCAGAATCGGATCGCGACCATAGACAGCGATTCCATTAATGTACATGCCCCAGCACCAAGCCATGGCGGCACGAGACCACCAAACGTCAAAATTGCAATGCATTCCAAGAATCCAACCCGCGAACCTGTATGTCAACATGTTACTTGTGTCAGATTAAAACACAAAAGGATTCATAGTAAAAGTCCTCTTGTCTTCAACTCACCAATGATGAAAATGGAAGTAAGGAGATGTTATTGTCGGCCCAAGGTAGAAGAATGCAATAAGGGACATTTCCAATATCTTGATTCCAAATATTCCATCTTTCCAAGCTTTTTGAACGTGTAGCCATACAACGCCTCCAATCAGTGGAATAAGCGTACCAGCAAAGGCCCATAGTTGCCATGGCCAGATACAATGCATTTCGTAGAGCGTGGCACTGTGTCGAAGCCATGAGAAAAAATGTTGACATTCAAAATACGAATTGCACAGGAGAACCACCAATATCCAAGCCAAATGGTCTACTCCACGTTGTTTCCATAATCTCCCCACCATGAAAAAGATGATGGAATCCGATATGATGTAATTGCCTTCAAAGACGGCAATCTGCCACAGCTGCAATTTCCGATCCCGGTCCGACGAAAAATGAGAATTGGTTCGCACAAAAGTGTGAATGAGCGCAATCATTCCCACGGTCAATCCAATAAACTTGATCAGTTTCAACGGGTAACTTGCGTCCGGTAGATAGTCTCCCTCTAAAAAGAGATTCGCATCCGGCAAAACGTTGGTGTGCAAAATTCGGGACCACAACGATGATGCTTCTGAATTTCTTGTGGGAACAGTATCAGTTTCCGAGTCATCGTCTTCAGCCTCTGGTTGTTCCTGATCTGCTGTTTCATCTACAACGACAGCTTCTTCATCATTATTCTCCTGGGCGTCTCCTAGAAGTGGAGTCCTTAGAGATTCAGCGTTGTTGTCACCATCCATCGTGACATTGACTATATTCGAATATTATGACAACCTTATTATTGTTATTTGTCGTGTTAACTCTTTGGTTTCGGGACTGGGGTCATTCGTTTAATCACGCGTCAAAATTTTAATTTTTGAATGACGGCGTATATTTTGTTACTTGCAAGGGAACGACGACGACACTATAAAAAATTGAAACATGGTGCAGAGGTTGGTAGTAGCAAGAGCCAAGCTGCAGTAACAATAATGGTGTTGTCTCGACGTCCTGGTCATCGTCGTCACCCCCGAGATGGCTCGCCACCACCCAATGAGCATTCAGAAGATGATGTACCTCATCGATCGAGAAAGCTGCCAATAAGCTCCCGTCGACTCCCCAAAGTCATCGCCCTGACGGTTGTCTTTCTGATCTACTTTTTGGTGGGGCTGTCCATGCGGCTCAAGGCAAACTTGACCATATTACCTCCCAAAGGGAAACTTCGAGGAACCACCCAACAAGAAACCAATGCCACATCCTGCCCACCATTGCCCCAACGACTGCAAAATCTAAAGACGCTTCCCTTGGAGACAATGACCAAAGAAGAAATGGAGTACCAAATACAGAATCACATGGATCAAAACGAGTTTGGGACCACGGGAAATAAAATCTTGACTTGCCGGCAACACAATGTTCACTTTTGTCGTGGTGTGGTCAAAGTCTATCGTTCCAAAGCCATGTATTTTCAAGTCAAGCGATGCCTTCACATGTTGGAGGACGCTGGTATTACATCACGAATCTTGTTTGCAGATGATGAAACAGGAACCATGGTGGAAGAAGATATGGGGGAAGTCACACTCATGAACTCCCCAGTGCCTTGGGACTATAAGGACCAAATGCACCGGATTCAATGCATTTTGCAAAAACACAGCATGATTCATCGAGATTTCAATTTCCGTAATTTCATTGCTAATCAAGCGACTGGGAAAATAAACATTATCGATTTTGGTGATGCTGTAGTATGGCAAGGAGGTTTGTGGAATCCGAAAAACTACAATTGGAGGAACCTTCAGAATGTAGGTCTGGATGATGAAATATTGATGAATTATTGTTTTTCCAGCACTGTGACTGACCCATCCATCCATCCTCTTTATATATAATATTTGTATATTCATCAGATGTTTAGCCTTTGGTGGAGACGGCACGATTCCGAAGATCAGCTAAGGATCATGTTCGAGGTGGCAGAACCAATGTTGGTGGGCAAACGCATTTGGAGACAACCTGTACAACAACAACAAGCACAAGCACAAGCGCCAAAAGAGAATGAAGCAAAGGGAAAACAGGACGAGGAATAAACCAAGGGATTGACAAAAGGGAAAAGTGCCAAGTGCTCTCATGAGCCCAGCCAATGATGACGTAATCCCATGGCCCGGAAGTAAAAATCCAAAAGGAAACTCCAGCAACGAGCAATCAGATCGTTCCTTTTGAAAGGCGGTTCGTCCACACCATGTGACTTGATTCTATTGGATACTTATGACTTATGTTGTGGCCACAATCGAACATGTTTCCAGATGGGAGAACATCATTCTTATAGTAGACTATGTCTCGCAAAGACGTTCAAGCCATTACGCACGCATCACGATATTCGAATGTCCATTGCTGCTTGAAAGAAAGGCAGCGATATCGTCGTCGAAATGGTAGAGAAGAAGAAATTCTTCTTGGTGGATAGTGATTGAATGAATGAATGAATCAAGACACATCATGCTAATAAATAAGGTATCGATTATTCGACTATTGATCACCAGGTGATGAACGAATTCCAACGACAGTAGTGTACGGCACAATGAAGGATCGGGACAAATAGGAATGAATGACTTTTGACTTTTGTTCTCTTGGTGATGGCACACGAATTTTCCTTCCCTTTGATATTCCACACAAGCAGGAGAATTGAATGGAATTTGTGGGTGAAGCAGGAACGCAGCGACAATAGTAGAAGGAGAAACGAAATCTACCGTCGATTGATTTTCTCGAGTTCGCGACGAAGGACTCCGGCCAGATATGCAGTCTTGTTACGCATGGTTTGCTTGTCAATCGATCCAAATTTTTGAAAGGCTGTCATGGCAAGACTTTCGGGCAAGTCTTTGACCATACCTAAGATGCCTTCGTCCAGGGGACCATCAATTTGACCAGTCATTTGGAGATTCTGGAGTGTGAAACAAGGTAAAGGCGTTTGTTAGAAAAGCTCAATTAAACCATGGCAAACGACATGTGAACTGAATAAATGAAGATGTAAGGATTGTATTTGACGTACCTGGATGACGTATTGGACATTCATGGGAAGTTCTTGCATGGTGGCAGTGGTACGGCGGCTTTTCTTGTTGGGCGGTGGCCCATACGGATTCTGCTTTTGGAATTGTTGCATACCTGGGGCGCCATAGGGTGCTTGAAAACCTCCAGGTTGCTTGAACGGTTGCTGCTGTCCAGGTGCTGACGAATACATGTTGAGTGGTTGTTGAAGTTGCTGATGCATTTGGGGAGGGACCCCGTGTTGTTGAAGTGCCTGCACTGCCGACGCCGCTTTATCGGCAATTCCAAGAATATCCATGATCCCAGCTGGAGTTTGATGTTGCTGTTGATTCAGTGGCTGCTGGTAATTGTTCATGGGTGGGGCCTGTTGTTGCATGTACCCTCCTCCTTGCTGCATGGGTGGCAAGTATTGATTTTGCAGCTGTTGTGAAGGATTCGTGTACGATTGATTTGAAGGTGCTTGCATAGGAGGGGCGAGATTGTTATTGCCATACATTTGATTTGGAATTCGACCTGGAGGAGGAGGGGGTGGTGGAGGAAGACCACCCATACCACCCATTGGGGCACCTCCTGGCATGTGAGATTGAAGAGAAACATTCCCATATTGCGAAGCAGGGCCGTACGAAGAAGAAGCAGGTCCAGAGACTGATTGGGGGCCATACTGTGAGGTTGGAGGGCCTCGCTGTTGATGTTGCTGACCATAGGCCATGTTCGGTTGCTGGCCTGGGTACGATGGATTCATTCCAGGACGAGGCGGCGGAGGTGGCGGTAGAGGAGGACCTCCACCCATTCCAACCATCGGAGGAGACTGCTGATACGATTGTTGCTGTTGCCCATAGGGCTGATTTCCCATATAGGGCGGCTGCTGTTGCTGCGGCGGCCTCATGTTTGGCGCAGGTCTGGCTTGATCAAAATTGTTCCGTTGGTTTCGATACCCATCGTTATGGTCCTGAATTTTACCACGATAATTATTTTGGTCCTGAAAGAAGAGGTAAAAAAATTTAATTGATGACACGTTAGAAGAATCACATTGAATAACGCGATATACAAACATAAATCAAATCTGATGGACATACAGGACGTTTGTTCTTCTCTTGTTTGTTCTTGTTCGCATGAGGATTGGCCTCACCCCGCATGTATCGATTCAAGATTCCCATGAAATAGCTTCCAAAGTTTCGAATCTGTCGGCGTTCGACACTGGCCAATTCATCAATCGCCAAGAGGGCATCCTTTTCCGTAAGCATACGAAGCTTCATTTTGACCTTGTTGCCCATTTCTTCCTCCGTGCAAAACTGTTCCCGAATCAATTGTGCAATCCGTAAGTTGACGGCGGGAGTCAAGGAAGTGCCCATGCCGGCTTCTTGTCCTGCCGCAGTTCGTTCTTGGACGCTGACATAGCGCTTAATGACTCCATAGAGATAGGCTCCATGATTGCGAATGGAACCTTGTTTGACTTTGACGGCATCGTCGTACTCGGTAAGAGCATCGTTGATAAGATTTGTAGGCAGGCTTCTTAGAGTATCCAAAAGACGTCCTTGCAAGAGCTTGTTATTGACAGACTCGGGCATGTTGACACCTGAAGGAAGATTGTAGGCCTCAGGACCCGAGGAGGATTTGGCAGGACTCGGGGAGGCTGCTTTTGGTGGTGATTTGGGAATGGTATTCCTAGGAATGGTAGTGGACCTTGGAATGGGAGATGTAATGTTACCTCCCGAGGCCGAAGAAGTGCGGGGAATGGGAGCATCCATCTTTTTGGCAGGACTGGGATTATTGGCAGGTGCAGGTGAAGCAGCCGCGGGTGCTTCGACGGGAGCTGGTGCTTTGTCGATAATAAACGTAGAATTCGACTCTGGAGCCGGAGCTGGAGCTCCTTCTTTGCTTTCTTCAGCCGCTTCTTCTTGAGCGTCTTCTTTAGCATCTCCATTGGCTTCTTCAGCCGCTTCCTCATCATCGGATCCTTCTCCAAAGAGGTCTTCATCGTCATCAGAACCATCAGCGTTCTCGTCTGCATTTGGAGTTTCCTCTGTAGCAGCGCTTGGATCAGGATCTTCAGTAGACATGTCGATTTCTACTGCGTTGATTGAAGGATACAATAGTTGAAAGAGTCAACAACAAGATGAAAAGGAGAACGCGTCAATGGATATATGATGACCAACCGCAGCTAGCATGGATTTTGCAAGGCCGACAGACGGTTTCGGTTGGATACTCTTGCTCCGGGTCTCTTCTTATTCGGGACTCGTCCTACATCCACTCATTCACGACTACTAGAGAAGAAGAAACGTCAGTTTTTGAACCGATGATATTTTATTCAAAAATTGAACATCACAATCACCACCAACAACCAAATCGACACGTGTATATATTGAATGAATTGTTGTTCACACCACTCCTGAATAAAAAGGCAACCATAGCATTTCTTTGAAAACATCGAAAAAAAGAGCATCAACATGAGAACAACGAGGACTTCAAGATTACAGACTCTATCCATGCTCTGCATGCTGGTGGTGACAATCTTGACATCCTCGGCGGTCTCCGCATTACATCGACCTTCCCGCGAACTCCCTGCTTCGGTAATGGGATGGCGCGATGAGGAGGATTCCACAAGAATACCATTGAAATCTTTCTCTGATTCTTCTTCCTTTGTGACGGCAAAAAAAGCAGCAACGGATGCGGCACCATGTCCTCGTACTAGTCCTCTTCAGGTGGTGTCAAGAGGTGGAGGAGGAGGAGGAGGAGATGTCAAGAAAAATGTCCCTGCTCCTGCACGAAACAACCCCAAAAAGACGACTGTTCTTGTCACTACAACTGTAGTAGCATGTCTTCTTTGGAAATTTCGAGAACCTCTTGGGGCAATCTTTAGCAAGGACAAGATCCAATCGAAAACCTTGGAAATCTTGGGCAAACTAGATTCCCTGCCCAAATTGCAGTCATATGCTAGTTACGTGGGAGGAATGGCACTTTGGGAACTCTTTGGCCTTTCCACCATTCCGGTGGAAACGGCTGCTGGAATGGTCTTTGGATGGAATGGTATTCTCTTGAGTGGATCCGGCAAACTCTTGGGAGCCATTGTTGCGTTTTTACTGGGTCGATATGGAGCCTTGGCCCATTGGATTCAATCCAAACTCTCGTCGAATTCCTTTTTGCAAGATGCCTCCCATTCCACAGAAGACAGTCCCTTGAAGGTAGCCTTCTTGATGAAGATGAGTTCCTTCCCAGAAACCATCAAGAATTATGGTTCGGCATTGTTGAGTCCCATTAAATTGTGGATGTTTGTGGTGGCCACCTTTTTTCATGGAGTGACCTTTTCCGCTCTTTGGACCTATTTGGGCGTCGATACGGCGGCTCGACTGGAGAATACCGAGCTTCCAGCCGATGGCAAACTGCAATTCTTGTTGGCGGCAGCCTTGTTCAATGGTATTGTGATCTCGCCACTGTCCATGGCCTATTGGGTCAAGATGATGCAAAAATCAAAGCAGCAGGCAGCAGCATTCTCCTCCTCCTTTCAAAAGACCAAGAAGCGATAGTCCATAGTATAAATGCTAGCTCTTGGTTTTAACAGATAATGGGATATGATGTTTTAAAAAAATAATAGTAGTCCGAACAATGATGATCGTCATAATGATGGTAATAATATTAATATTACTGTATTTTATAAAAAAGAACATATGTACACATATTATATCAAGTTTCATACTGACAAAAAAAACGATTCCTTCACGACTGTAGCATGTACAATGACCACAACGAAATGCAGTGTGTTACAAATTAGTCGTCATCATTGTTGATAATGGAGATAAAGGAAGCAACATGCGACGCAAGCATTCGAAGCAACCGCTCATCAAATTCAGTAAAATGCCCAGGCGTCCCGTCGTCGTTTTTCTTGTTGCAGACTTCAATGATCCCCAAAATCTCTCCTTCCGCGTCCTTGATTGGATGCGCCAGTATCGATCGAGTGACAAAGCCAGTCGATTTGTCAACCGTTTGGTTGAAGCGATCATCCTTGTAAACATCCGGAATATTAATGACCTTCCCACTCTTGACACAGGCCCCAGCTATGCCCTCATCCGCGGAACAATGGATAATACCATCGGTTCCAGTTGCCACCTTGGACCATAGTTCCTTCTTTTCCTCGTCCAACATGAACAAAGTCGTTCGTTCGGCATGGAACGTATTGGCCCCATCGCCCATGACGGATTCAAAAATCGATTGGAGCTCCTTTGCCTTTCGTGCCTTTTCATTCCGATCCGTATCCATGAAAAACAAACACGACATGCCCAGGAGGCATCCCACCAAGACACCGGAACAGGCCCCCAGGGTACTCCACCTCCGTGAAATGCCCAGATCCAGTTGGTCGGGACTTAAGGAATGCGTCGGCAACCCCAATTTGGAAACCGTGGCATCGACAATCCCCCCCGACGTGACACCCACCACATCACTGCAACATTGGCCAAAACCAGCGGCGGCCAAGGTCGATAGACCAAAGGCAACTCCAAAGGTAGCATCAATAAAGTCACCGGCAGTGATCATAACCAGGTTGTCCATGAAACCGAAACCAACCATTGGAATTGAGGACTGTAGAGCGAGTATTCGTAGTTGGTCGGATGTTGGAAGGGTGTGTTCTTTGGATGTGGCGGCGGATACTGACGACAAGCTCCGAACATGATGATGATGATGATGATGATGATGACGGCAGTTGTTGATGATTCCTCGTTGTGGATGATGTTGCAACAACGATGATGGGTTGCTGTTGTTGAGACGAAGAAGATTTTGAATTCCCTTTGGTCTCACAAGGTGAGAATGTAGTGCAATTGGGATTTTCATTGGAAAACGAAAGAGAAAGAAATGCGTGCCGTGTGTTTGCTCTTGTGTGTTACAATGTATACTGTATACTGTATACTGGATGTTGCGGTTTTGTCTTTCTTCCGACAATTGTTTTCGTCGTTCTCCCACCACGGACCTTGTTTCGCCAATTTGCTTCTGATGATGCGTCCTGTGACTGGTGGCACACTCGTGACTGTAAACTGCTTTGACTCCTTTGATTCATTCATTGATTATTCCTCGAAGGGCATCGACAAAAAGGAAGATATATATCGCATTCCATATCTGCAATGCCATTGACAACATACACAAGTACTGTATTCCAATACAGTACAACAGAGTAAGCGACGCTACCAATGACAGTGTTGCTAGAGAGACACAAATGGGCTCGCTGCATATTGCTTCTTACTGTCCTACCAGGCCTCTTCACCTATGTGACGCTGACCAACTGGATTCGAGCCAATGAATGTTGGTCCTTGTTCCGACACCCAAGTACTATGAAAAGCATGGAGGAGGATCTCGCTACTACTACTACTACAATTGACCCAACAATAACTTCAATTTCTTCCGATATTCTTCACTGTCGAAGTCGGAGAATACGATTGCCATCGGAAAGCAATCCCAGCATTGTCCGACTCACGCAAAGTATGATGAACACGGATGATTATGTGTATGATGATATTCCCACAAATTGGGAACAAGTGTGGTTGTTTTCTGCGCCCAACAAACAGCAACAACGACAAGAAGACGGGACTTCTCCATCAAATGCAGCAGCGTCGACTACCATCAACAAGTATGGATTCCGGTCCAACAAGAACAAGAACAAGCAAGAACAATCTCAGCAGCAACAGAAGACGTCTCTGATACCCTTTGCCACCTACTTGTTGGGAGCCATTAACATTGGTCTGTATTGGGTCTATTGGAACTATCGAGTGGATCCTGGTCGGATTGTTCACAATATCGAGATCCTCCAAGATTATGGAAGAGCCTTTACGTCCACCTTTGGTCACTTTGAAATCTGGCACGTTGGAATCAACATGATGACGCTCTTTAGTTTGGGACAAATGTTGGAAGAGCAAATATATGGATCCATTCCCTTTTTGATGTATACCGTTTCCTTTGTGCCACTGACGGCCATTGTGGTGGTTCTCTTGCAACGTTTTACGACTCCCAAATCAATGGTGGGGTTCTCGGGAATTCTCTTTGCCTGGAGTGTGGTGGCGACACTCTCCTCCTCGCAATCCTGTCCGATCATGTTCCTGCCAGACTTTTGTTTTAGTACCTTTCAGTTGTTTGGAGCCGTACCCATCAGTTTGGGTCCTCTGGTCCAGTTGGTAGTTTTGCAAGTGGTCTTGCCGCGGGTCTCGTTTGTCGGGCACTTGTCGGGGATTCTGGTGGGGTTTGTGTGGCATTGGACTCTCTTGCCACCGTTGGAGTGGTTGCAACCAACCATTTTGTTTCCCATTCTTTGGAGTATTGGAAAACTAGTGCTCCCTCGCTTTCCCTCTTGGGATGTTATCATCACGCCGGTTGCGAGTAGTAATATTACTACTAGTAGAGGTGGAGGAATCAGTGGAGGATACACTGTGGGTGGTGGTGCTGCTGGTTCCGAGGCTAGAGGAGTGACCCCCTTGATATGGATTCGCAACGCTTTGTTTGCACACTGCTGTATATTGGCTTTGATCGTTGAGGGTGTGTGGAACAGTACCATCATGAGCCAAGTCTTGCTGATTTTGATACTGGCCTGTATTGCCAACGCCCGCAAGACCAGCAATAACAATGGCGATACCAGCAATATCTATACAGATTGGGCCATGATGGGACGGGGGTACATTATCTTTGTTGCCGTTACACTCATTACGGATGCAATGACGGTGATGGGTTGGTTCTGTCTTTCTCAAAGCATCACTGGCTTGGTGGCATGTGGTATGGTCCTTCGGTTTGTGTTGCTGTACTCGAGTCTCTGCATAATGTGTCACATGCTATACGTTGCCAACCAAACGCTTACTGGAAGCATTTGGTTCCATGCTTGCAACTGGCTGATTCTAGAATCCTGTCACCCAATTGGTGGTTGGCTACTCTCCCATCTGGAGCGATTGGGTTCCTCTGGCACAATGTCATCATCCAACAGCAGCAGAGGCGGGGCGACGACTCGATATTCACGGCTAGTGACAACGCCTCCCGCATCGCCAGTGAAACTAAATCACGAGCCAGCACAAGTTTCCAACATTGTCTAGAGAGGATTGATGGTTCAAAATTTAATAATTGTACAATACTAATAATAAGGAGTAATCATGTACATAAGCTTACACGATAGCAACTTGAAACGGCAGTTTTCCAGCAAGGCAAATAACACACAATCCATTCACCGAGTGGGAAAGATCTTGAATGGTTTATTGTAGGGCACAGCTGGTTTGCCTTCTTGCAATCGTTCCAATACGGTCATGTCACTGACACACCACCGCTTGGGACATTTGTACTTGACCGACCCATACCACCACGACATGGACGAGGCAGGTGCCAAGACATGCAGATGCAAATGATCAACGGATGTAAAGGGTGGAATGTGAAAGCAGAGAGTGTAATCGCCACTAGCCAGTGCCTCGGGATGGTATTCTTCAATCAACGACAGTCCCATTTGATGCATTTCTTGTACCAACTCGATATCTGTTCGCGATTGTGAATCCAAGGAAAAGACGGATTCAATGTATCGTTTGGGAATGACCAATCCGTGCAATTCCGCAGCTGGAGATCGATCTTCAAACGCCAAGAGATTGGTGGTCTCTGTTAAAGTACGAGCCGGTAATTTGCCGCTCAATATTTGTCCAAATACCGAAGGATTGGTGGAATAGTCCACTCCCGGAGGTGGTGCGTGGTAGGTAGTTGCCTTTGGGATGCTTTCGATAGGTCCTTTGGCGCTTGCTTCACTGCTCGTCAAGAATTGAAAACAACCTATTCCAGCCATTACTACAGTCCCAATGAACTTGAATCGTTTCATGCCCTCAGGGAGCATGGGAATGATTTGCTACACGTAGTCACAATGAATGTGCAATTTATTGTGAATCAATGAATCAATCAAATGACATGACAAAGTTTTCAGTCGATTGAATGACTTCTTCGACTAATCCAGTTTCTGACTCGTTCGACTTGTTAGCCGGCCTGTCATTTTTTTTTCATTTCAAAAATTCAACGTAAAAGCCCGTAGGCAATTCACGTAGTATATGCGGACAAGAAAGCAACCATTCCATAACATCATCGAAAGCACCATGGACGATTCCATTAAAGCCGTACTGGCTTCCTTCGTGATTATTGCTGCTGTTCTCGCCATGCCAATGTACATTGCCTACTCTTCGAGACCACCAAAGGAAGCGGCCAAAACAGAATAGATGAATTCTGGTCAATCAAATTGATCAATCATTCCAAGAAGGAACGATCCTCAAATCCTACCCCCGCCAAAGCCGACTAGAAGAAGGCAAGCACTTCCAATAGCATCAACAAATAGAAATCAATTTTGAAACATCTATCTTTCCATAATCTAGTTTTTTTAAGTGTGTTGCTATTTTCATGCAGTGTTGTCATGTTGAATGTCTATCGCCATCGATCGATCGATCGAAAATTAGGAAATCGATTGACTCATTCGACTTTTCAGACGGATTTCAAACACATCCTTTTCCATCATAATCAATAATCTTGTGGTTCCATCATCATCTAGTGGCATATAGTAGATAGCCACCTCCCTCGTTCTCCTTTTTTACACACAATATATAAGACCCCATCCTTCATCATGCCAAAAGCGGAAAAGGGCAGCGTGAAGGACATTGCCAATCGGATGAAATCCAGAGGCCTTCAAAAACTCAAGTTTTATTGCCAAATGTGCGAAAAGCAATGTCGCGATGCCAACGGTTTCAAATGTCATTTGACTTCCGATGCTCATCTTCGTCAAATGAAGATCTTTAGTGACAATGCGGGAGGGATCATGGACAAGTTCTCCAAAGAATTTGAACGCTCGTACATGCAAACCCTTCGCACCCGACACGGCACCAAGAAGGTCAATGCCAACAACGTCTATCAAGAAGTCATTTCCGACAAGGGACACATCCACATGAATGCTACCCACTGGACCACATTAAGTGAATTTGTGCAGTATTTAGGAAAGTGCGGAAAGTGTGTGGTGGAAGAGACGGAACGTGGATGGGATATATCGTACATTGAACGCGATGTGGGCATTTTGGCACGACGCGAAACCTTGCAGCGTAGAGAAGAGGCTGAAAAGGCAGCCGAAGCGGCAGAAGCGCAACGAATGGCACTCCAACGAATCGAAGCGGCCAAGGCGTTGGATCGCGCGGGAGGAACCGTGCACATGGAAGCGACTTCGTTGGAACGGAACGGTGACAGCAAGCAAATCAAAGTGGCCTTGACGTCCGCTAATACTTCAGGAGGAATCAAATCTAAAGTCAAGAAAGCTTCCGTATTTGGTGAAGATGAAGACGACGAAGAGGACGAAGAAGAAGAGGGGCCACCAAAACTAGCACCACCTGTATTCAACATGCCAGTAGCTCCCGCCGTGTCAAACAACAACAACAAGAACAACAACAACAAGAAGAACAACAACAAGAGGCAATCCTCTAGCCTCAAAGAGAAGGACGAAAAGTCATTGAAAAAAGCCAAAACGAAATCGACATCCTCTTCTTCGGACCGAAAGGACTATTGGCTGCATCGAGATATACTGGTCCGGGTCATTACCAAAAACTTTGATGGAAAGTATTTCAAACGAAAGGCAGTGGTGGACCAAGTCATTGAGAAGTATGCGGCACAAATAGAAATATTAGACTCCAGCAAGGATGCCAAGGATGGTGGAGCTGTATTGCAATTGGATCAAGATGACTTGGAGACTGTAATTCCAAAGCAAACTGGCAAAAAGGTCCGGATTCTTAATGGTCGGTATCGAGGCGAAAAGGCTATCGTAGTAGACTTGAACAAGCAGGACTATGTGGGAGTATTGGAATTACCGAATGGCAAAATTGTCAAGAGGGTCCCGTACGAAGATTTTTCCAAGATTGCATGATGAGAATAGTAGCGTTCGTATGGTGTCGTTGGACCAAGCACTTTCCTCCTCTCGGCCAAACAAGATTGATTGATTATTCTTTGCCGAAGTGAGTTCATTGATGCATCTTCGAACCTTATATCAGTTCGCCGCTATGCTACTGGTAGTCACTGATCCATCATTTGCTTGGACGGAAAATGGGTCACAATGATTCATTCAAGAAATCCTACAGTCCTTGTGATGCTTTCAACGGCAGGCACGGCATTTTTCACTAGCCCCTTGGAAGTATCACACAACATTACTGCTCATACTACTAAAAGTTGATAATATGGTGCAGTCTTGCAAAATCAATAATATTAAATGGCAAACAGGGGCCCATCAAATATTTACACAGTACAATGCTGTATAGGACCTAGTAGGAAATAATAAAAAATGAATAATTGTGATCTATTTTCTTACAACTTGCTTCTCGTTCACAAAGAACCAGTTATCATTGAATTGCTTGACAATTTCCTGTGTGAAATTAGGCGTCTCAATGAACTTGTAAAACTTGCTTTGTCCACTTTCGTCAAGTCCCTTTCGGAGCGCCGTGGTGGCATCTTCCAATCGATAATGTGGTACTTTTTCAAAAAATAAGTGATGAATGACATGCCCATCCATCATGTGATGCGACAGACGGTTGATCCAGGTTCCGTAATTTCGGTCCACCGTTTCAAAGGCCCCACGTTCAAAGGTAAAGGTATCGTCCGTGTACAATTTTCCATCGTCGCTATGATGTTGCAGGTAGGTGACCATGAACAACCAAAAGGACATGACGCACCATGGGATCATGCACACCACGGTGAAATCGGCCAATCCCAAATTCAACCAAAGCGTCGCCGCGGTGGCAAGAGAGACTGCCACGGAAATCAAACCATCCTTCTTTTCGTCTTTGGAGGCTCCTTCCCACATTCGACCGTAGAAAAACACATGGCCACCATCTGGTACTCCCGCCAGGAGGTAGACGAGGTACAGAATTGGCAATTGAAGGTTTCGTGTCTTGTAACTCAACTTGATGAGCGGATGCAAATCGTCGCTTTCTTCCCGAATGAACCATTGATGGGAGTAATCCTTGGTCAAGTGATTGTGTCCCAAATGATGTTTCTTGTGCGATTTGGCCCATGGTAAGAAGGGCGTCAAACAAATCATGGAATGTGCCATTTCTCCGACGAATCGATTGATCTTTTTGTTCTTGGAGACGACCGAATGTCCCGCGTCATGTCCAATGCACCACATGCACCACATGGCAAAGCCTGTGAGAACCTGCAGGGGTGCCACCATCATTCCCTGTAGTAGGATAGGTGCCGAATGGTAAAGTTCGGAATGGACCACCGTGCTCAAACATCCCATGGTGGCTGCGACGGCAACAAAATCGACGGCAAAGTAGAAGAGAGACGTGGCCGTGTCAATTTCAAAGGTATTCTTGGGAAGCATCTTGACCACCTCTCCAAGCCTTGGTGGATCTTGAGTAGTAGTAGTAGTAGTAATGACTGTTGATTCGATATCATCTGCAGTAGTTGTAGTAGTACTGTCTTGTTGGTCAATGTCACCTTGTACTGTTCCGGGTGGTTGCAGAACGGTGCTGCCCAATGCCATACTGTTGGTCGAAACACGACGACGAGGAGAAGCCACACTCCTCGTCACGTGAATTCTAGGAGCATTGTTGCTGGAAGACGAAAAGGCCGCAGCGGATGCAATGACATTCAGCACAAGAATGGATCTGAAGGCTATTCTCATGGTTACTGAAGCAATCTGAATGAAATTCTGACAGATATAATATCGGAATGTGTGATGAAGAATCCAGCAGATGCACCAAAAAGAAAGATTTTCAAACCATCGGTGGCGAAAAATGTGGTAGGTGGCCACCAAAACGTCATCGGAGGAAGTGCGAATTCTTTTGGTCTATTGATGGGACAGAAATGTGACATGAGAACAAATGTCAAAACGCACCACAACTGCAAGATCAAAACGTTGTAGTAATGTAGGAATCTGGAATTTCCTCTCGCGTTGCCAAAATGACCATTCATTGATTGAAACATGAGACATGAGGCTCATGTGTGTGTATGTCACATGTTTCGCGCGAAACCCAGACCCAAAATTGCCAATCAAAACAGGCAGTGCCAGACATCAGTCATAAAATCGAACGTAAAAACCCGTACCGATATTCAAGGTAGGTCAACCCAACGTGTGGACGAGAAACAAAAATTCCATCACATCCATCGATTGCGCAAGATCGTTCGTACAGAGTATGGACGACGATTCCTTCAGAGCCTTCCTGACCGGGATCTTGAGTGTAGCGGTTTGTCTCATATTGCCAGCGTATATTGCCTATTCTTCTCGTGAAGTGCCAAAGAAGACTGTCGTCAAAGAGAAATCGAATTCTGTTAGTGAAGGAGAATCATCATCATCATCATCATCCAAAGCAGCAGAACGATCCGTAAGCGACACCAAAAAACCAAGCAGCAACAGTAACAACAACAAAGAGAGTTTCAACAAAATGTCAGAAGAACAAGTCACCCAAGGCCGTCGTGCCACAGAGGCTCAAGGTCCGTCCATGGACATGAATAAGAAACAAATTGGCGGAGATTCCTTTGTCCAACGTACCAAGAATCCCGAATGGTTGAAGACTCGCAATGACATTATTGAAAAGATCAAGGCCCGCCGTGCCGAGGAATTTTCCTCCAAGAAACCAGTGGACATCACCGTCACCATGCCGGACGGAAATGTATTGGACAAGCAAAAGGATGGAACCCCCTTTCAAGCCTGGAAGACTTCGCCTTACGATGTGGCAGTCGCCATTAGTCAAGGATTGGCGGATGCTTCCATCGTCGCGAGAGTCACCTACGAAAAATATGTGGACGATTACGATGCCGTCCAAGACGGGAGTGCCGGAGCGGATATCATGGAATTGGAAGAAGGACATGAAGAAGAGGACACCAGCTCGGAAGACAAATCCATGCTGTGGGACATGACTCGACCGTTGGTGGGACCTGTTTCCAAATTGGAATTCCTCAAGTTTGACGATCGTGATGCCAAAAATGTCTTTTGGCATTCGTCTTCCCATATCATGGGAGAAGCCTTGGAACGTCTCTTTGGTAACAAGCTCACAGTTGGACCTCCTCTGGCCAATGGCTTCTTTTACGATTCTTACATGGGCAAGGATAATCTTCGAGAAGATGATTGTAAGTGGGAACATTGATATCACTTTGAATGATTCCATTTCTGTCTTCTAACAACAACACATGCCCTACTTATTTCCCCCCCATTACAACAGACAAGTCAGTGGAACAAGAAGTTGGCAAGATCGCCAAACAGAAGCAAAAATTCGAACGTGTGGTCATTACCAAGGACGAGGCATTGGAACTCTTTGCCGACAATCCCTTCAAGGTGCAAATTTTGACCAACAAGGTTCCGGATGGGAGTCGCACCACCATTTACAGATGCGGAGACTTGATTGATTTGTGTCGGGGTCCTCACATTGCCCACACTGGAAAGGTCAAGGCCTTTGCGGCCACTCAAATCTCGGCTACCAACTGGTTGGGGGATACCGACAATGATTCGCTTCAACGAATTTACGGTATTTCCTTCCCGGACAAGAAACAACTAAAGGTTTGGAAGGAGAATATGGAAAAGGCAAGTTATTATCATTTGTGCTCCAGTTGATTGCAAAACATTGACAAGGGGGGCAAGGACGAAAACATACGAATCTCATTCTCGGAAACTCATGACTGAAACAAATCCATCTCGCTGATTCTACTGAGCCCCCTTAATACCTTTTATTGTGAAATCACCATTGCTCGATCCAAGTGATTGTTTCTAACACTATTTCTGTCTTCCAATCTCAGGCCAAAGAACGTGATCACAGACGCATCATGGCCAAGCAAGAGCTGGTCTTTTTCCACGAACTATCTCCCGGAAGCGCCTTTTGGCTTCCACACGGAAATCGTATCTACCAAAAGCTCATTGAATTCATCCGAAAACAATACTGGGACCGTGGATACGATGAAGTCACCACACCAAACATGTTCAACCTCGACCTGTGGCACAAATCTGGTCACGCCATGCATTACAAGGACAATATGTTCTGCTTTGACGTCGAAGGACAAGAATTTGCCATGAAACCCATGAATTGTCCCGGTCACTGTCTCATGTTTGACAGCCGGATTCGATCCTACCGTGATTTGCCACTCCGATTGGCCGATTTTGGCGTCCTGCACCGCAACGAGCTTTCGGGGGCCTTGACTGGACTCACCCGGGTCCGGCGGTTTGCCCAAGACGATGCCCATTTGTTCTGTCGGGAGGATCAAATCACAGACGAGGTCAAGGCGGCTTTGGAATTCATGAAGTTTGTGTATGATATCTTTGGCATGACTTACAAGTTGGAACTTTCCACTCGGCCGAAGAAGGCTCTGGGTGAAAAGGAACTCTGGGACAAGGCAGAAGCGTCCCTGGCACTTGCCATGGATGAATTTGCTGGAAAAGGAAACTGGAGAGTCAACCCTGGCGATGGAGCCTTTTATGGTCCCAAGATTGATATCAAGGTCATGGATGCCATGGAGCGTATTCACCAATGTGCTACCATCCAATTGGATTTCCAACTCCCAATCCGGTTTGATTTGAAATATACCACAGATAGCAAGGAAGAAGGAAAGCAATTTGCGAGACCAGTCATGGTTCACAGAGCCATGCTGGGAAGTGTGGAACGTATGTTCGCAGTTTTGTGTGAACACTGGGGAGGCAAGTGGCCTTTGTGGTGCAGTCCAAGACAGCTCATGATTGTCCCTGTCCATGCGCGATTCAACGACTATTGCGAGACTGTACGAGCCAAGTTCCACAAGGCTGGCTTTTACGTGGATGTCGATACCTCCAAGAACACATTCCAAAAGAAGGTTCGTTCAGCCCAACTAGCGCAATACAACTACCAACTTGTTGTGGGAGAAACTGAAGAGACCAACCAAAGTGTGAACGTTCGTAATCGTGACAACGAGGTCGAAGGTGAGATCAAGGTTGATGAACTGGTGGAGAAACTCTTGACTGCTGTAGCGGAATTCAAATAAGAAATATAAAGCAAGTATCATTTTCATTTCAATAACATGAAGCGTATTATTATTCAGTATGTATCACATCGTTTTTATTATTTCAGCATGCCGGAAATATCCGATGTCGTTCGTTTGCGACGTTCCCGACGCGGCCTTCCTCCCCTTTTGCAGGCAGCAGCAACTTCAGTGGCAGTAGCTTGTTTGTCAGATGTACCAACGCTGCTGGCAGGAGAATCGCTTCGTTGTCTATTACTGCTGTCTATCTGCACTACCTCTGGGCGTTGAGCCTGTGTCCCACGACGCATGATAAGACTTGCGCGACTGTCGACCAACGGCTGACTGGCTGCATTGGAAGCAGCAGCAGCCATCTGCAGTTTTCTGGCAAGTACCTTAGCTTCGAATGTTCTCGATGCCTTGAGGATTGACCTTCTGAAGTCGTTGTGTTGTTTGAAGGTCTCGCCGCCATTTGTGCGTTCGCTCGGGAAATCACTCCAAGAGCGCGTCATTGGGGACACGTGGTCTTCCAAGGATCTACATGAATGTAGCTCAATTGGCCCAAGTGACATCTCACCACTTGCGCCATCTTCGTCATCTTCTTCATCTTCAGTGAGTTCTGCTAAATGGTCTATGCCTGATAGATCTGCTTCGTTTAGTGAACTCCGCAGTGACAGTGGCTGACTTCCCAAGGACCCCGATCTGATTCGTCTGTGAGTCGGAGAGGGCGGCAATATATCAAGAGGAAATTTGGTGTCAACACTTGGCTTCAGGGGGTCGTTCTCAGCTTCGGGAAGACCGTCAAGCGAGGGCATCTTGAGACTTGGTGGGCTCTTCTCAAACTTGGCAAAAACTGCATGCTTGACCTGCGGACTCATTGAACCCTCAGGTACAGCTGGAAGAGGAGATCCCTCACTGACTTTCGGCAACGGCGTCCTCTTGATCAAAGTTGGTTGCTCCAATTCTCTGCCGCGACCTTTCAAAATCATACGAAAGTCATCATAAGTAATTCGACCGAGAGGGCAAGCATATTCGGTCATACCCTCTTGCCACATCTGAAACATGTCATCACTCTCATTTCCACTTCCAAAAAGGTCCTTCACGTCCTGGAAAGTAATAAAGCTAAAAGAAAAGAATCAAGGTATACGTTAGCAATGTCTGGTGTCGTTTTTTCCAAACCAATAAAGAGCAACCAGTTGATCCAACTTCAACAACTTACCCAGTACGGTCATAATCCAAACGATCAAACGCAAGTTTGACGTTGCGTTCATCAAAATTGCACTGCGACAAACTTGCAGCAATAAACTCATGAAAGCGAATGGATTCGTCAGACTTCTTCGACCTCAATTCGTTGAAAAGATCATCGAGCTGGTCTTCGGTCAGTGGTCCCAAAGCGGTACTACCTGCTTTCTTGGTTAAAACTTGCTTGAATTCGAGCAGCGAAATTTCCCCATCGCCGTCATCGTCAATCTTCTCAAATTCTTCTCGCATTTCAGAAATTTGTTCTGGAAGCAGAGTGAAACTAAGAACTTCACAAAGTGCTTTTCGAATGGCAGAATATTCTCGGAATTCCACAAGCGCCGAGATGACCTTGGGACTGAGTTTCGATCCCTCGCCACTTCCTTTCTTTCCAAACTTTTGTAGCCATGGATCTAATTGGGCTTCCTTTGCAGTTGGGCGAACCTTTGAATTGGGGTTCAAAAGCCTCTTCACGAATGCCTTGCCCTCGTTGCTCACATGGTCCCAAATTTCTGCCGGCTCGAAAACAACATGTCCACTCAAGATGTTCGTCCTTACGGTCTGCAAGTCTTCGCCGTCGACACCGCCAAATGGTGTCTCTCCACTCAAAAGCAGGTAGACAATAACTCCCAAAGCCCAACAATCAATCTTTTCATCATACTCCGCCCGGATCACTTCTGGAGCGACCGTGTATGGTGTGCCGACGCATTCATGTTGAAGTTCTCCGAGATGAGTAAAATGTTTACTCAATCCAAAATCAATCATTTTCAACGGCGAATTAGCTTCTGGAGACGAGAACAAGAAATTCTCAAGCTTCAAATCACGATGAATAATCTTCTTGGAATGCAAGTATCGCACACTCGAGAGCATCTGTTTGACGAGACGAGCACACTCGGCTTCTGTATAGTGATAATCTTCTTGTGCATCCAATCTGTCAAACATGTCACCGCCCGTGCATAGCTCTTGAATCAAATACATTTCCGTGTCACTTTCATAAACTTCTTCCAACCGCACAATACTGGGGTGATCCAGCTGACACATGATGAAAATTTCATCCTTGAGAGCCTTGAGGGCTCGCTCCTCTCGAATGAGACCCAAGTCTAGGCACTTCACAGCATATTCGACTCCAGTCGTTCTATGTTTGACCTTTCGTACCACACCAGAGATCCCAGTCCCGAGAACCTCTCCATTGTGGACTCCACCATAGACTTCTTCAATGGGTCTTCCATAATCCGTCTGAAGTAAGATTAATTAGTGATCACAAATGGTGAGGTTTCTTCTACGCAATTGTGGTGTCTTACAACACACTGAAACAAAGACAAAACGCTTACCTCAATACGAGCACGGCCTGGTCCTGAATTCGATTGGAGCTCTTGTTTCCAATCCATTAGGTGCCCATGACACGAAACGTTGATATCGCCGTCCGAACATTCAGATGATCCCCCTGATGAATATCCCCGCATGGACACCTTGTCTTTCTTCGGACTCCTCCCTACTGGAGTACTCGGTTGTGTGGCAGCCGTCTTGTTGTCTCCACTTCCATCCGAACCGTGAGATCCCTTCAACGGTTGTGAATATTCGATTTCCAATACACCTTCGTGCGGCTTGGTGAAAGCCACCGCCGATGATTTACTCGAGCAGGTTCCCATTGGTTTTGTGTCGTATTACTGCAAAGGCTGTGTTGTCGTTTTATTATGTCTTCTTGGATGGCTTTCTCAAACCAGATAGTTTTCTTTCAACAATTCTTATCAGTGCTTCTGATGAAGAGCGGGATATATCGTTCTTGATTGGAGAAAGGTTTCGACTTCGTTCGCAATTGGGTTCGGGTTCTGGTTTTCATGAGTCGTGGAAGCGCATAAATACGGCGTTCGGCAGGATTCTGAGCCAAGTGATGGATGAGATTTTTCAAAGTAGCGTTATTCGAAATCGCGGTGCTTGAAACAACAGCTTGTTCTACCGGACTGGCGCGCGTCGATCAGATGAATGTGACAATATGTCAAAAAATAAATGTGGTGCCTTGCTTCCGCCGGTGGGCAAAGATCGTCCGAGAGAGGCTCTTCTGCTCAGGAATGCCACTCAAATTGAGCAAAGGATTCAAGTACCGGTAGTTGTCATTCCCCAAAGAGAGTTGATCTAATTGTGGATGACGGCACTGTCTTACATAGTACTACTAGCTGGCTGCGTACCCATGATGTGTGGTTGTATCTACACTTTTAATTTCTATTGAAAGAAGAACGTTTTCAAAGAACGAGCTGCTGGTGTGTATTTTTGCTTTGTTTCTATAGCTCCACGACGACTGAGCTGTCTTCTCTCTTGCCGATAAGTACTAGCTACCAGTCGTCAAAGCAGGAGGATCATTGTAGCTAGTGCAACACATGAGCCCAGTTGGTCACCTTCTTGGGATCGAAGGTCAATAAACTGAAAATAGGGCCTAGTTTCTCTCTCAGCGTGAACTCTTCTTGTGGGTGTTTGGTGGTGCTGATGGTGGCGGCTGCACTGCTAGTAGAGCTGAGGAGGGTACTTGTACTACTACTATTCTTAGTGGCCACTCTAGTACTGCTGCTGGTGTCGGAAGTGATTAGCTCGGGAGCTGGTGCTTCTTGAAGAATCTTGGTGATATCACTGATCATCTTTTCTGTCTTGGATTTGTTTTAGCTTGTGTGGTTGTACAGTATGTTTTCTTTCGGATCCTTTTTGGATATTATGAGATCTTGGAAGAGGAGATGGATTTGATTTGGTTTAGTCACTGATAGGTGATTTGAGTACCAGGTTCTACGCGTGCAATATCTGTGACTCCCCAAAACTGCATGCCAAGAGGATTACAAAAAAATAAGTCCACTTTACTGAGCAGCATTATTCAAGTGCCTGCACCACTGATTATCGCAAAATGTCGTTCGATGGTCCAAAGTATGGAAAAAGACAGCAACTGTCTATTTCATTCTTGGAACTCGGGTATCCTCAGGAGGAAGTAGCAGGAGCTCCTCATCGTCTGGCTGGATACATTTGGGCTTCAACCACCTGCATATATATCTGCTATTACCCGGAGTGTGTAGATAGACTTTTAAAATTCACCTCCTTCTAACAATCTGAGAACGGACCAATGATGTGTACCTGTATTCGTAACGGTGCCGAGTTCTTTTAGTTTCTACCCGTGGAATCTACTAGTGGTCGAAGTGGTCATACGTCAGACCTCTCCACGAAAATCGAAGGCGACGAATATAAGCACCGGTCGCATTCGGCATCAATGCAATAGTACAATATACAAAACTGCAGCACGAGACTATTAGTATGTTTCTTCCCGAGAATCTTGATCAGTGGGAAAAGGAAGAAAAAGAACGAAAGGCTGCGTTTGAAAAGATTGAAGCATGGAGTTTGGAGATGATACCGGAGGAAATTCGAAAAGATGCCTTTGTCGCAGTCCGAGAGATGGCTTGTGGTGATCCCAACTGTTCTCCTGTGGACACGGCAGTGACTATCTTGTTTGAAAGGTGTGAAACACAACTGTTGCCATTGATTCTGTTGATCTGCACTGTTTTTTGCTCAATTGAAGCTTTCTCCATCTCACTTTCGATCATTCTTGATTCCTCACATTTTTTCTCTTTCTTTCAAAAACAGTGGAATCGACGGAATATTTGGGGTCCCCATGATGGCAAAAGACATCACAAAAGAAGATCTAGCATTCGGTTTCCCCCCTGCAGAGGTATTGCACAAGTGGAAGCTTGGGGAAGATGTGGATTGGGCATCCCCACGCCGTGACGACTACGACGATGATTTGTTCGCGCCAATGCTGCCACAAGACATGCCAGCATTGCGATTTGATATTGGACAAAAAGTACTCTGCCGCACTGGTCCAGATGCGGAGAAAGATTGGTCTCCAGGAACCATCATTCTTCAGTGGTATCATAATGCAAGTTGGCCGGAGGGTTCCTATGCTCCTTACAAAATTCGACTGGACGACGACCGAGAAATCTTTGCTCCAGCTGACATTGACCAAGTGATCAAGAAAGAGTTGCCAGAGGAACTCGAAGCTTCAGCTGAAAAAGAATGAATGAATGAGCCTTATATACTATGAGAGCCAGCCAATGGACAATGTTACCAATATAAATGAAGTGCCCAAAAAGTGAAGGATTCAAACAAGTGGCTTCTGTATATGTTAAAGCTGATGGTCGAAGTCAATTCTGTAACAGGGACTGGGTGACGTTGCTTTTTGAGCTAGATCACCAGCTGTCATCATTTTGTTGAAATTGTTTTATCATCGACAGTGACACCTTCGACCTACTGCAGCTGACCTGCAATTCAAAATAAGCCACCGATTACGGAAGAAGATTTATGCTGAGGTGAACTCACGGAATACTCCATCACTTACCCGCACAAATCACATTTATTACAGTATTATGAAAGGCTTATCATTATTATCGTTACTATGCATTCGCGCTTCAAAATATAATTCCTATTATCTATTGCCATATTCGATCATTGTTTCGCCATATTCCACGATCAATTCCATGCTTCTTGTTGACATAATATAGTGTACCGCTGCCATGCAATTTTCCATTGACGACGTTGCCAATGTATGTATCGCCATTTGCAAATACAATGGTTCCAACTCCATGGGGCATATCATTTCGCAATTGGCCAGTGTAAGTGCCTTTCTTGCCTTTCACTTTAATCTCTCGACTGTTTTCCTTTTGCTTTCTTGGACTGCTAGACGTTTTAGAGCTGCCCTGAGGCTCCATTGCTGCAGCATCTCTTCGCTCTTGTAACCTCACCTTTGCCGCTTCTCTTCTGGGAGTACTCATCAAATCTGGTGTTGATAAGGACTTGTCATATTCTGGCTTTTTCTTCACAGCTTGCGATGGTGTCTGAGAACCTTTCTTCGTGTTACTTCGGGTTCCTTTTCTTAGAAATCGCGGAGATCGAAAGGGACTGGCCATAGAACCCGCAGCCCGTGTTTTGTTTGTTCCTGGTGAATCATATTCTCGTAGAAGAGAAGCAGTGATTCTCCTCTTACTGATCGCTATTGGTGAATGGTTTTGGCTTGCATCGCTTAATCGTCTATTGCTTCGCGGTACACGGCCTTGGCTTTGACTTGCATCGCTTCCTCGCCTGCCGGTACTTCGTCCTAAGTTTGAATCGCTCCGAGACAAGTTTGCATTCGCTTTCTGGGTTGCAATACTGCCCTCGTCATACCCTAGAGATGATATTGATCTGTCTTCGTCTTCTTGCTTCTGGGTCATCCTCCCTATACTCGCTTTCAATGCAGTGTCACTTGCTCTTCGTCTTGCTTCCTTTCCTGTTAACAAACGCGATGGACTTTTGGGACTTCCTCCTCCTCCTAAAGGCATGGATCCAGATCTTTCTTTCCTTTGAGAAGTCCCAGGAGAAGATGCTAAATTTTCTTCTTCATACTCTTCGTGCTGAGCGTAATACGCGCTTCCATAGTCCTCATCTTCAAATTCCTCATCCTCAGATGTGATAATCGAATTGTCTTCAGATGAGTTGCCTTCGGTGATGGGTGGTGAAGGCAGGGAACTGAGCCTTGATTTCTCTTTTGGTCCTTCGTCCGGTCCTTCAAGCCTCTTGATTGTGCTTTGTAGTTCTTTATTCCTTCTCTCGAGAACCACCATCCGTCTCTCTTGATTTTTGCACTTGCTCTTAAGCTCTTGGTTTTCAATTTCCTTTTCTCGAAGCAATTTTTCGTTTGCTGCTATAGAAGAATTGAGCTGTTCCTTCAGTTTATTGATTTCCATGGACAGCTCTGCAATTTGAAGACTCTTATCAACCGTCTCTTCTTTTCCTTGGCTATTGCCCACCAACAATAATTCGTCCGTCGCCTTTGTGGCATGACAGTTGCGCTCATTTTCAACGTGAGCAACTTGCACCTCAAGCTGACTGATGCCGTCGTCCATTCTAGTGTCTTGTCGGGCTCAGAAGTGTTTCCTTTGCTCTCCAACAGGGATTATGATCCCTTGTTGTGGGAAATTTTGGCTTCTGCGCGATGAGCTTGATGAATGCGATGCATTAAAAAAAATACAGGTATTTACACGCTCTGTATACAGTTTTATTGGTGTTTCGCACTTTCCTTGATCCAGAGCTTTCGGACAAAGGGGGAAAGAACGTACTATTGTACCTCGGTCAAAAATGTCGCAAGTTCGTCGCGGACTCTGGAACATACATTCAACATACCGGTAAAATGTCACCGAACCAAATCTCCCTATGATACTCGGAACGGCGGGTAGACGTTTATCAGGTACTGCATTAGAGCTGAAGAACGTGACGGAGATCGACTTCCTAAAAGTGACTTTAAATGCAGGAATAGGATAGGACAAAGAGATCTAGGTCGAAACATCCATAGCGTTTTAACAAAGCCTGACAGCGTTACAAATAAAGAATGCTGCAATCAACAATTTGCTTTCAACTTAAAATAACACAGACGGTTGATGGAGCTTAATTAGTCCTTAATAACGAACTCCCAAAAACACGAACTCCATCATCATTACATGACAGCCAATATGATGACTGTTGATGTTTGTTGAAACTTCAACCGTCAACGATACTTTTAGGTTTCAAGAGAAAGTATGGCCGATCCGGCAGGTAAGAAAGATCCGAAGGAATGGGAGACATGGAACTTTTGCTTCATACTGTACTCCATTTTTCCCTCAATTCTTCTCTCCATCAGACGCCGAAAGCAAGAAGACTGTCGACGATATCTTTGCAGAGATTGATAAGATTGACATTGACGAGATTGAGTTGGATCCCGAAACTCTCAAGTATTTTGAAACCATTGAAGCCTATCTAAAATATTTTGACGACCTTCAATCGTTGTACAATGAAGTAGATCCAAGTCACAAGCTTGCCAATTCTGGCTTGCCCGACATCAAGCGTCCAATTCAGCAGCTTTCTATCAGTGGCAAACCTGTCAAGAATGTTGTCGAATTGTATGAAGTTGCACAAGTCATGCTTCCGGTTTTCACTGCCAAGATTGAAGATCTGTTGGGAAGAATCGCTACAAGCCATCCCTATTCTGATTCTGATTGCAGTGACGCTCTGTTCAAGCTTCCTCCAGGAGAGAACAAACTCAAAGAGAAACAACGTGCATTAGAAAAAGCAAAAGACGACTACTATGAGAAGGAGCCTGGTCCACCGGAGTCGTGGCTCTATGACATTGTCCGCGGAAGCGTGTTATTCGACAATGCGGACCACATACTAAGTTTCTTGGAGCTTATTCGCGCCGACGGATCCATTGAAATTATAAAATCCAAGAATCGTTTTCGGAATCCGACGCTTTCCGGGTATCGAGACTGGAATTTGCAGCTTCAAATCTCGACAGATGATTGTACTATCAAACGCATCTGCGAGCTCCAGCTCCACCTTAAATCAATCAAGCTGACCGACTCAGGGCTTGGATCACACAGGTACTATGAATTCTTCCGAAAATACTACGCTGGAGCAACACATAGTTTGGGATACGGCATCAAGCTACCACAACATGGCAATTGTTCTTCGAAGACAAGGCAAGCTTGAGGAAGCTCTGACGATGCATCGAAAAGCGCTGGACACTCGGGTGAAGACACTTGGACCTGACCATTCAGATACAGCAACGAGTTACGACGACATGGCAAGTGTCCTTAAAAAGCAAGGCAAGCTGGATGAAGCTCTGACGATGCACCGAAGGGGGCTAAGTATCCAGTTAAAGACGCTTGGACCTGACCATCTTCATACGGCATCAAGCTATATGCACATTGCAAGTGTCCTAAACACGCAAGGCAAACTGGAGGAAGCTCTGACGATGCACCAGATGGTGCTAGGCATTCGATTGAAGGCACTTGGACCCGACCATACAGATACAGCATCGAGCTACAGCAGCATTGCAAGTGTCCTAAAAACGCAAGGCAAACTGGAGAAAGCTCTGGCTCTGCACCAAAAGGCGCTAGACATTCGATTGAAGACACTTGGACCTGACCATGCATCTACAGCAACAAGCTACAACAACATGGCAAATGTCCTACAGGATCAGGGCGATAAACTCGAAGAAGCCCTGACGATGCATCGAAAGGCGCTAGACATTCGATTGAAGGCACTTGGACCTGACCATGTTGATACGGCAGCAAGCTACAACAATATAGCAATTATCCTTAAAAAGAAAGGGAAGCTGGAAGAAGCGCTGACGATGCACCAAAAGGCGCTGGACGTTCGATTGAAGACACTTGGACCTGACCATGCATCTAAGGCAACAAGCTACAACAATATGGCAGTTGTCTTTAAAACACAAGGAAAGCTGGAGGAAGCTCTTACAATGTACCAAAAAGCGCTGGGCGTTCGATTGAAAGCACTTGGAAGTGACCATGCAGATACGGCAGCAAGCTATAACAACATAGCAGTTGTCCTTAAAAAGCAAGTCAAGCTCGAGGAAGCTCTGACAATGCATCAAGAGGCGCTGAACATTCGATTGAAGGCACTTGGACCTGACCATAAACTGACGGCAACAAGCTACGACAACATTGCAGTTGTCTTAAAAGCACAAGGGAAGCTGGAGGAAGCCCTGACGATGTACCAAAAGGCGCTGGACGTTCGATTGAAGGTACTGGGACCTGGCCATGCAAAAACGGCAGATACCTACAGGAAAATGAAAAAATTGCAGCAAAAGCAAGGTAAACTGTAGGAAGCCCTGACGATGTACCCAAAGGCTTTGGACGTTCGATCGAAGGCTTTTGACCTGATCATACATATAGTTACGGCAGGAGAAAGCTACGAGTACTGTAACATTTCTCATATGGCGTTGCACTGTTGGACGCCACAATGCGACATGGCACACTTGCAAACAGCAAACAGAATGTCTTCGATTGATTGAGTACTAATGAATAGCACAAATGGAACAACGAGATCTAGAAGCAATCATAATACTACAGTAAAGTAAGTATCAAAGAGCTCTGTAGCGAAACCTAATACAAAGCCTGAAGTATAAATCTGATACACAGACTGTTTGGTGAAGTTTGTTTCGTCCCCGATGAACTCTTGTTATTTCTGCAAAGCAGCTGTAACCTCTTCTTTGAGACCAAGTTTCTCCCCTTCTTTTCGATAATCAAGTCCTAATCGATTGATCAGTTTCAATGCATCCTTTGGTCTACTTGAGTCCAACGCTTTTCTTAGCATTTTGGCTTTTTGCTGTTGTACCTCCTGTCCGAAACCAACCCAAAGTAGATTGACGCTACTCCAGTATTCATTGGGTAGCCATGCTTCCAGTTGCTTGCGCGTCTGCTCTGGGTTCTTGCTCTTGACCCATTTCAGTTGGTTGAACATCCGATGCATGTGCGTATCTATTCCAATACCAGTTGTTTTGTTCCAAGCTACGTTCTCTACAATGTATGCCATTTTAGGACCAACACCTGGCAACTCAATCATTTCTTCCGCTGTTGGTGGAATGTCTCCATCGTACTTATCCAACAGAATTTCCACTACACTCTTGATGAATTTGGTCTTGTTGTTGTGAAAACCTGCTTTTCGAATGAGTTCGTTCAATTGTTCATGAGTTGTATGGTGATGAATGTTTTCCACTGTCAGTCCATGCTGTTGCAGTCGACGCATAGTTTCTCCGACAACTGCATCTTTCGTTTGACTACTCAACATGAGGGCGACTAGCACTTGAAAGCGATAGGTTTTGAGACCATGCTGTCGTTGTGGTAAGGCTTCACTTCCATCAGTATCCACAGGTGCTGAACGATCAGCTCGTAACTCTTCCACCAGCTGGTATATCTCAAACCAACCATCTGGCGGAGCTGTGTTTTCAATCGTAGCAGCAGACGTTTTCTTTGGACTTTTCTTCTTAGCAGGACTCCGCTTTGACTTGGGAGATGTCTCGTTTGCTGACGTACTACTGGCCGTTGTCTTGACAGAAGGGGTTGGCAACGTGACAGACTGTGACCCTCCTTGTGGTTGCTTTCCAGATAAGATAGCCAAAAGATCAGCACGAAGGATATCGCTCTTTTGATTGGCTTTCATTCCATGCTGCTTGGCCAATGTTTGTAACATCTTTCGGTCGGCATTTTCAATATCTAGACTCAGCAAAGGGGCATCATTGGAAACCGTTTCTTCCAAAGGAGATGCTATTTCCGGCATTTCATTTGTCGTACTGTATCCTCGACGGCGACTGCCATGGATTGCACGGGTAGGTTCACTCGATGGTGCTTTCCGTTTCTTATTTATTGTGGAGGCTTTGCTTGTTTTAGGTTTGGTTTTGGTGGCCTTTGCTGTAGCAGATTGCCTGGCGTCAACATCTTCGGACCCACTGGATGAAAACAGCCGCGTACTTCGACGGACAACCAGTCTTGGCACTAATGCAGGTAGTGGCGATCGAGGCATGACCGAAATTGTGGTCCAATGAATTTTCCTCTCAGAATTGGTGTCAATAAATCTTCTTTTGAGAATTTGTGGTGCCTGGTATGAGATTCGGCCGAGAGAATTGGATGTGGACGATAGTGCTGCTACTGGAGAGGTAAGCCTATATGCTACGACCAGTAGAGAACTCCAGCCTCGTCTCATCCAGCACTTGGTCTTGTCGATATGAATGTAAACTTCGCAGATTGCACGCTGTCTTCGATTTTTCGTTCCGGGAAGTCGAATTGGTCATCGTCAGACTTGCGACAAATTCAGTGACGTCATCCATCTCCAATCGCTACATAACGCACACGCATCAAAACCAAACAACCATCACCAATACTGTAGTTTGACAACTGACTTCTGGGGTTGCAATTCGAACTGTAATGAACTAAAGCCCAACATCTACAATACAATCTCTGCCCCAGACCTATAATTATGATAATCACATTGAGTGCCGGAGCTATTGTCTTCCTGGCATCACTGGCTGCGACTGTCGGCGCCCTGTCTGTTGCCGACTGCAAGAAAATTCGAGTCTTGTCCTTGGATGTCACGGGGACTTTACTCGCTGGCAGAGAGCCTGTGGTTCAAACCTATCACAAGGCTGCACTCTGGGCACAACTTCCCCATCCGCCTTCTCCAGAAGAACTCAAGACTGCGTTCAAAGCTGCCTACAAGGAAAAATGTATTGAGTCTCCTTGCTTTGGAAAGGTCGAGGGGACCTCAGGCCGTGAATGGTGGTATGATATGGTTCGACGAGTATTGTACAAGACAGGCAGAGAGTATTCTCAAGAAGAATATGATCGATACTTTCGTCGTGTCTATCAACAATTTGGATCACCCGCTGGATATCGCGTTTTGGAGGATGCCCAAATCATGATTGATGCGTTGGAACCGGACGGATTTCTTTTGGGTATCACCTCCAATACTCCCACTCGACACATGGAATCTGTCTTGCCAATGCTGGATAGCTTCCATGACAACTTTCAATTCTTCACCTGTTCACAAGACGTAGGGATCGAGAAGCCAGGAGCAGCCATCTTTGACAAGTCATATCAATCGGCCAAATTTTGGATCCCCGACTTGCAAAAGGACGAAATATTGCATATTGGGGACTCGTATGCCTGTGATTATTGTGGTGCCAAGGCTTATGGCTTCCAAGCACTAATGTTGGACCGCTCGAGCCACCCTGCCGTGATGGCCTATCAGGATTGGGTGAAAGGGCCCGATTACCCTGGAAAGACCTTGGAGGAAGTTCAAGACAACACCATTACCAGTTTGGAAGAGGTAGTAAAAATGCTTACCGCAATAGCCGATGAAGAGGTTCAGGAGATCGCGAAAGAAGATCCCAAAGATGCCAAGCCGAAGGCTGTTGTAAAGAAAGATGGCGAATCCAGACAGGAATCAATCAAGCCTCACAAGCCAAAGTCTGTTCAGCAGGGAGAGGTGGTCAAGCTAGCAGATGTTGACGACGGGGTAGAGGAAGAAGCAGAGCCTAACATGGAAGCTCAAGATGAGACCTTACGTACTATGCAGGCAGAAACAAAGCCAGTCCAAGCAGTTGAAGAAGCCCCAGCTTCTCCTAAGAGCAGAGAGCCGATGGTTGGAAAGTCTGGTGTTGATGATCTCACTGCCAAATTTGATGAAAAAGTTCCCCGATATCGTGAGCAGATTCCTACTCTGAGATTCAATTCATTGGGGCAAATCATTGAAGATAAGACCCAATCATCGTACGTAGCTTCTGTCGAAAATCTTGGCTACCAAGTGCAACAGCAATACTCTAGTGATAGCAGCAGCTGGTTTGATGCCAAATCCAAAGTCACGGCTTCGTACGGCAAGCAAGGAAAGAAAGGAAACCAGGACGACCCTTCATCACAGGAAAATGTCCGTCCATCAAGACAGCCTGCCAGTTGGTTTGATACCCAATCCACAAGAGATACAAAGAAAAAATGGACCAGTGCAAACAAGAGCGGCCCCAAGCCCGAGCCTACCGAAACCGAAGCTGAGTCGGAGAAGAAAACCCACCATATCTCGAACCTGTATTCTTCATCCAACCAGTTGGAAGACTTTCGTGATATCAAAAGTCCACCAATTTACGGTACGCCGAAAAAGAAATGGAAACCTGCGAATCGCGTCGAACCTGAACCTCTGATGGAAAATATGGAGCGTGATATCGCGAGTGGGAGACACTTGTCCAATAAATATGCCGACGACTATTCCGAGGACGACTTTCGTGACATCCAAAGTCCACCAATTTATGGCACGGAGAAAAAGAAATGGAGACCTGCAAGGAAGAGCGAGGCGGAGCCTAGTGAAGAGCCTCTATTGGAAGATATGGACTATGATATTGCGAGTGGGAGACATTTAACTAATGAATATGCCGACGACTATTCCGAAGACGACTTTCGTGACATCCAAAGTCCACCAATTTTTTGATTCGAGCAAATCAGAATATTTTCACCTATCCTGCAAGCTGTAAAGGAAACCACAATGCTGATTCAGCCACAACTGATACTTGCGTGGGTTCCCTCAATCGGCAACCCTAACTGCCCCAGAGAGTGCACATTGCCCTCATACTGATTACTTTTGTTCATCGAAGGTTGAAGGATTGTCTACCTGACCAAGGTTCGTTCACTGTGCGTATAACTTCAGACTAGTACAAATAGCATAACTGTGTACTAAAATCAAACGCAAATGATCAGCTTGTGTATTCGTAACGCCCAGCCAAGATTGAACTAAGTCCCCAAATCAAGCTGAAACATCCTAAAGTAGTTCGTCACGGTTGACGGTGTACATTAATTGTTCATTTTGCAAATGTACAGGATCGATCGCAAACACTTGCATGCCCAGGAAGGTAGAAAATTCCTTCGACAAGCCTTCCATATTGATCGTAGAAATTCCCTGTACAGGAACAACTGATGCAGCTGGAAGGTTTGCCCCCATGCCCTCCCATGAGGCCATGGCCGAATGCAAGGCTGTCCTCCAATGAATGCCATCGTCTTGTGCACTGAGATGGTAAAGACGTACATGAATAGCGCTCCGGGGTCGAAGTCCCGACCTAGCCTTGGACAAACACTTCGTGACCGTAGCAAACATGTCCGCAATGAGGTCAACCGGCTGCAGCTCGACTCGGCTTACTGTTGCTTTTGACGAGGCAGCAACAAACGTAGAAGCCGCACAGCCATGACCAATGACCCGTGAATAAGCATCGATTCGTATGTCTTCAGTTTTGCTTTCAATCGACTCCGGACCCCCGTGCCCAGTATCCCATCTTTGTTTTGGTGTACTCGCCCTCGCTCTGTTCCCATACGTGTCGGTGCATTGGCAGCCGGAGACATCCAAACATGAAGCAACTTCGATGGTGACGGCAGCAACCTCCACTTCTATGGACGCATTCATTGGCATCTCGGGTATCGCAACCACAAGCATGGGAAACTTTGCGTCAGATTCATCAGCATCATCTTTGTCGCCCTCCATCTCCTTCATGGTATCTTCGTCTTCGTACCCGCCATATGGATCGTCTTCTGCTGCTGCATCGATCTTTCCTGCCACCACGGTACCATTCTCGGCAAGCGATTTGCTGGTTATCCTTTCAATTTGATCCATGCCACTTGCAGAAAAGAAGATCTCTGGCACGACATATATGAGGCTAGAAAAGAGTTGCTTCAAAGAGACACCGTCCAGAGCATCTAAAACGGAGGCCACGTTCGTCCAACATTGTGTCAATTGCTGATCCCAAGTAGAGTGTAACTGCATCTTGGAGGGAATCAACCCAATCTGTCCCGCGAGAAAATGAAGCGACGACCGATGCGTATTGCATTGACTATAGGGACCGATACAAACCGGCGCCCAGTTGCTAATAGACTGCACGTGTAGTACATGCCTCAATTTGGATGTCAAAGTCGCACGGGCTGCGACTGCCAATGGCGAAGAACCAGAGGACCTCATGTAGTCTCCACTTCCCTTTTGTATCATGCAGTCCAACAGTACCCTCCTTCCGCCAGGCAAGTTCCCAACCGCCACACAACTTCGAGATGGTGGCAGGACAGACCCAAAGCAAGCTTCGTAATGTGCGTTGATTGTCGCAAAGTGAGACATTTTGCGTAGATACAAATGAACAAACATGACATCCTGCACCGTTGCCCCACAAGATTGCAACGATTTCTTCAATATCGAAAAGATCTGAATCGCCTCTTGAACCGCTAGCTCAGCTTCGGTCGTCGTTGTTGTTTGAGATTGATCATCATCATTTTGAGTTGCAGCACAAGGTGCCATGATTTCCGACACATGAATGAGGCCTCCTGTACTTTCGCAAATCTGGGGCAAGAAATCAATCTTCAAATCCTGCGGTTTGGATGGACCATCATGCGAATCACTCTGTCCAGTACCAGAAGAATCTTTGGCATCATTGTTGCTAGGACTACCCTGTGATATCTCATTAATGTTCAAAATTGGAATATCGTCTTCTCCCTTCTCTTCAGCGTGACACTTTAGAATTCGAAGGACGCCGACTTCGTCGTCAGTTTCCTCGATTGTGACTTCATCCAAGACGAGCTTCTTTTTGAACAGACCCGAATCTACTACTAACGATTCATATTCCCCACCTTCTCCCAAGAGATGAAATTGGTATCGTTGATGTAACCGTTCCAAAACACCCGTGTGCCAAAGAAAGCTCAAGGTTTTATTCAAGTGCTTTCGAGGTAACAGTCCAGGTGGACTTGCCGTTCGAACTAGAACCGCTTCAATTCTTCCATCATCGTCGACAATCATTTTCTGCAACATTTCCTTTTGAGGAAGAAACCGCCATAGATATGACAGAGACGTCAACTGAAGTCTCCTACACACGTTTTCAATCCGGACCCGTTGGTAGGTCGAAAAGACAGCTCCCGACGAGACTGCTGCAAAGTCAAACTTGGATTTGGCTTCGAGTAGAGCATTGTACAAATCTTCCACTTCATCTTGTTTGTTCGAATCATCGTACACGAGCGAAGTGTTGAGACTTTTGCCTGTTCTTTGATACAAGACCAGGGGGACTTGCAGACACTCCTCGACTTGGGTCTTGACGACTTCTGAAGCCGCTGTTTGGTACATGTAAGATTCCTCATCCGTTGATTCTGGAGCACCAAGATGAACGGCTGCTACCAGTTCGTGACCATTTCGTATACACTGCAATATAGAATAGATGGAATCTTTGCCCCCAGAAACCAATGCAATGAATTTCATTTTGGGTGTTGTTGTGCTATATTATTGTTTGTGATGATTTTTATTGTGATGTGTTGGTGGATTTCATTTACCGCGCAGATTCAATCGCGCAATCACTACTGGATAACGCAACGATTCAAAATAACGCGATCAACAGTTGTTCTGTGGGTTACAGTCACATTATGGCACACGAAGACACCACGCGACGACGATAAACAAAATATAAAGAGACAGACCGTGACACTATTACCTGGTTCTGCGCAACACAAACAATAAAAAGCATGGACAAAAATTTCATCATAGACCTGATAGAGAATGGAGGGGAGATCTCAGATTCAGAGCAAGTGGACGACTCTGAATATGAAGAGCAGGTTGAAGAGCAAGCTGTTGAAGAGCAGGCTGAAGTAGGCCATAAAACCAGACACAAAAGCTTGACCAACGTTACCCTTTCGATGCTTCCACCCCTTCCGATACCCCGTCACAATAAGCAAAGAGAACGCAATGGAGGAATCATAGTGGTGCTGCTGTCGATCTTCTTCTTTGTTGGAACGACTCATGGTCTTGCCTTGGAAGCATTTGATGGTTTTGAATATCACAGTACTATATGGTGGGTATTGTTCATACTGATATACAGTCAGGCGGGGCTGGCCATTCTTGGTCTTATGGCGATGCTGATGGTGGACCCCGGTGCCGTTCCGCGGTCCCAGCAAACATGCTTTCCGATTCCCGAACAAATGACACCGGCACTCCGAGATTATTTGGAGCATAAAGGAGACGGAGTTCGACTATTCGTTCCTCCTGGAAATAACTATTTGGCAGCGTTGGATCGATCGGGAGACACCTACTGTGTTCGCTGTCTGGTGTGGCGAAGATCCAAAGATGGAAAACATTATCACTGTAATACATGTCAACGGTGTGTGAAAGACTACGATCATCACTGCAGTGTTTTTGGAAGGTGCATTGCTGGGAGGTTGCTTTCCATCCAAGGCAACTACACATTCTTTGTCAGTATGTGCGCCTTGTTTGTCACGGCATTCTTTACCAGCTTTGTGGCGATCGTTTGGAGTATTTCCAATATCTATGGACCTGCCTGGGTGGTACCCATTGCTTGTCTTGTGATTCTGTACTTTGCGGTAACCACTCGATTGTTGGTCACGGGTCCAATGGCACTTTGTCGGACCTGTCGGCGGAGATGAGGGTGCAGTTATAGGTATTGCAATTGCAATTGCAATTGCCATGCAATCAATCATCATCATGATCAAAATGTAGTACATAGTATTAATGAATGAAAATAATGACAGAAAATAGTTCTAGTGTGAAAGAGGTTACAAATAATAATTATAATATATGCCAATCGGCCAACTGGGTATACAGACAACGGCGACCGCACAGCTTAGACTGTATTTTCAGAAGGACGGGATTCACCCGAGCGCTTCTTTTTGCGGAAAACGGCGAGGCTTCCAAGAATGAGGACAAAGAGACCGACGACACCAGCAATAAATGGTGTCACATTTGTATCATTGTCGCCACCAACACTTGTGTCTGGGACAGAAATATCATCGTCCGTGACATTATTGTTGCCACCACCACTGAGGTCATCGTCGAAAATGTCATCTCCATTGCCATCGGTATTGTTTTGCTCAATGAATGCGTCGTCATCGTCTCCGGCGGGAAGAGGTACAAGAAAGGTAGCAGATGGGGTCGGTAGAATGGTTGGCTCATCGGTGAAACGACCGGTGGGTTCGTCAGTGAAAGAAGTGGTAGGCACATCGCTAAACGGAAAAATACTAGAAGAATCATCCAGTGTGGGCACAATGGTTGGAAGCTCAGTCGAGGGACTATTGCTTGGTTCATTGGTTGGCAACGGCGAGGGAACAAGAGTGGGTTCAAGAGTAGTAGGTTCCATTGTTGGAGTAAAGGTCGGAGATTTCGATGGTTCTAGAGTGGATGGGCTTGGACTTGGAATGTGCGTTGGTCTTGAACTAGGTTGCTTGCGTCTTGATCCAGATTTTCCGGTGCGAAGCTTCTTGGAGGTGACCCCTTTCTTGGGTATCTTGCTTTCGTTGTTGTCAGTTACTCCCAAGAAATCAGAAAAAGACAGGGACATTGAGAAATCAAACTCGGCAAAGACGTCTTGGTTGGTGGTGTCAATGATGATCGGCTTCTTTGCAGACCTTGGTGTCACGATACTTGCACCCCCCTTGGCCGCAGAGGCTCTCTTGGTAGACTTTGATGCCACAGTAGTACTTGCACCTGTTCCTTTCTTGACCGAAGAAGAAGATGGACCCCTCTTGGCATGTTTTGGTGCCAGGGTAATCTCGACAGAGGTCTTCTTGGACAGTTTCTGTCTGATCTCGATATAGTCATCGATTTTAAAATGGGTTGATTCGACTCTAGTGGCAATAGACACCACAGTCATGGCGAAGATGATGGATTGGATTTGTCGGAAGCACATTGTTTTTGCTTGGTTGGAAATGTAAGCTTATAAAAATCGCTGGGCTTTCGATTTGTGAGACATCTTGCCACCGGATGGAGGCAGATCTTGGTATAAATTTCATTTCTTTGCCATTTCAAAGTGATGGTAATCATCATGTGAATGAATTGTTGTGAAACATGTGGCATCAATTTTGTTTCACTTTCAAAATCCCAGGTCTGAAATTCGACTCAGTCGACTTATTCAACGGACACATTATCGCTAAATTTTTCCATGTGGTGGCAATTATTCAATTGAACACAGCAACATCCACCATGGTGGACCATGAGCCAGATGTGGAGATAAGGAGACTACTTTCCATTGAGTCCTCAGAATTGTCCATCGAGGAATTACAATCTATCCACAGTATCAGCAGTATCAGCGAGGAATCACTGGAATTGCCACCACAGGCCGGATCAGTTCGAGTACCGTCAAATTCCAAATATGCGCCATCGCAGCAACGAATACCACCCACATCTCGCTATATTAATGCAGCAGACCAAGGGAAAGACAACATGTCTCTAAATTCATCACGTTTTTCGCTAGGATTGAATGCATCTGGGAGATTGAAGGGGCGACATGGGCATGGTCAAAGAACTTTTCATCAGAGTAGTGACGACGACAGCAGGTCTGAATCGTCGGAAGAGCACAGCTCTACAATGAGTCTAAAGTCATCAAACCAAGAAGATGACAGTTGCTCTGACCATATGGAAATTGCTGCATTGTTAGCAAAGGCAAAAGGTGGAAGCATTCCAGTTTATGGCAAGCAACAAGAAGTAAGCGGTAGCTTTATTCAGTCCAAGGGGATGTTGGAATCTGGTGGTACCCTTCTCGACAAATCGCCGTCAAAACCAATGACACCAACAAAGATAACCGTCTCTTCTCCAAAGAAGAGCAGTACAGCTGATGCAGTAGAAACAGAGGAGACCTCTTCTCCAGAGAAGAGCATTGGTGCCGATGCAGTAGAAGCCGAGGAAACCAAATGGCGTTGTGTCCCATCCATTCAAAGCAGGAAGTCTATTGAGAATATACAGAAACCTGCTTCAAGCAAACAAGCTTCAGGGACACAGCTGGACGAAAGGGAGACTGACGCTGATAGACAATCACAGAGAGTCAGCCAGTCTTCCTTGGTACTACTACCAGTGCCACCGAGCCCAACGAGAACTTACATTCAGAAAGAAGAGCGACCATCTCCCTTGCTTACACCAGTGCCGCCGAGCCCACTGAGAAATTCATTTCAGAAAGAAGAGCGACTATCTTCCTTATTTTCACCAGTTTCATCGAGAACTTACATTCAGAAAGAAGAGCGACCATCTCCCTTGCTTACATCAGTGCCGCCGAGCCCACCGAGAAATTCATTTCAGAAAGAAGAGCGACTATCTTCCTTATTTTCACCAGTTCCATCGAGAAATTCAATAAAGAAAGAAGAGCGACCATCTCCCTTGGCTTCACCAGTGCCACCGAGTCCACCGAGAAATTCATCTCCCTTGGCTTCACCAGTACCATCGAGCCCACCGAGAAATTCATCTCAGAATGAAGAGCGACTATTTGAAGGCAAACAAGAAGACCGCCAGTCTTGTGAAAGCTACAGAGAGAGTCGCAAATCCATTTCACAGGAACGAGATCATTGTCAAGACCGAGGGTTGTCAACAAGGGGGGAAAGGGCGCAAGACGCCATTCAAATCGAGGACGGAAACCAACAGTCTTGCGAAAGTCGTAGAAAGAGCATCTCGCATCATACACAAGAAAGGGAACTTGTTCAAACTTCGGCAACAATAAGGGATGAAAAGGCGAAGACACGGCGAACCGACTTTCTAAAAATACTATTTTCTGGGAGCCAGAAGAGCATTTCAGCAAAGGGCGAAAAACAAGAAGCGGCTCGTGCTAGTGAGGAATGGAGAGACAACACAACCTTCAGAAGAGACTTTCAATCACGGAAAACACTACAGACACCACGCGAGCGTTTCTCATGGGAAGGGTATCAGTCTTCACGGATACGAAATGAATGGAAAGATGATTCCAGAAGACGTTCTTGGGCTTTCGAGAAGACAGAAAAGGGATTCAAATCCAAAAGGAAACCAGTGACACGGGCGCAGAGATCAACGAGGGTGCAAGTAGAAGCCAAGGGTCGGCATTCTATCCCGAATATAAATATCTGTGTTCCACAAGTTGTGAAGAGAAGCAACGTAGTCACACCACTGCAGGAAGAAAAGAAACGAGAGGTTCCGCGGAAAGAATATAAGTCTCGAGAATCCGAGCGGCAAGGAAACAACGACTCGACATTGCGCATACCAAAAGCTGATTGTCGACCAATCTCTGAGAAGTGGAACGAAAGTTTCCGATACGGGAGGCATTGTAAAGCTGGTTTTCGTACAACGTATCACTCTCCGAAACTTGCAAGCCGAATGGAGTCCAATGATGAATACAAGAAATTGTTTCAGAGGGGCTACAAAGTGGAATCGCGACAAGACTCGTTTGACGGAGAGCGTATGCTTCAAGTTGAACAAAATCCCTTTACGGAGACGTCAACTCCAGCTTTCAAATGTCGTACACTGTCTGATAAGGAACGACTCATGAGGGTCTACCAGGAGAAGGAAAAACTGGCCAACGAATTCATCGCCAACTGGACGAAACTATCCGGAATGACTACAGGAGACTCACATATGCGTCAAAATGATCAACAGACATTTGCAACTCACAACAAGTACAATTCTGAAACAAGATTACCAAACAGGAATGCCGAAGTGTCTCCATGGTCAAGGATTTCGTCGTTGACTAATGAGTCCAAACATGCTCCTACCATGGCAAAGGCTCATCCCACTCACCGGCACCGACAGCTGGGCGTAAAGAAGAAACGATGGGTTTGTGACATCTGTGGAGTAGTAAACTTTGAATCTTATGCCGCATGCTTTATTCACGAAAAGAATTGCACCGGGCCTGCGCGAGACGCGATTATTGAAAACAATCCTAGAGGACAGAACTGGCTATTGAGCGAGTGAACAAATAGTTATCTGTACATTATTCTATTCGGTCCTAAATAGCAACGCGCAATACGAGCAACGAGTATCAAGTCCACAAGAGCAGGCGAGACGAGACTCCTTCAATAGTCAAGGGTTATTCCAAGTTCCATTCTAGCGAGAGCCAGCTTTCTGCAATTATCTTAGTGCGAAAGAGTTTGTAGATGAATCATCATTTCTTGCGTCGAATCCGCCGGTCTGAGCGGTTTTAAGTTTTTAGAAGCTTCCGCTCATGGAAGTGCTAACATTATCTTGATTTCACCTCATAGAGTTTGCATTCCTAGAATTTCCTTTGCCATTGAGATGATACTCCCTGCATCAGGAATGGTTCCAACTGATGAATTGGCCTCAAACCCCATATCCTGCATTTCAGCCAACGTGAACAATTCTGAGTGTGGCAAGCAAGACCACGTTGCATTGCCCGATTGTGTCAGGTATCGATTCTGTGTTGGGTTCATTCCATCAGTCGAGCACTGATAGAGTGTTCCAACCTTGGTATCTGCTGGATTGCGAGTAGTGGCCAATATACAAGTGTTGTTGAAAAATGTATCCGCATGATCTTTATGAAACGAACCGGTTCCAAAGCAATGCTTGTTGGTAGCGTACACAAGATTTCCATAGAATCGAGAATCATGGCCTCCTGTGAAGCGATAAGGATCAGTAAGACTTGCTGTCGCGGAAGGCGAAGACGACAGTAGACTTACCATAGTCCATTTTGAATCCATCGGCTGCATAAAACACATTATCGTAAGTGTAATACCATGAACTTCCGTCATCGTTGTCGAAGCCTTCAGAAGCCCCATAGTTTGCTAGGATAAAGTTCTTCGTTGTATGTGTTGGAAGTGGCGTGAATGACGGTCCTGTTCCGGTAGTGTTTGTCAGAAATGGCATTCGATCCCAGCTAAAGACAAAAGTAGTTAGAGTTTTGACTATAGATGACACAATAGCAGTAGCGCGTCCACTATCGATTTCTTACCTGTTGATTGGTCCATGATCTCCACTCTCCCTACACGAATTGAAGATGATATTTCCTCGAACCATGTTGCCTCCTCCGAGGCCATCGTTGAAGTTGATCGCAGCTCTTGGAAGATTGAACATGACGTTATCAGTGACTGTATTCAGACAAGCTTTGTTTTGCCCAAAACCAGAACTCTGTTTCTGGTATAGACCAAGATTCGACATGACATTATGTGAGACCACGGTACCTCTAGGCTGAGATGGCACAGTGGCATCGTAACCATCGGTATCACCCCAGGTGGCAATCGCACCATTTCCTAGCCAAGAGAATTCTGATCTCATGATTTGAGTATCGTGACAGTAGCCACCGAGCATAATGGCATTGCCATCCAGTCTGTGAAACTTTGAATCCACAATCGCCACGTCCTCTGTACCTTCTAGGTGGATCGCCCCTCCCCGATGCAAAGCCCAATCGCCTCCACTTGGCGCGGACCACTGTTCCATGTACGTCTTGGCGGCATCTCGGAATCCGATCCCTTGTATGCGAATATTTTGAACTGGAACATCCATCGTACCTTCGATCTTGATCATGGTCTGCAGGTTGGTAGCCACCATGTCCGGAATGCAGCTCTTTGACTTGTCGGTGCAATTTTTCATGGGATACAAGTAGAGATGCTTTGTGTCTTCATCAAAGTAGAACTCTCCAGGTGCATCCAGTTCTTCCAATATTCCTTCCACATACCAGCTGCCGCCTTCCAACATCTTGTCATCCCCGTCACAATCAGTCAAGTGCCCCTTCCCGTCCTTGCATTCCCAATTCCGACCACCCTGAGATCCTCCTTTATCAAAGTCGATGGTCACGGAAGTTTCATTGTGCATCACAGTAGAAATATTGAACATGTGCCAACTCCATCCCTGTGAGTGCGCAGCATGGACAATTGCTCCTTTTGGATCTTTCCAATTCTTGGAGCGTTGGAATATCTCCGAGGCAGCATTGTTGAGTACCATGCCCCGCGGAATATTCATGCGACCTGCCAAGGCGGCCGCCTTATCCACTTCTGCCCATCCACCACCTGCTAGATTGCTACACCAATAGGATGGTTCGTCTCCCCAAACGGTTGCACATGCTCCACCTTGACCGGTACCATAGGAATTGTATTGATCCATAATACTATCATTCTTCACATGACCAGTTGGGTTGTCAGGCTGAGTCAAGTCAATCGAGTAGAATTCGGGCACTTTTCCAAACGGTGGGAATGTCCATTCGGCTACATCATTGCGCGAAACATAGCGGTTGGGACTGTCCCACTCTTCCACATTGGCATTTGGGAATCGTGCCAGCGTCATTCGTTGGTGATCCTTTACGGTAAACAAACCTGTCACCGCCTCAATCTTAGAATTGGCAAGACTTGCCATCCATATGTTCTCATTGGACTCGGTTCGTGTCCAATCCACGTCGGCGGATTTGATCAGCTTGCCGCCAGAGAACCAAGCTTCTTCACCAGGGGCATTTCGAATAGTAAGATTGGAATCCATGGGCGAGAGATGAACCGTAGTGCCTAGATAATGAATACCGTCGTGCAAAATAATGGTCCGATTGGGGACTGGGCCTGTGTGGTGAACATTGGCAAAATTGTCATTGCTACTTCCCATCTTCTTTTGAAAGTCTTTTACAAAGGTTCTTGTTGCTTCAAGGGCACGCTCAAAGGATGCAAACGGACGTTTCTGACTCCCTTCATGTGAATCATTACCAACCGCTGAGCACACATGTACCGTGAATTGAGAAGGATCCAATGGAAAAGACCTCAGTTGAGGTTGTGGAGACTCGTCTTGCAATAGTTGGCGTCGGACGTAGGATACCGATGATTCTTCGGGTTCCAGCTCTGCTCGATCATGACATCTAGTTTCCAATTCAAGAGCTTGATAAACGTCAAACATATCTTTCCTCCAAGGAACAGCCTTCTTGGCAGCCTTGAGCATCAAACGCCGCATGCCGCAATCCAATTCTTCATCCAATAGTGTTGCTTCTTCCGTTGCTTCAGCTCGGATTGCTTCCAAGCGTTGTTGGTCTGGCGGATACAGTGAGGCTTTAGAAGCCGGTAAACAGCTGGATATAAGCCACAGGAGGCTCACAAACAAGTGAGAATACCCGCATGTTCTCATCTTTTCTTCGTTGCGGTGTTTTGGATTCGAAGTTATTTTTTACGCTAATAAGATTTGGATCATTCTGTATCTTGGAGGCGCGCATGACAGACTGCGACCATCAAAACGTCATTCGACTGACTCGGGATTGGAACACAATCATCCAACCAACACATCACAAAAAACTTCTGTCATCCATTCAACACTCAGGAGACAATTGGCCTCAACAGTTCCAAAATGAAAGTCTACTATATCGCTTTGACCCTTTCACTTCTTTCCCATCATGTTGCCAACGCATTTGTGAGCCAATCGCCAATGGTGACTGTTCGACCTTCTGCCCTCGCCGCTTCGATCGAGTTGATTCCCGAGCCCGAAGGTGGAGAGGAAGTGACTGCAGTCAAGACCATGCCTGGAAGCCGTATGAAGAACATGGGAGAAGCTGATAGCGTCCAGGATGAGGATGGTACCGTCTACAAATTCTGGCTCACTGCTACTGCCGAGGGTGCTTTGATCAAGCAAATGAATACACAAATCTTGAAGGATGCCGCCAAAAAGGCCGACTTTCCTGGATTCCGAAAGGTACGGACCATGAGAGAATGAACTCTGAGGTTCGATGAGAAACTTACAAGCATGAATCTCACCTATTTGCAATGATTCATTCTTCTTTCCATCTTTCTTTGTCTTGTCAAACGATAACATGATAATAGGGTCAAGTTCCTCCTTATGCCATGCCACAAATCAAGGGATTTGCTGTGCAAGAGGGTATCATTGAAACTGTCAAGTCTGCTGTAGAAGCGTATGGTCTAAAGTCCCTCCCCGGAAGGTACGCAATATATATATATATGGCGCCATGGTGATGCAGCGAGGGATAATTGATGACAAATCATTTGTATCTGACGCCATTTTCTTGATTCATTCACTTGTTGCATGACGACACTCTTATACGATTTATGCATTGATTGCTTGGCTCTATTTTCTAATGCTATAGCAAAGGAGAAGTGGAAGTTTTGGAAAATGTCCCCGACATGGCCAAGGCGTACAAGGTGGGAGACGACCTTCAATTCACTGCAACCTTCAAAGCTGTTTTCAATCCAGAAAATGCCCCTGCCAAAGCAATTTCCGCTGATGATACGGTAATAGACGCGGAAGTTGAGGAGGTAGAAGATGCATAAAATATAAGAGGAATGTACTATGGATATCGTTTGGAATTTGCAAAGCGAGACTTCTGTCTGCATATGAAGGGCGCTGGACCCAGCTTCCTCGTCGCTTTACATCTTCGAGCAGGCTTTCTTGACGTCAGCCTCATTGCTAGTGGCTGCTTTATTTTTGATTTTCCAGTTCTCGAAACGTCCTTTTGTGATGTTCCCATTCATTGCTGTATGCACACCAAGGCCTTCGAACCTACCAGCGACAAAGTCACCATTGTATAAGCCCATTTGAATGTCATTATAGACTCCGTTCCCATGCCGGGTATTCTCTTGGAAATCACCAACGTACTTGGAGAACTTTGTCATGTAAGTTACGTAGCCATCCGCCATGCCCTTCAAAAAGGACCCAAAACACTTATCCCCGTTCTCATAGATTGCACATCCTTGGCCTTGGAAGACTCCATGTGCCCTGTGAAAGAAGAGGGACAGTAGGTGAGTATTGACGACCTGATGCTTGAAGGGAGCAAATGACCATCGATACACACCAATTTCCGATGAGTACCCGGCCGTTATCATAAATCATGCCATGAGGCTTATCGTCCATCATTGAACCACTGTATACTCTGTCCTTCTTGCTTCCCATTCTTAGTTTCTCCACAATTTTTATGTTTTGCATGTCATGCTCGATCTGGAAGGAAAGAACTGAATGACCTCCATAACTGGATTTCTTTTTGTCGTCCTCCATTCCTCCTGGTTTTGCCTCTTTTGCTTTCTCTGGAGCATTGTGTCTGGGAGATTTCGAAGGTCTTTGTTGTTGCAACAGGGCCTCCTTTCCCGCCTTAATAGTCTCTTGGTCTTGACCGCCCAATTCTAAAGGACTGCAACTAGGTCTCGCTGCTGTAGGTTGGGGCTTTGTGGCGGTCTTCAATATGGTTTGATGTTGACTGTAGAAGTATGAGTAGCTGCAAGAAGTCGATTCAGTTGTCGTGTCTTTTGGACACAACTGTAAGCATTCCGTTTTATGATCGTCGTCATCATGACATAATTTTATGTTTTGAAATATATTTCTACCGGTATCCAATCCGTTATTTTTGTGTACACGTGTATTTTGAAATACTGTGGTACGGTACACGTGTACCGGTAGGTATTCTTGAAGCGGGTTTCAAGGAAGTAATAGCGCGCACGACGAGCGCGTTTTGGAGGAAATATATTCATAAAAAAGCGTGCCTGCCCTGATACTCTGCTCATATAAATTACGATTTCATTCTTCTTTCAAAAGGGACGTATCAACTGAACGAAAATAACACAATGACTGAAACTTTTGTCGATTTGAATCATCATAATCAAGCTTGTGATGAAAGTAAAGTCACACGACCTGAGAGCGAAGAATGCTTGTCCACTGGAGGACCTTGTTCTGACAACAACAAACTGAAACTGAATCATAATCATCAGGTGGATTGTGATGAAAGTGAAGGCACATCTAGACCTGACCAAGATCCCTTCTCGAATATGAGGGGCGATGCTCCAAGTTATTCTGTTGTTGGACTTTTAACAAAGGAATATAATGGTTCTCAATCAAGGCTGAAAGCAACAGTGCCAGATTAGTCTTTGGTGAAGCACACACATCCATTTGTGATTGAGGTTTTAACGAAAAATAACGAGCTTCCATCGTTGGGAAGCTTATGTAGGTGAAAATGCAAGATAAGAGGAATTTAATGTGGATAAATATGCAATATGCACTGGGCCGTTCTAGTACTATGAAGCCTTCTTTCTGATTTGTTCGACAAAATCCCGTTGTAGTACCTTGCGCCAGATTGGTTTCTTCATCCCGTGATTTCGAACTTGTTCTTTTAGCTTTGTTTGTCCAATCGTTTCTTTAGAAACTTCATCCAATGCCCAATGGCTTCTTCCGCCAATGGATCACAAAAGACTTCGTGCCTCGCTCCGTCCATAGCGTGGAGTTCCTTGTCCTCTTCTAGTGTTTGACATGTTTCCATCATGAATTCCGATCCGGCAATGGGAACCCCGTCATCCTGAGTCCCATGAATGATGCAAAAGGGAACTGAGAATTCGGGAATGACGTGATTGCAGGCATTCTCCATGGCCACGACGCATCCCAATGCAGTTCCTAGCCGAAGCTTTTTGCCAGCTTCTTCCAACCCCCATTTTTCGTTTTGAGGAGAGGTAAAGAATTCCATGGCTCGCTGGTCTCTCCAGATACGTTCGGGCTACGTTTTACACACAACATTGGAAAAGGGATGAGATGATGATTATGATTCATTCCTTTTTCCATTCTTCATCCTCATTGTCACGATGACAAAAAGTCCAATGCGACCTGTTGCACTATACGTGGTTTACTCACCGGAATGGGATGTGGCATAAAGAACGGCCGTTTCGTGGGCATGAGAGGTGCAATAATATAACGCAGAATTTGATAGACTGGAAAACCTGGAAGATCCGCATGAATGGCTGGTGCCGTCAAGAGCATGGAATCAAACAACTTTCCAGCGGGGGAAGTATCGGCAGTATCTTGACAGTACTTGGATGTGTGAATGGCCATGCATCCTCCAAAGGATTCTCCCGCGATAAAGAGGGGAGGAGCCTTCTTCTTCGAATCAGCACTATACTTTTCAGCGATAAAGTTGGCAAAATCAATGCAATCTTGCTTGTTCATTTCCCATTTCTTGATCAAGAAGCGAGATCCTTCTGAAAACCCATGACCGTACTGGTCCATCAAGTAAAGGGCGATCCCTTGGTTCAGAAATTGCTCGGTCATGAGTGAAAACGAAAGTTTGCGTCCATCGACGACAAATCCACGTCCCGAATGCGAATTGATGCCATGAAAGAACACGGCAACTCCCTTGACATTTCCCTTTGGTGGTAGCCAGTATCGGTAATGCAACTTGGCACCGCCATGGGATTTCGATTCAAAGTAATCGTGCTGGCATCCTGGAAGGTTCACGTCCATGGTTTCGATTTCTTTGTCCGTAGGAAAGCAGTCATCATCAATCTCGATGGTAACCTTGGATCCAAAGACGGTTCGTTGCGAATGCTTAATAATTGTCATGGCTGAAGTAGGTTTGAAGAAGAATGATGACGATACAATAATGCCCAACACTGCGATTGCGACTGATGGTGTGATGAATTCGCTTAATGTGGCTTCACTCATTAGTTGGGTTGTGCCGTTACAGTTACAGCACAGTATGATGATGCTGGGTCAGAAGAGTGGATCGTGTAACGTGAGAAGAAAAAGATACGTATACCAGCATTGATGAGGGGACGTAATGGTAAAGGGGGGTAAAAAGGGGGCATATTGTCTTTCCGCCATACGGTACCGGTACGTGTACGAAAAGCGCCAAAATCATTTCGTTCGTAGTATGTTCAATCTGCGTCATCGTCCTCATCGCAATGATTGCGATGTTAGTTTGCAACATGATCGGTTCATCAATTATCACCAAAAGAATACGAAATGTTCGCTGCCACTCACTCCTAGCATCAGCATGGAATAGCAGTCATCGCCAACTCGAACCAGAAAGCATTTGTCGCCAGAATAACAACTCTCAAACGAATCCAATTGCCCGCAATCATAGTAGCAATGGCAACAGCAGCAGTATTGACAACGACTCGAACGATTTCCAAATTCCCAAACCGACCTGGTCGATACGGGATCTGGATTTGACTGCGAAACGTCCACCGCTTCCGGAGGAAGAACTTGATCGACTGTCCAAATTGGCGCTCATTGATTTCAAGGCCATGGGTCCAAAGGATCAAGAATCCTTGGGACAAGATCTTGCCAATATGCTGCACATGATTGATCAAGTCACTCAATATGACGATGATGAGGACAATGATAATGATAATAGTGACAGTGGTAACGATGATGAGAATATTCAAGCAGCGGCTCAGATTTATGATCTGGTCCGAGGTGGTTTGACCAAAGCTCCACTCCGAAAGTCCCTAGAACAAGATCACTTGCAAGACAAGGACGAAGAAATTGCCAAGGACGTCTGGGAGAAGATGCTCCAACCAAAGACGAAACGAATGGGTGGAAGGCATGAATACTTTGCGATTCAAACAAAGACGGAAGAAACATCAGACTGACGAATGACGACATGTCCAGAGTAATGCTTTTGGAACGGCTTTATGCTGCGGGCAAAATAACGGTCCTGATAGTTTCGACGGCCAAGGTGCATATATGGAATGGGGAGAATATCGGATTGAAGTAGCCTTTGCGCCACCGAAACTTGGACTGGCCTGTTGCAATTGGCAGTGGTTGAAGGTGACAATGCTTATCATGGGCATGGAGACAAACTACCGATCCATTGCAGGCAAGCGGAAAGAGTTTGAAGCCAGAGTCGATTAGTCGGCAGAGACTATGCGGAAAAGATGTCTTCAGATATGGATCAAGTAGAACGAGCTTTCAAGTTGCACCGTGAAGGAATTGGAGGCAGTGGTAGATTGAGGAATTTTGACTATAAACTTATTTGTCAAGACGCTATGACTCCCGCTGCTAGATTATTGCCCTTGCAATATACTGCAATCGTAGCGAAACTTATATTGGGGTTATGGCCCCAACTTCCTTGTCGAGTTACATAGTCAAACTGACATTCTTGACGTCCGCCGCACTCGAAGTGGCTGCCTTCTTGATTTTGCAGTTCTCGAATTGTCCGTCTCTGTCATTCTTGGCTCCCTCCTTGCGTTCCATTCTTAGGATCTTCTCAATTTTTATTTCTTGCATGTCGTGTAGGAAAGACCACGCAAGTGAATGATCACCGTAAATGAATTTCGTTTTCTCGTCCTCCATTGTGTCTGGGAAATTTCGAAGGTTTCTCCTGTTGTTGCAACAGGGAGTCCTTTACCACCTTGATAGTCTCTTGGGTTTGATTGTCCAATTCGAAAGTGTTGCGACTGGGTCGCGCTGCTACTGTACTCCTGCTCCTCCAGCTTCTTGCTCGGCCGAGTTCATGATAGATAAACAAAAGAGTCTGCGCGAGCTCTCATCGAACAATAGCTTCGACAGTACAGTATACCTTTTGCCGAACAATAGCCTTCGTCCCAGAGCACTTTGTTGCCGGCTACTACAAAACATTGCGTTTTGCCACCATGACCATTGTGCCAATGTCTGTTACCTCCTGGTGTTTCATTTTGGTGCAGAAATATATTTCTATCAAATCCGTGTACCCTGGTACTGCAGCAGGAACGGCATCACGTACACGTGAACCGGTAGAAAGTAGGAAGAAAATGACGTTCAAAGCTACGAAGTATACTTTTTTAGCCTGGTGACGACTGTTGGTGGGAGAAAAATCATCCTTGCGAGCATGCAATGAAACACGACGTGCTCGCGTTTATGGGAAGAAATATATTTCCACGGCGGCACATCTCATCATCATCGCATCATCGTCATCATGGGTCATGGGTCATAAATTCTGATTTCATTATTCTTTCAAAGAAAAGAGAAAGAAAAAGGAGACGCGCTAGACAAGCTGAAAGAAAAGAACACAATGATTGAAGCGGGTACGTCAAAAATTAAAGTTGCAAAGTCTCAACTGGATCTCGGTTTCAACTTATGATACTTCATTTCTTTGTTCTTCGGATATGTCAGGTTTCGATCTCGAACTGGATCCTCGCAATCAAGCTTGTGATGTCACTACAATCACGTCTGATGGCGTTCATACGTCCCATCTACCTGATAACCAAGATCCCTTCGCGTGTATGAGGGGCGGTGCTCCAAGCAAACTTGATCCAATCGCTGACGGACCACCAAGTACCATTGGTGGGCTTTCAACAAAAGAGCAGAATCACGATGACATCATTTCTGAAGCAAGCCCCGCAGGGCCAGATTATCGACCCTCCCACAACGGAGACCCAGCTTCACGACATCAAGTTGCTACAATTGACGACTTTTCCATTGGAATTGAAGGTGGAATGCCATATTTGCGACCGTCAAAGACAGTAAAAGAGAAATTTGATCAAGAACAAAAACGTCTCAACGATGAACTAGATCAACAATTAAAAGCAAAGGGTTGGATGGACCCAGACGTGGCCAAGACTTGTAACAAAATTGCACAACAGAAATTTGATCAAGAAAAAAGACGTCTATGGGAGGAACTTGATCAACAATTGCACGAAAATGGTTTGGAAGAGGGTTTAATGGACCCAGATGTGGCTTTGAAATACAACCAAATTGCGATGCACCTTGTTGACGAAGGAAAACTTGAAGAAGCCATGGAAGTTTTCGAACATAGGTTGAATATTGAAAAGAAAATCTTTCGATGTGATGATCATCCGGAAATGGCATCTACATTTCATAATATAGGGTTTGTCTTGAGCAGTCAAGGCAAGTACAAGGACGCAATGGAGCAATACCAAAGGGCGCTTGAGATCAAATTGAAGGCACTTGGACCGGACCATTTCTCGACGGCAATAACATATCACAGCATTGGAAACCTCTTACACAAGCAAGGCAAGTACGAGGACGCAATGGAGCAATACCAAAGGGCGCTTGAGATCAAATTGAAGGCACTTGGACCGGACCATTCCTCGACGGCATCAACATATCAAGAGATTGGAATGGTCTTGTTTGATCAAGGCAAGTACGATGATGCAATGGAGCAATACCAAAGGGTGCTTGAGATCGAATTGAAGGCACTTGGACCGGACCATTCCTCGACGGCATCAACATATGAAGAGATTGGAAACGTCTTGTATTATCAAGGCAAGTACGAGGAGGCAATGGAGCAATACCAAAGGGCGCTTGAGATCCAATTGAAGGCACTTGGACCAGACCATTCCAAGACGGCAAGAACATATCACGAGATTGGAAACGTCTTAAATGATCAAGGCAAGTACGAGGACGCAATGGAGCAATACCAAAGGGCGCTTGAGATCCAATTGAAGGCACTTGGACCGGACCATTCCAATACGGCAGCAACATATCACTGTATTGGAAAATTCTTGAGAGATCAAGGCAAGTACGAGGAAGCAATGGAGCAATACCAAAGGGCGCTTGAGATCAAATTGAAGGCACTTGGACCGGACCATTCCAATACGGCAGTAACGTACTACTGCATTGGAAACGTTCTGGAATATCAAGGCAAATACGAGGACGCAATGGAACAATATCAAAAGACACTTGCAATTGATTTGAAGGCACTTGGACCCAGCCACACCAACATTGGTCTAACATATCAAACGATTGGAGACGTTCTTCAGCATCAAGGGAAACATGACGAAGCAAGGGAACAATTCCAACAAGCTCTTGCTATTTTGCACAATACCCTTGGAAAAAATCATTGGAGAGTTGCCATGCTCTACAATTCCATGGCCAAAGACTCGGCGCAGAGAGGTGACCAAGACTCCGCTATGGATCTTTTGAAGAAGGCGGTCGAGACCATGTTGGAGAATGCACGAGAGGACCACCCAAATCTTGCCAAGATCTACATCACCATGGCTGACGTATTATTGGAGACTCGGCCATCACAGCTTGAGGAAGCAGTGGAGTATTATGACAAGGCTCTTGCGATTCGAGTCAAGGTCTTTGGAGAAGGGCACAAATTTGTGAATGAGGTTTGGCAGAAAAAGAGTGAGCTTCCATTGTTGGGATACTCATGAAGAGTCTAATTTTATAAAAAAAGCATTATTATTGATATAGATGGATGTAATAGTTGTGGCATGAGATTCAAAAATGATAGAAAAATCCTACAAGATACAGACTATTTCACCTTGTCGAGAAAGAATGTTTCATATATATAAAATAAAGAGTCCTGGTCAAGTTCGTTTTACCTATTGTTGGCAAGAAATGTCATTACAGCTTTTTATTTTGATACCATTGGAATCTCCAATGCCATTCAATATACGGCTGCGGTAACCGAGCACTTTTGTATATCCCTGTTCATTTGGTCGGAATCAATCCCCTCCTTTCGTCGAAACAAATGGATGCAAGAGCTTGATTCTCTGCAGACGTGCAAGGGATACTATGTATGTTTGCAATGACCATGAATTGACATCTCGGAAGGCCTTGCTTCAAACATTCGTGCTGCTTCATCCCCCACTGGACATTTTTGGGCAGGAGTTTTACATGTTTCGAAAGCAGAATTTTTTCCTTCTTGATTGGTCGATCAAAGACGCCAGATTCATATTTCCAAAGCATCTCTTGCCGCATGGTGGGATTCGTATCGGCTTCTTGGTCGACTCAATCAGCCAAAAACACTGGAGTGAAGTATATTAATATCCATTGTCATCTTATCCAGACGATTCAGACTCTGAGACCACCACATTCTCTCTCTATCTCTCTCCTTCCGGTAATCATAAATGTTCAACTTGTTGACATAGTTTTGACAATGACATCACAAGGTTTCGCAACATGAAAGTGCATCTGGCTGCATTATGGATCCGCACTGCAGTAGAATTGAAATAACTCATTCTTGTAGTTTTCGCAATGGAACCGATTTCCATGCCTGATTTCGACGGTGATGCCCTGCTAGTTTATCATTGTCAACCAATATATTTGTATGGAGAGCCAAACAAAATTGCGGGATGACGCTTGGTGATTTGCTTGTTTTTGCAACGAATATAATATTATAAAACTTGTACAGTAATACTGCTGGTAGTTTTCCTCCCAAACCTCATCCATCGGCAGATTCGCCAAAGTCAACTACAGTACCAATGGAGAGGCAGCTAACGCATGGAAAGAAGTTTTGGTTTTTGTCGTATTGTCGTTGTCATGGTCATGTTCTTGATTACTGTGCTTTTTCTCCTCCGCAAAGAAAATCTGGTACGTGTACATTGCTTACTTCCTGCACCAGTATTATACCGGTACTGTACACGTACACGTACGGTAGATCCCTACAAGAAGGGCTGGCTGGCGTGTTTTGATTTGAAAAAGATCCACGAGATGAGTTCTGTTGATCATAGCATCGATGCGTCGACATGGGATCGTACAGTGGAAAACAGGATTGTAAAGTTCAAAGTTCAAAGTGGCTCTTCCTTTGTTGAAAGACATGTCTACTACAGTAGCACCCATCATTCATCATGTCCAACCAAATTCAAAAATTCGTCTGTCGAACTGAAGCTGATTTGTGAACTTTACATTGTCTCGGCGGAATAAATCAACCAATCAATGAATGAAGGAATGAATCAACCAATCAATCACGAAAGCTACCTCTAAAGGACCCATCGATGGTACCAAGAAGAAACCTCGTGGTCCTGCACTCAAGCATGTATGCAAGAAGTCAGCAAAATTCAATATTGTTGCAACATCAACGACTTCTATTCCATCATCGTCCATGACAACCATACGCTTGGTGTCTCCCACATGACGTTTGTTTTGTTTGGAATATTGTCTACCACACAACAAATTAAGCCCGATCTATCTACAGTACCTGGTACTATACGCGATGAAAAACCGAACCGAACCAAACCAAGCGAAACAACGTCATTCTCATTGCATGCTGCATCCTTGATTGCTACAATGGCGCGAAGTTGTTCCAACAACAATATAATGTACCTACAAATACGGCAGTTCTACAATTTTGAATATTACATGTACATCTGCTGATCATACAACTTTGATTCAGTGGATCCAAGGAAAAAACATTATAATATCACTGCTCTGCTGAATGGCAACTTGCTTTGCAACAAGAAGAACCAAAAGGAGATGTACTGTAAAATCCATGTCAATTCCACTCCGATATCATAATACTGTGCTGCAACTACCGGTAGGATTCGAGGGTAAATCCAGATTTCCATCGGGGCAAAAGATAGAATGGCATCCGGTCCAAAGGATCTGACAATATTTTTTTTTTCGTGTTGGAAGACATCACAACACATCAACTATATTCTCTATATATAAATCCGAACTACATATTCATATCGATCCTACCTGAAATCTATTAGATTCACACAATACTGTGCTGCAGCAGCAAGGACGACAAGGAGGTAGAAACACAATATCACTCGTTTGCTTCTCCCTTTGACAAGATGACGACGACTAGGAAGGGAATCCATATATGACATGCGTTCCATTTGCATTTGGAGCTGGACAGCTTCGTCCGCCTCCTTTTCCTTGAGACTTTCAAAGTGATCTTTTTCCATTGAAGCAAACGTCTTGAATATCATGGTAAGTGTAAAACGCCTAGCAGCCCCCAAAGCCTGGAGGAGTAAACAACATTTCGCAATGATACGCAAAAAATCGTCGGCTTTGGCGTAATCTTCCCACGAGACAATGAAACAAGCGGACAAAATCATTGGCAAGTTCTCTCGATTGATACAACCAAGAGATGCACTATTTCCACCACGACAGGTGTGCACTGCAAGACTGATTCCGTGCCCAAACATGGCTATTGCACCAGACACTCCAGCCACATCTTCAGTAGCTAGAACTGTTTCGGATAGCAGATACTGTGCAATGACGAACCATACTGAAAGGAGCCAGATCCATTGCCCAACCGCAAACCAAGAACGTTGCCATTGAATTCGTTGTTGTGCTTCTTTCGTGATATTCAAATCCTTAATTTCATTGTTGTCGCTTTCAAAACCCAAAGCACCACTAGTCTCCTGCGATGCCGAACCATCTTCCAAGCACGTCGTTTGTTTGGGTTTGCTCTGTAGATGACATTTGTAGTGCTCTGTTTCCATGTCATGCAAGATTGGAGTCTCCTGAACCAAGATTCTGTAGAGGGCAGGGCACACGGAGCCACCACAGATTTCCAAGAGTAGAAATACTACCGCACTGATCAGTAGAAAACAGACAGGGACGTTTTTGTCACCAAAACAGAACACACGAAGCCCAGAAAGGATTGCTGGCAACGTTTCTTCATTTACTTGGGAGAGGCGCGATGCTTGATGTCCTGGGAATCGAGCCAGCATTACAAGAAAGAAACCATGTCCAACCATTGCCAAGAGGTAAAGTAGGACCCGTTGTAGATTCAAAGCGTCGTTGAATTGGGCGGATGGGTAGTAGGGAAGTAAGCTGATGTAGGACCATGCCAAAGAAAGCCAGATCCACTGCCCAATCGCATAGCAGTTGCGCTGCGAACCCATTAGTTGCTCTATAATCGTCGCCTCCGCTTCTGTTGCGTCCTTAATCGGATGAGAAATCTCGGGATTGTTTACATCTTCATCCTTATTGGATTTGTCAAGCAGCGGTTCCCTGATCGAATGGGTTGGGCTAGCATCTACGATACATGGCTCCATGATACGCTTTTTTATTTCAACTCGTCACGATGATACTACTAAAGTAACTGAAGCTGTTGTGAGCGAGTAAGTGATCCGCCTTCCGGGGAAAGTTGAGACAGGCATTCGATTTCACGACATTGAAGATCGAAATGCACTCACTCTATAGTCATTATCATTTTCTCATGAATCAAAACGAACGCGCCGCTCGTCCTTCGAAGCAGTCGAAGAAGTCTGCCCGGCCATCAAAATTTTGAACCAAAATCCAGAAAACACACACCATCATCAACCATGAACAAAGCCAAAGTCATCCGGTGGGTGTTGCTATCATGTTGTATCATTCCTGAAAAATGTCACTCTTTCTCAGCGCCTATGATCAGGGTATCCGAGCTCGGAAACCCAGTCAAAGCGGTGGTAAACGATTCGGACGAATTGTCGCTATCCTCCCCTCCTTTACAGACGAGTGAAAACGAATATTCTTTCTTTGATGAAGCTTCCATATACGTTCGGGCTGGCTCAGGTGGTCAAGGAGCATCAACTTTTAAGAAGGCGAAAAAGGGACAAGATGGTATTCCCGACGGGGGAAACGGCGGTGTTGGCGGAAATGTCGTCTTTCATGTTGATCCAAGCTTGAACACGCTGGCAAGTTTTAGTCGCAAGAAAGGAGAACGGTTGCAGAGTTTCCGAGCGGAGGGTGGAGTAGATGGAGGTCGCATGTATGACAATGGACGTGGTGGTGAGGATTGTATCGTTCGCGTGCCACCTGGCACAGTTGTTAGCATCGAACAAGATCGATCGGTTGACGAATTGGATTACGATGAATCATCAGCAGAGGAAACTGACGATGATGAAGATCGTTATAGGTTATCTGAAGTTGGCACGCTCACCTTGGAAGAACCGACACTCATTGTAGCTCGAGGTGGTAAAGGTGGCGAGGGAACGGGTGCACTGAAGGGGAAAAAGCAAGGAGGAACTCGGAGAGGACCCCAAGGAGGCGAGAGACACAGGACACGGCTCACACTCAAGCTCATTGCCGATGTGGCCGTTTGTGGCGTTCCCAATGCAGGAAAATCAACCTTTCTTGCGGCCGTTACTCGGTCCGATCCGAAGATTGCTGATTATGCTTTTACTACAGTGGTTCCTAATCTTGGTGTTTGGATTCCAGGCGACAAGAACAGAAAAGGACAACAACAGGCATCTGGGAGCGGGGAGAACAAAGCAGCAGGAAGTGCCGGAGTTGTTATTTGTGATGTTCCCGGTCTCATTGAGGGAGCAGCGGACGGTGTTGGTTTGGGGCATGCCTTTCTTCGTCATGTGGAACGCTGTCGTGTCATTCTACACCTTGTCGACGGAACTGGCGAAGATCCCGTAGGCGATTACAAAATGGTCAATGAAGAGATTCGTCGATATGGCACGGGATTACTAGCCGAAATGCCACAGGTAGTTGTTGTCAACAAAATTGATGCATGGCGATTGCTTGGGAATGATGAATACGAACAAAAGAAAGCCGATCTCGGTGAGAAACTAAAAGAGGCAATGGGACATACTCGCTTGCTGTGGGTCAGTGCCAAAGAAAAGGAAAATGTAGAAGAGTTGATGCAACGAATGGAAGCCTATGTGACAAAGATCAAAGCTGACGACTAAATTCAATCATTATGCTATGACTCGACAGAGGGAAGGTATTGATAAGTGATCCCGACTGTTGAAATCACCTGCCAAGGTTCCAGGCTACAGTAAAACTAGCACGAGTGTATAGGCTTCGCTATACTATTGGATTCACCGAAAGATCTGTCACAAGTTGCAATGAATCAATCAGCTGGAAAGCAGAACTCTTCCTGTCCCAAAATGTAATAGAGTCCTGACATGGTTCAGAACCAGTGGACAATCCCACTAAAGCTCAATCAAATGATGCATGCTCACTATTGTCAAGTTCCGACACATTTTGTTTCGTCAGCTCCCTATCCTGAGTTTTTTTTTGCGTCCTTGATTTTCGTAACCGTTTGCATCAGTTGGGACCAGTCGATCGAGTTTGACACTGTCATGACGAATGATACTATCATCATGGACGCAATATTAATCCTACGGATTACCAGGCGCCGCCTCCACTTCATGACTCGATTGCTAGCGTGATTGACCTAGGATGATTGCATACTACGAATTTGTACCAAACGAGATTATGCCAGTCCTCCATACGTGAATAAGAGATGTAGGTTTGGCATCGTAAGCTTGGTAACTAGAATTAGGGACCGGATTTGGCTGGAAACGGGAATCGAATATTCGACTCAATGGACTCAAACGTATCAAATTTGAAGTCCATACAGTTGTCCGTTGGTGTCCGTTGATTTCTGTCCGTTTCGTTTGATCACTGGCGACACTCAGACGGCATCTTTCTTTTGAGGCTCACCCGAGCCTGAAAAAGGATTCTGGATCGATGGACGTCGCCAATGATCCTGGAAGCTCACAAGGGTCAATGATGATTCTCCAGTTGTTGCAAACAGAATTTGTACAGTGTTATAATAATTCATATTGCAACCAATCGTGATAACCGAAAATGGCAGCTTTTGTCCCCTTTGACAACTGGAATGACTATCGCACCACCTCAATCAAGCGGGTCGAAGGGAAAGATCTCAGTGGAAAGGTCATGGTGATCACTGGTGCCACTGGTAGTTTGGGAAAAGAAATGGCATTCGCCCTTGTTTCCGCCGGTGCCACTGTGATTATGACGGGCCGCACAATGGCCAAATTGGAAAAGGCCAAAACGGATGTTCTTAGCCGATCTGATAGTGCTTCGGAATTAAAAGGATCCATTGAGTTGATGGAACTGGATCTGGGCAGTTACGATAGCATTCAAGCCTTTGTCGCGGCCTTGCAAAAAGCTCACGGCGATGGTATTGACGTATTTGTCAACAATGCCGGGTATTGCCCAACATCTGAATTTAAAGCCTCGAAGTACGACGTCGAACTTTCATTTCAGTCGAACTTTTTGTCCCTGGTCCTTCTCACCGAGCTCGTTCTACCATTGGTTACCAAGAAGAATGGTCGTTTGGTTCATCTTACTAGCATGTCTCACGGCGATGCTCCCAAACCAATGGATTTTACCAAGATTCCTTCCACCAAGGAAACCTTTGGAGGGTACAACAAAGACTATGCGGAAAGTAAATGGCTTGTCACGGCCTACTCCGCCATGCTTGCCAAACGAGGCGTCACTTCTGTCTGCGCCGATCCCGGTGCGAGTCCAGGATCGGCCATGTGGGACAACCAACCTTTGATGATTCGGATTATGGCAAGATATGTCTTTCGCTTTCTGACAAAGACTGCAACTCAGGCTGCGGCCTGTCCCACTTATCTGGCAGTGGCAGATACGGTTGAGAGTGGAGGCTACTATGCATCTGGGGTCCAATACTCCGGCCGTGAAGATACCAATGATCCCAAGGAATGGGCCAAGGTGACTGAGGCCTTGGCAAAGACCTTTCCCGAAAAGTATCAAAAGTATGCCATCAAGGTTGAGTAACCGCTCGCAATCTCCAGAGCACGAGACCAAATGCCTGACAGGAATCCGCCGATGATTTTTGCTCCCTGCCTATTCGGTGCACAATTTTAAAGTAGGAGTCCATTCATGTTTTCAGTCAGCATGGATACTGCTAGTCCAACCAGATCCAAGATGTCACGAAAGATTTTGTTTGTCTATTTTGTTACTACTGAAAACTCGCAAAGTTGGCCTAGATATCCTGCGTTGTACCTTGTTCTTGGTCGCTCTTGTCAATACGTGCTTGCCGTTTCTCGATTTCATCAATGAAACTTAGCTCCCAAAAGTCTTGCGGTGTTTCGGGAGGAGTATACCGTGTCTTGTGCCGGCACATGCACCTCATCTCGTCACGTTTGTACCCATCACGTTCCAGCTGGTTCAAGAAACCGGCACAGTCTGGACAGTCACTAGAGATCATTGTCTCCCGCTCCGCTTTGTTGCGGACGACTTCTTCATATCGGGTGCCGTTGGGTCCCATTCTTTTGCCCGGGGCTCCCATGACTTTCCGAACATATGGCTGTGGTGCGGCAGATGCGTGTCTGGCCAAAGGGGGGGAGTCTTCCATGAAATCGTTATAATGCCGGTTTTGGATCCATGTCTGCCCCACCAATTGCTTGGGTGCACTCTTCCGTTGGGTGCTGGCAGACGAGGCGGTTGGTTTCGTCGTCGTTGGTTCGGGTGTTTTTGAAGTGGGAACTAGAGATCTCTCTTGGCTACCAGGAAAGATCCGACTTTCTCCTGCGTCATCAGAGGGAACATCGTCTGGCTTTGGCTCGTCTCGTGCCTTTTGTCGATACAAGTTACGGGCATAGCCAGTATAGTGCCCACTATGGCTTCGTCTGCTGGTTGGTAGATTCGTGGTGTCACTCGAAGCTTGACCTTTTTCTGGGACTACAAGACTCTTCTGTGCTGTTGTGGACGACCGATTATTGGACTTTTGAGTCAAGTCCAATGGAGAGAGCTCCATCACTTTGGTATGTGGGCTCAGTGTGACTCTTCGCGGATTCTGACGTTTGGGATCGTCGTTTGCACCTCTGGCGACAGACACTTGTGAAGTATCTCGCTTGGATGCCATAGGAAGACTCAGTCGGATGCGGGAAGGATGGGTCACAAGAGTCCCTCGTGGACGAGGTGGATTGGTCATGCCATCGTGAAAGGTCGTTTGGGATGCCTCGTTGACATCCGGCGGCGAGTCAAAGATCAATGGTTTGTTGGAAAAGACAGTCGGAGATGCATTGGACGTTGCAGGAGGTGGCATAGTCTCGGATCTTTGATTTGGCATGATTCTGCTGTCACTTGGGCTTTCCGCTTGTTGTTGGTCCGCATTCTCAGTTGACGACTCGACAGTCGCTTGTGGTGGTGGTGGTGGCATTGGCATTGGCGGAGCATACATCTCTGTGGCTGTTCCTTCTTCCAACAAGTTCGATTCCGGTGGCAGCAGCTGTTGTGGTGAATGAATCTCCGGAGCTGTATCCAATAGCAAGTTTGCGGAAGGTGGAATGCTAGCAGGAAAGCTTGCGGATGTCGCTTGAGTCTCGGTCTGTGTGGCTGGTTCCCTAGAATCCACATTATCTTTTGCCGCGTTGTGATGCAATGGTTGCTGCTGCTGCTGCTGCTGCTGCTGCTGCTGCTGCTGCTGCTGCTGCTGCTGAGTAGTCTCGTGACATTCGGTAGTAGTAGCTTTGGAAGAGGCGCCATCCGTGGATGCTTGCGGTGATGATGATGATGATGTTGGTAGGACTCGGCGGTCCGCCATGAAATAATCCAAAAGAGAATCATCGTCCTTGGTTTGTTCTGACGAGTCTTCGTCGTCATCATCCAATGCTTTCGCTGCAGTGGATGCGCGAGGTGGAAGAATTTCGCCCTTGACAGTTTGGAACGTAGTAGAGTTTCGAGTGGCCGACGTTGTAGAAGCTGGAGCGGTGGTAGCATTTTGATCAATTGCCTTTTGTTTCGGCTGCTGGTCATCCTGCTGTTGCAATACTTTTGTTGCAGCCAATGGTGGCAACATTGGATCATGATGGTTGGAAGAGTTTCTTGCAAGAGCATCTTGATTATTGGTGGAGTGTTGGTGTGCCTCCTTTGGAACCTCATCCTCTCGGACCTTGTGCTCCTTGATTTGTTGTTGATGATGTTGGCGTTGTGGTAGTTGTTGTTGTTCCTTGGTAGGTGGTGACGACGAATAATCATTGACGAGTCGACGTGGCACCAAACCACTTCCTTGGGAAGCGTCGTGATTGGAAGGAGACGACCTCTTGTCATTCTTTGTGGATGTGGGTGGTGTCACTGGCGAATTGGACAATGCCATTGGACTCGTCGTCATCGTTGTTGTTGTTTCCTTGCCATTAATAGTATTGCTAGTATTGCCCCCAACAATAATACCAGCACTACCACCAGAGAGTGTTTGATAGTCCTTCTTTTGTTTGATTTTGAGCTTTTTGTATTTGCCCTTCAATGCTTTGACGGTCTGCAAGAGTTTTTGATTCTCTTGTTCCAAAGTAAGTTTGGATTTTCGTTCCTTATGATAGTCCTTTTGGAGTTGTTCGTTTTGGGTTTGCCACATGGAACATTCCCGTTGCAACAATTGTGCATCTGGTGGAACTTTCTGCTGCTGTTGTTCTTGTAATTGTTGACTTTGTGTCGATTGGCTCGGCTGCAATTTCTCCTCTGCTCTTCTTTTGTTCTGTTCGTTTTTGCTTTGTACTGGTGATTGGCTTTGACTTTCCTGTTGATGTTGCTGTTGCTGTTGATGTTGATGTTGCAGTTGCAGTTGCAGTTGCTGACCTTGTTGTTGAACTTGTTGCTGAACTTGTTGCTGATGACTTTCTTGTTGCTGTTGTTGTTGTTGCTGTTGTTGTTGGAGAGCATGTTGCATTTGCATCTGCAACATTCGATACATGGGCGACTGCAGAACTTGGCAATGCTGATATTCTTGTCCCAGCTTGGCCAACCATGCCACTGCCATGATTCGGCAACCAGCCAAGAGTTGATACCGCCGTTGTGGGAAAGAGTCGAGTTGGAATGTTGGAATGGATGATGGTATCTTTCTGCCATACCCTACTTGTGGCGCGGATATGTCGTCATCTCGATGGCACTTTCGATAGTAATTGATTTGTCTTCGTCGTCGTCGTCGTAGTTTCGATCGAGATTGCATGGCTGCAATATGTGTTGGTGACAATGCATCATCAGTGGTTGTGACGGCATTCGATCCATCATTCGTACTGTCGAGCCGTTTTCGTTTTCGTTGTCGAGACTTGTCACTCTGGTCATCCCCTTGCTCCAAATTGTTGACAACGTTCTCCTTGTTGTTGTTGTTGTTGTTGTTTGTACTGCCTGTGGGACTAATGGTAGTTGCTTGCTGTTTCTGTTGCTGTATTGGAGCTACGGTTTGGTCGTTTGAGATATCATGGTCACCATTTTCCCTGTCGTCTGCTGGATCTTGATGATAATTTGCAATGGTGTCAGGAGGTCGATGTTCCTTGTAGTTCTTCCAGATATTCGACGACGAGGTGCGTTCCTCCTCCTCCTCATCATCATCATCCTCATCGTCAGAAGCAGCAGCCGATTCCAAAGGTCGCTTTCGACTTGTCGCCACCTTTTTGGAAGGTTGGATCAAATAGATTTTCCGCGGGCCTCGTAGAACATTCTGCACCAAGGACCGACTAGCAGGCGCTTTGGATGATGTTTTATTGCTCGTGGTGGTGTTGGTGATGTCTTTGGAATGATTGTTATTGGTGCTCATGATGCTGATGGTTCTTCGTGGCGATGTATATATTGTTGTTCGTTTCGACAGTGACACTCTGTGACGACTGACTCTGTCCAGAGAGGCTTCTTTCTATTTTCTTAGTGAGTTGGTTTCGTTTGCTGATCAGAGATGGCGATCAGGGTTTTCCATTCTGGTGATGATGATGATGATGATGATGACTGACGATAAAGATGAATATGATGATGATAATGATAATGATAATGGTGAATATGTGGTAAATGGTGTTGGAAACCTACGATTTGACTGATTGGACCAACTATCGAATTTTCAGTATGGCGCGGGGGACAACTCATCCCAAAAGTGAATGGGGGCGACAAATCAGGGAACTCCAGCGATGACGTTGAGGATTTTTTACAACAATAACATCATCAGACAAGGCAGAATAACATTCACAAAGTCAAGCTACTGTGAGCTTGCGTTAAAGGACCAGTAATAGAATTGACCGACTGTTGAAAATACGATCGACGTCTCTTTTCTTTCTTCCTTCCTTGCTCTAAGACTCACTCATCTGGTGGTAGAATAATGCACATCATCCACAACAGCAGTCTTCTTTCGACCTTTTCATTGGTGGTACTATCATTTCTCCTGTCCAGTTCTTTCGTTACAACCACTCAATCAGCAGTGGTCGAAGCTTTCTCTTCCTATCCAACAACAACAACAACAACAATAACAACAAGGATACAATCCAGGACGAGAGTATTGACGCCGCAAATAACGACAGTTTATTCCAGTAATACCAATAAGTCGACCATCACTACAAGATTGTATGAATCATCATCATCCTCGTCATCGACCGAGGAGGAAATCACACCAACACAACCCGAAGCAACAACAACAACAACAACCATGAGTCCAGTTTTGAAATTCATTGGCAAGACCACCTCAACCGTGGTCGCTGGAACCTTTTTTGTAATCTTGGCGTGGCAACGCGACGCCTTGATGGTGAGTTTCTTTGTCGGCGCCATTTCCAATGGCATTTTGAGCAAGGTTTTGAAAAAAGCGATTCGACAAGAACGGCCCATGATGGAGTATGTTTTGGAATCGTCTGCTGCTGGTGCTGGTAGTAGTAGTAGTAGTGGCAATAGTATATTGGAACCACCACCGCCCAGTGACAATGGCATGCCCTCCTCACACGCCATGAGTTTGGGCTTTATTGGGACCTTTACAGGATTTTTACTCATGGATTACCATTATCCCTACTCGACTTTGTTGTTGTTGGTGGCGTATGCTTCCATTTCGCTGTGGTACCGCATCGTTTCCAAGTTGCACACGTGGGAACAAATTGCGGTTGGGCTATCCGTGGGGACCATGAATGGTGTATTGTGGCGATGCCTTTGTTTTGGAACCACTCAGCCATTTAGCAGTGCGGTCACTCAAGACTTGCCAATCAATGTCATGGAATTTGTCACCAATAACTTGTTGAACGATCAAGGAGTCTTGCCACTCTATGGATTGGCCATTCCGGCATTGTTGGGCGCCGTGATTGTGGGAAGTGTGGAACGGCGGATTGGCCGATTCTTGAAATTGAAAAGCGAGAAACAAAAAGATGCGGCAAATAAACAAGCGTGATGATTGCATGTTATTGAGATGTTGGAATATGTAATGCCCGAATGATGAAACGTTCCAGGCCACAGCAAAAATCGCCCACGAACAATACTACTGGACTGGTTGCCAGGATGCTGAAACAACAAGAACTAGGCCGACACGACAGCAGATGACACATGATGCGATTCCGACGACGATCATTGGCCAATTTGTCATGGATGGACTGTGGAGAAGAAAATGATCAACCTTCAATTTGTATGATATGTAAGCGTATTTTTTTTAATTAATTAGATTTCTACTAGACAGCTATAGGACTAGGTAGAACCTCCCAAAAAATGTCAATGGGTCAATGAACAGTCACTTGGTGGTTGTTGCCGAGAAATGGAATCACATGCTCAACAACAATGGAAATCCCACAACTAACTCGACAACTGTGGCGAAAAGCATTTTCCTTCACCTTTTCACGATTCTCTTCCATAGGATTCTCGTCCAATTTGATTTTCCACAGCTTTAGTTCCAGCAACATCTCGAGGAATTCCAACTGAACGAGCTTGTCCAAGAAAGACTGGACTTCGTTGCTTGAGATTCCTAGATCCGAAGCGCGTACGACTCGTTCCTCTTCCGCCAACAGTTCATGTTTCCAACGATCCAGCCGTAGAAATGGTAGTTGTTGTCCCACTAGGAGATTTGCCAACCATCGAGTCGCATGTCTTCCTTCCTCCAACGGATTTTTGGAAAGATACTCCAACACGGTCGATCCAAAGAAATCCTTGGTCGTGCGAGCCACATCGAATCCAGAAAGCAGTAGCAGCAGCAGCTGTCCAAGCAGTTCAATGACCGGCTTTTGAGCCAGTGCCAAGATGTGCAATGGGATCATTCCTAAAGCATCCGTTTGAGAACTCGCTTATTGGGTGGTCACTCAGCAGAATATCACTGATTTGTTGCATTGTATCTTCTACAGGGTGGTAGCTGTGGAAGTAGCAGACTTTGTGAAGAGGATGGTCATCGAAGCGGTGCTGCAGCTTGGCGACAAGGTCTCCCCAGCTATGCGCAACTCCCGATTCTCTTTACTGTTCTTGGAATCTCAATCTCGTTCAATTTCGGGCACATGAAGAAAACTCCAGACTCGATAACTTCCAGTTGTGGTGGTAGAATTAAGGATTTCAACTGAAGACAGCTTCTAAAAGCTTCAAGTTCAATGGTTTCCACTGTAGCAGGAACTTTCAGATGGCGTAGATTTGTGTTCTCAAAAGCGCATTCACCAATGACTTTAAGACCCACAGGCAAGTCAATTGAAGTCAACCTGCAGAATGCATAGCCTAGAATCTTTTGCAATGTAGAGGAAAATTTGACTTTAGTCAACGAACTGCAACAATAAAAGGCTCCTCTTCCAATAGTATGGACCCCTGCGTCAAAGATGACTTCTTTCAAGGAGCGGCACGACGCGAAGATGTCGTCGAGAAGGACGCGAACTGACTGTCAACGCGGACAATCCTAACGTCTTTCGGAACTTGTTCTTTGGTGGTTGAAATTGTACCGACAAAGACGTCGCCACTAGAATGTAAACGGAATTTCTTTGTTGTAGACATCTGAAAGGTTCTTACTGTAGTTACTTGGGAGCTTGGTTTGATCACCTCAGGAGATGATAGAACTCGAAAGTATACAGGGAACGCGATGAATAAAAAAATTGAAGTTTCAGGTTTAGTCGAATCAGTCGACAGATAAGACCACCAACGCATATCGCATCGCATCGCATCGCATTGAAGAATTTTGCATCGCATTGAATACAATAATGTATGACAAGACAGCAGCAAGTAAGAAGCACTTCATTTGGCTCCTCTATCCTTGGTAAATGAGCCCATGAATCGCAATAGGGACAATATGTTCTCTATTGGGTCGGATGAAATGAAACCCAAAAATGTCGTCGTCTTTCGCCAGAATACTCCCAGCCTGTGGAAACGCAAAAGCACTCCGGAACAAAGACTGTTACATTCTTTGATCACCAGTGGTGAGGCGCACATTCATATCGATCCCAGTGTACAGCATTTGGAGCGTCATATCTTTGCTGATATGCAAGGCTTGGTGGAAGTTATCGACAAGTCGAACGGTCGTTTGAAAAGCTTAGGTGCCATGACCTTCAAGGGTTGTCTCAATTTGAGAAATGTTCATCTGAAGTCTCCCCTCATAAAGTTTATTCCAAATGGTGCGTTTCTGCAATGTCGGCGATTGACCACCATCGAGCTACCTTCGAGCATATTGCGCCTGGAGCAATCCGCATTTTCCTGTTGTACGGCCTTGAAGCATATTCAGATCCCGCCAAAAGTGGTCCAAGTTCAAAAAAGGGCCTTTTACCGCTGCAAACGGTTGGAGACAATCGGATGGCCCGAAATGCTGTTTGAAATCTCTGCTGATACACTTTTTGGATGTCAGGCGTTGGTGAATGTCCAACTGCCGTCTTCCGTTCAGACCATTAGAGAGCGCGCATTTGCTGGCTGTTCCAGTTTGGTCTTTCTTGGATTGCCGGAGGGACTGTACTCCATTGAAACCAGTGCTTTTGAGGGCTGCCGTTCCATGGTGATTCTGAAACTACCGACGTCGCTGGCCGAAATTCAAACCCATGCCTTTGAAGATTGCTCGGAGCTCATGTCGATTGAAGTCTGTGGGAACACAATGTGCAGATTAGAGGTTCATTTTTACGGATTTGAAGGATGCGCATCATTGATTCACTTGTCAACTCCCCAAAATCTGCACTTGAACATCGATTGCTTTGGAGAGCGTCCAAATTTTTCATGCGGCAAACTCATGGATGATCCAACCCCAAGATTTGAGTCGTTGCCGATGCATGAATGGTGCTACCACCAAGTCTACTTTCCTCTATCAAGTATTCTCCATGAGATCTCTAATCTGAGTGGACAGGAAGTATCACCAATGATGATGCAACACGATCGTCTTGGTATGACACCTTTCCACATCTTGGCTCTTTCTAGCCGACCTGACAAAGCGCTATTTGAATGTTTCATCGATAAGCTCTCGCTCAACAAAGAGGTTCTACTAAAGCAGGACAACCTTGACTTTACCCCCTTGGATTACCTCTTTCGGAACCCCTCGAACGAGTCTCGGGAATCTCTTTCGTATCTAGCCAAGTTGCTCGTGAATGATCGAATCGAGGGTTTGACACTCAAGCGATGGAGAGATGAGCTATCCGGTATGCTGACGGTCTTTCTCCACCTCGACAAGGCCGAGCAAACAAGAGCTCGCTTTCGGACATTTTTGCGCCATATTTCTACCAAGGAACACCAAGAGGTTCTTTCCATTTTGGAGTGCGCTGTATGGAAAGTGAAACTTATCGACGTTACCATGAACCTGAAGAACACAGCAAATGAATATGTTGATCGCCATTTCTGCAGAGTCAGCTGTGGTGTGGAAGGGGTGATATCGAACGTCCTGCCATTTCTCGAACGGCCGGATAAATTGACTCATTGATTATCTAATGATCAATGAGCTGTTGGGCACTTAATCAATCCAACTGCATGTTTAGCAAAAAGCAATAGGAATCAAGTTACTCGTTTCATGATACTGGTAGGTGTGATAAGTCAGATTAGATTAGATTAGATCAGAGTAGTCTGTGAAATTGACTACTCCGATTAAATCGTCGAGGAGAGTAGAAGGTACCTGGTACTACAAGTATGTATCCTTATCGCTTCGTTGCAGTCCTCTTGGCTTGGACTGATTTCTTCATTGATGTCACCTTCGGGACTGAGTATTCCTGAGACTCGCGCCATCATAGAAGAATCAATTCCGCAAATACATGCAGAGAGCAAAACGTCAGTTTCCGAAGTTTTCTCACGCGAAGAAGAGACCACATTTATGACCTGAAACTGGAAACACTCAAAAACTGCACAGCGAACAAAGCGAGAATTTTTCCAGCATAGCATACCAAAGCTGCCAGTAGGTTTCCCGTACGTAATTTTTTTAATGATGTGAATTCGACGGATGAGCCAAAACAACCCGAAGGTTTTGAACCACGACGAGGAGCCGAAAATACAAAACGGCATCGCAAAACGATGAGTAACAGAATGAATGAGCAAATTTCATCCGTGTTGATCACCAGAGGTGCGGACAACAAATATGAAACTCGATTGCTGCCTCTCTTTATAGATGAAGGAAGAGAGTTCAGCAGCATGAAAGATTCGAGGAAGAGGAAGTGCATAAATTCCAAGATTGTAGATCGAATGGGAGGCGAGTTTATTTTGGAAGCACTTGTAGTGCATTTTGCAAAGAACGTTGCTGGTGACGAACATTTAGCGACAGTATTCGGTATTTTCACATTAGAGGAGCTCGTATCTTTGCTGCGAAATCTCATGTGTTATGCTTTGGATGATTCTTTCGAGACTTGCTTCGAAACGAAAAAGGTCCACAAATCAAAAGTGCTCAAGAAGGTTTGCAGCCTAGGTCTCATGGACGAAAGGATGTCTTTCGATCGTATGGCTATGCACTTTCTCGACTCCATGAGACTTTGCTCCTTCAAGGAAACACGCACAGTTCTCCAACTCCGAGACACCCTCTTGCGCCTCAGATTTGCCCTTCAGGAGGTCGCATACAAGATTGCATTGAAAAAAACGGTATTCCCAGTCACAATCTTTGCTTTGCGTTGGAATAGATTGTCACTGTAACACTCGATGGGGCATTATAGTGTAGGTCCTGAATTGCCACCTAGCGGACGTGGTACTCATCTTCATGAACACTATGTTTAGTACATCGGCTGCAAGGTGGATACTATCGAATGACAGCTTGAAGCGAACATCCTGAATGATGCACACTGTTCTCAGAGGCGAGTAAAAAATTCTAGATATGAGAGATGGAAGCTGAACATCAGAAAGCGCACATCGTATTCCTCAACAAACGCAACTGGTGAAGCTGGTCTATTGATATGATTCGACTGCAAGATGAACGAAGATTATCAGCAAAACTGTACACACTTAAAGGTTTCGTTTGCATTTGCATATACGATCTGCTATCCGAGGCGTCGACGAGTAAATCGACGTCCTTACGATTCAAGCTAAAATTGGAAACAACAAGGCTTCCACCAGCATCGACGAGAAGCCTTCATCTTGAGTATGCTCTATGATTTCTGTGTCAATCGGGTACATTTTGGCCAGCGACCGTCGACCACAGGTCCAAGAACCCTCTTGGGCTGTGAGCCAACTGGGTGGTCGTCTAATTCAAAAAGGACGAATTGAATTTGCTCTCCCTTATACGATTCTTGGCCTTGAGGCAAGATGGACCTAGTTGCTGAGCTCTGAAGTCGTGTATACTGTTGATGTCCGCGCGTTACATTTACTTATGGTCAGCCGCTTTAACCAATCCTGGAGCCTGCAATGAAGAGGTGTCATACTCTTGAAGCACTTCTTCGACGATCATTATGATACTATAATTGATGGTAGTACTTGTACCGGTAGGGTGTCCTCTGTTACTGTAGCTCCACGTCCTTCCGTCGCTTATTACACGTTCGTGATATTGTCGTCATTTGCTATTTGACTGGTGTGACTAAATAGTATCGTCTGTCCAACGCCAGTATCAGATTCCACCAAAACCAACCTTATTCTCATCATCATTATCGCAATTTCTTTGTGTTGATTGGTGTTCATAATGCCGAAGTACAGAGACGGAGATAGCCGATCCGATCGAAGGAGCGGCCCCTACGATGGAAGTAATAAGCAAAAACATCGCAGTCGCGACCGTGATCGCAGTGATGATCGTCGCAAACATAGAAGACGAAGTGATGATTTGGAACCCTGTTCTACCTTTGATGACATGAAACTGAAGCCCGATTTGCTCAAGGGCATCTACGCTTACGGATTTGAGAAACCTTCCGCCATTCAGCAACGAGCGATTCGACCGATTGTCCGTGGACGAGACGTGATTGCACAATCACAATCCGGAACAGGAAAGACAGCTGTCTTTTCCATTTCCACGCTGCAATTGCTCGACGAAACCTCGCGGGAAGTCCAAGCTCTAGTTTTGAGTCCGACACGAGAATTGGCAGAACAAAGTCAACGTGTGATACAATCCTTGGGAGATTTTATGAATGTAAGAGACAATTTGGTGATAGTGCTTTTATTTGTGGTTGGAAAGAAAGAAAAATGTTCTGACATGTTAACAATCATGATTGCTGCGTTTAGGTCAATTGCCATGCTTGCATTGGTGGAAAGTCGCTAGGACAAGACTTGAAAGAGCTAGAAAGAGGCGGTGTGCAAGTGATTTCTGGAACTCCTGGGCGTGTATATGATTTGATTAGACGAAACGCTTTGAGAATGACGCAACTAAAGGTTATGGTGTTGGATGAGGCAGATGAAATGTTGAATCGAGGATTCAAGGAACAGATTTATGATATTTATAGATTCCTTCCGGTGGGGTGCCAAGTCGTATTGATGAGTGCCACACTTCCAGCATCGGTATTGGAAATGACTCAAAAGTTCATGTCAGACCCAATCCAGATTCTTGTGAAGCGAGATGAATTGACGCTCGGTACGTTTGTGATTGTTGCTGAAACCTAGCAAGAGTGTGCGTTTGCTCACTATACATTATATTGTTTACACTATCTTTGAACAGAGGGAATCCGTCAGTTTTTCATTTCCGTCGAGAAAGAAGAGTGGAAATTCGATACGCTTTGCGATTTGTATGACACCTTGACCATCACGCAAGCAGTCATCTTCTGCAATACTCGTCAAAAGGTCGATTGGCTGGCCGAGAAAATGAAGGAGAATCAGTTCACTGTCAGCGCTATTCACGGTGACATGGACCAAGATACCCGTGACAAAGTTATGGACGACTTTCGTTCCGGCACCTCGCGTGTTTTGATTGCCACCGATCTATGGGGCCGTGGAATTGATGTCCAACAAGTCAGTTTGGTAATCTGCTACGATCTACCGAGTAATCGGGAACTTTACATTCATAGAATTGGTCGATCTGGTAGATTTGGAAGAAAGGGTGTGGCTATCAACTTTGTGCGCAAAGAAGATGTTCGTTTGCTACGGGATATCGAACAGTTTTACAGCACCCAGATTGATGAAATGCCAGCTGATGTAGGGGATCTATTGTAATGCATATTTAAAACAAAGCTTATTTTTCGTTGTTTAAAATGGTACTGCTACTCCATGAATTGCTTCTCCGTGGCAGTAAGAGAAGGGTACACGTGTGAGGTGAGCAGTCCGTCACGGTCCGACTACTGGAACACGAGCCATTTTTTGCAATTGGGCCGTTGTCTCGTGTAAACCCTGTTTTAGCACGCCTGTCGCGTCCAGGTCCTAAGTAATTATGTCGGCGGCAAGCTCTAAAATAGAAATACTATGGAGGTGCGCTGCAACGACTCCAAAGTTGATTCCGCATCTCAGCATTTGGAAACATTGTGCGAAACAATCGATCTAGCAAATCAATAGACCACAAGCATTCAACGCGCATTACAAAGCAACCATTGCCTTCATCATGAGTACTGACGTTGCGGGACAAACAGTGGTATCAAAAGTGGAAGACGAGACCGTCCAAACCGAAGAACAAACAATGCCAGAAGAAGAACCTTATTTAGCTGATGCTGGCGACGTCGCGGACAACGATGATTCCACGGTTGATAGCAAAGAGCAAGAAAGGCGCGAAAGAAGACGCGCCAAGATTAGAGAGAGGAAACTCAGGGAGTTGGAAGAGGAAATAGGCAAGGATGATGACACCTACTTTTCCGCTAGCAATGGGACGAACAAGAAGGAGGATGGTTATGTTACGAAAGCTATTGATCGGTTCGTCGATCTCTTGAATCCTGTTGAAAAAGAATTTGACGAAGAAGACGGCACCATGGTTTCCGAGGCTACAGAGAACACGATTCCTACTATCAGCAAGGAAACGAAGCCCTCGATGATGCAACAGTTGGATAAACATGTTTTGACTCGTTTTGGTTGTTCGAGTAACCCAGCGTACATCCCCGAAGACGAGGCAGTGGAAACGCCCCTTGAGAGTGCAGAGGCGGAGTCAGTGGAGGAGGAGAAGGTACCCGATGGAGATCAATCAGCCTTTGGCCCAAATAGCATTTTACGCGTTGAAGATCATGGCGAAGATCCAGGTGATCCAGGTGATCCAGACATCCAACTGACGTCTCTCGACGAAGAGACTTCGAGCGACGGGTCTGCTGATCAACCACAGGGCGCCAGATCCTTCTTCTGTGGTGCTGTGCCAATGCAAGGTGCTGTAGCACTGAAAGGAGAAAAGGGAGACTCGAATGTAATGTCGGAAATTGCCGAGGAGAAAGATATTGACCCAGAACAATCCAAGGGAATCATTTACTCCCCAAGTCAATTGGACGAAATCCCTTTTGATCAACAGCCAAAAGCTGCTGATTCTGGGGCAGACGCCACAACTGATCAAAGTGCGCTTGGAGGAGCAAAGAAAGCTTTTGGGACTCTCACTGAAAACATGGGTCCCATGTTTGCAAGCATTTCACAGACCGTCAGGACAAAGGTATTTCTGGAAGGTGATGTCGTCCAAACGACAGAAAAGGCCTCCGCTCCAAAGGCTGCCGAGTCCACTCTCGTGGAAGGTGAAACAATCTTTGAAGAGGCAGCCATGGAAGGACACGAAGTCCCTGCAAATGATAACGAGCCGTCAGAACAAGGAGAAGAGGTTCCAGCAGAAGGCCCAAAAACAAATGATGACGAACCATCAGAGCAAGGAGAAGAGGTTCCGGCAGGACCAGAGAGTTTCGAACGAATGGAATCTGAGATGCCATTTGATGAAGCTGCCAAGTCAGAAACTGGACATGATTCGGACGCCGAAGCAGAAAAAGAGGAGAATCCTGAAGTAGAAGAGGAGAAAACCCCGAAAGCAGAGGAAGCTCCAAAGAAAGAGGAACCAGAAGAGGCACCCAAGGAAGAGGTCAAAGCCCCAGCTCCAGTGACTGAGGCACCCATCAAGCCAGCAACAAAGAGCTCTTCTACCAAGTCGAAAGCAGCAGCAACAACGAAGCAGCCCAAGGACAAGAAAAAGAAAAAGAGTCTCCTTGGCCGAATCTTCAAGAAAAAGTCCAAGAAGAATGAAGCTCCAAAGGAATCGATTCTTATGGATGACGAAAAGAAGAACGTTTCTCCCTCCGAGAAACTGATTATTCCGAAAGAACCAGCCAAAAAGGTGGCTCGACCAGTAGTTCCAGAGGACCCCACCATCACCAACCAGGCAAAGCGTGAGTCCTGGAAAAATGCGAAGCGACAAGCCTCTGCAAAGAAGGAATTGGATGCCGCTATTCCAATGTCAGACTTTTCAGACTTTGATTTGATTGCGACCTCCAGTAAGAGGAATGATGATTGGGACAAGCTTGCAAACCCAATCACGCCACACAGGCCGACGACGAAATCGGCTTCGTCTCCGTCGGGAGTAGCAGATTTCTCTGACCAAATGGCGGAACTCTGAAGAGGCACGCTGCAATAGAAGCTTAGATTTATCTTTCTTTTGCACAATGTCAGCCTGCTGCGGCATCGACTCGACGGAAGAGCGGGTGAACTTCTCTTCCAAAAGTTCTGCCACAGTTATTGTGATGTATATGGTCTCGTATGTGGATAATTGGTTTGACTGGAGGGTTTGTGTCCAGAGACGGCTATTCGTTTTGCCAGATATTGGATCGTGACAATTAGAATTGAGGATAGACAAACGATTGTATACTATATAAATGGCTATTCCCTAAATCAACAAGCATACCATGCAATAGCACTTTCGATTAAAGTATTTAGCTTTAGCGATTTTATAATCTATTAGAGTCCCAAATGTATTAGCTTGGCAATGTCCTCAAATCCCTTCGTTCTTGCCCATCCTTCTGCTGTGAGACCTTCGAAATCAGGGCTAGAAACAGGTTTGGAATAATGGAAGAAACCAATGTTGCTGCGGTTTGCACCCCTCTGAAGCAAGAGCCGCACCATTGGCTTGTCGCCCGACCATGCCGCATTCAAAAGTGGTGTGAATTGGCCACGATCAAAGCTTTCAATGTGAGCACCCTTTTGGTCCAATAGCCAGCGCACAATCTTGAGCCGTTTATGAATGACTGCCAAATTCAGCAAACAGTTTCGCTCGCACACAACGGGGCTGACGTAGTTGACGTGAAATCCAAAGTCGTCTTCTCCTTTAGCCACCAATTTTTCAATTTTGTTCAATTGATCCCCTTTGGTGATGGTGCCATAGCATTTCAAGAGAAGATCATCCCACCGCTTTTGGTGATCAAACTGCTCTCTGCGAAGTCGATTGATGTAAATTTCGTGCCAAGCTTTTCTTGGTCGTCGAGCTATAGAAAGAAAAAAAGAACAAAGGTCAGTTTCCGAATTGTCATCTCATGTTCGGGCAATAAACATGCTACCAGGTACTGTACTTACGCAGTATCCAATGAGACGGACAAAGTCGCCGCCAAAGTTCGTCTCGTGCCTTTAGCTGATCCGAATACTCCCTGTTGATACACAATAGCTTGCCGTGTTCCTTGCGATCCAAGAATCCCAAAATATGAATGACCACGTCGTCCGGAGACTTGTTACAATCAAACAGAAAGGAAAGATCAATAGGCGGTCGTTCCGCCAGTTTCTTCTTGCGGGCTTCTTCCTCCGCCAAAATGTCATCGATACAAGCCATGTCAATGTCCGCTGGTGGGGCAGTAAAGAGTCGTCGAGGACGCTTTGCAGCAACCTTGATTTCATCATCACCATCCTCGCCGGGCAAGTCCACTTTTTCAGGAGTGACAATGGGAGTAGCAGAAGCAGAAGCAGCAGCAGCCTTTTCCAAGGGAGATGCTTTGGCTTTTTGACGAATTTGTCTCAGACGCTGTCGCTTTCTTCGATGGACCTTCCATTGATTTTTCCGAACTTGTAGCCAACGATCAAAGTCATCAGACAAATGGACAACTTCTTCGCATTCCTTGTGAATCTTTCGCTTCTTATTGCGATAGACCTTGTAGTTGGTCCTCCAACCTTCCTTTCGTTTTAGTAGCCAGGCCTCAAAAGAAGCAAATCCTTGGGGCGTCCAAAAGTCCAATGCCACACTACTCGTATTCCTATCAAAGGGATCATCGTCATCGCAGTCTTCTTCCCCATTGTCCCATCGTTTATTGGCCACCTTGTAGACTTTGTATTTGGTCCGCCAGGAATCTTTTCGATTTCGCAACCAAGATTGAAAGTCTCCTGTGGTTGGCAAAAACAAGTGGGCCCGTGTCCCGTCTTCGGGACTGTATTCCCAATTGTCTTCGAATGGAATGGGGACACCATGTTCGTCTTGAAACCATGGATTTCTCCAACCATGATACACCGGTGGTGTCGTTGTTTTCAATGGATTTGGCAATGGTTTGGATCCATCGTTGTACAAGGATGATGCGGATACGATTGGTGATTTCAATGATTGCTGCTCTGCCTGCTGGGACCCACCACTGCCCATTTGGTGCAGTGTTTGGTCGTCGGGTGTGACCCGTCGTACCAGGGGTACCACGGTTGGCGGATGATAATATGATGTTGTTCTTGGCGCCACCAACAAGAGGGATTTCCAAATGTGATCGGCCGCCGCCGCCAATCCCAGCGCCGATTGATTGGCCAAGTGCGAATTGTAACACGCAAAGGACGCGGCCGTCGCTTGTGGATGTCGCAGGACTACCATGGACAATTCCAAGGCTTGCCGCAAGTAGCCAGTCACTTGGTCCATGGTGGGAAAGGCCACCATTGGATCCATTCCATCGACGGAAACTATCAAATCACCAGGCAATAACTGTTCACCGACATGCCAGGATGGAAGACTCATGGCATGTCCATACGCCTTGACACGAATCCGATAGGTCTCGCGAGCTTCTGGATTGTTCTGAAAGAGGCAAAAGGCTTCTCGTGCATCCACCAAATCGGATCCCGAAATGACAACAGACCAATCCGTGTAGTGTTGTTGTGTTTTTGGTTGAATGTCGCCCAAAACGAGTCGATTATCAAACCGGGTAAAGACAATGCCCCAGGAATCCTGAATCGAGTTGCGCTTGAGTTTGATAAACACCTGAGAAAGTTGTTGTTTCTTGGGAAATGGCCAGGTTTGTTTGATTGTATTCAATGCCGATGAAGATTGTAGCGGTGGCGGACTAACACGGACAGGTGCCGATGATGATGACTGTGGTCTTGTCATCAAAGCAGCATATCGAAGAGTGTTGATATTGGCGTTGTGATTGGCGTTGTTGATGTTGTTGTTGTTGATGTTGATTCTGTTGTTGATGATGTTGTTGATGCTTTGTGCCGCCAAAGCACTCTGCAAGGAAGGATGAAATGACATCTCCAGTCAATCCGACTGACTATCCTCTACAGTAGTATACCTTTTGGCTGTCTGCTGCTGATCTCTCTTTCTCTTCTTCCACAATAATATTCAATCACAAAAGTCACTATCGCCAAGCGATTTGTCGATCCATTCCTACGTACGGAAAGTACTGAAATGATATCGGGGTGATTTCCCCTTTTAAAAAGAGAAATATATAATACTTCCCCTCAAGTCACAACAAGACTCAAGACACAACAAATACGGTATACAATACAAAACAACAAAACACTTTCCATTACGTGACGTTTCATTTCATTTCACTACTACTGAAAATAATAAGACGACGAAACCGACGAAAAGACAACATGAGAGGTTACAACGAACTGCATTATCCTAACTTGGTGGGTTGTCGAGTCAAGCTGACGGGATCAGTAGCCGCCGCCAATGGAAGTGCCGCGGCTCCTGTTTCCTTGCCCAAGGAAGTCTTTGACGCTGCCAGAATTGCCATTCCGGCCACTCCTTATGATTTTACATTGGGTATGTGAATGAGAACGAATGATTCTTTATTAAGAAGTTTGTTATGTGGGATGAATGGTGTCGTAGCGATGTGTGCTTCGATGAATGAATGAATGAATAACATTGCGTCATGCTTCTTTATTTCAAATCGCGTTCTCACTTTTCTGTTTCCGATTATGATTCGTTCTTCCCACAATTTGCAGAAAAAGAAATTCTCCAGAAGAAGGCAACTGCCACTGACGAGTCGTCATAATCATCATGGGAAATACGAATGGACCTGCTGGTTACAAAGCTGATGCATGACGAATGAAATTAAGGGAGGGGTCCGAGTGTAGGGATTGCCCGCAGTTGGAAATGATGCTTCTTTGCAGCTTCTCTTCTCCTCATCGACACAGCACTACCAGGTACCGGTAGCAAGAAAACACATATATAGAAAAACTAGTAGAGTAGTATCTTTTGAAAATCACTTGCGGATATCTATTGTATTTGGGAAACATTCGACAATATATTGTGTATCCTTTTCTTACTAGTTTACTGTCCATAGATATACGGTATATATATATATATATAAGAAGCAAAAATGATTCTCAGTTGGTTGTAATCTGAAAATCTCTTTCTACTGCTTCTGAAAAGGCGTTGGCATTCCCTTCTTTCTTGAGCATGTCACGGGCATTGAACTCGGACAATAGATAATCTACCACATCCTTGGCACCATAACCCCAATCTCCATTTTCATCTTGTTTCAAAAACCGACGGCACTCGTTGACATTGTCACCAAGAGTTATCAGCATTTCTTCCGTGTATCCTTCTTTATTGTTGACCTGGGGCATACCCACATTGGCACAGAGGGCATTGCACAAGCATTTGCGGCCCCGAGTGGCTTCCACTTCACCGCCTTTTTTCAAATAAGCGTCCACCGGTTCGGAGGCACATCGAAAGCCCAGCTTGCCATCGTCTCGTTTGTACATGTCGCGGAGGTACCCAAGGTTGCAGGTACGGGGACGGTCGTCATAAACTTGACCATCGGAAAGACTTCCTTCTAGTTCCAACACCTTGAAAGGGAATCCAGTAGGAGAGCACATGGGGTCCGTAAAGACATCCATCTCCTTTTCGGCAATAGTCTTGAGAATACCCTTTTTCGTGTTGCTCTCCATTCCAGACTCTTTGGCCAGTGCAAAAGTAGTTCCGACTTGGACTCCAGCTCCGCCCACTTTTAGAACCTCACAGAGTTTCTCGGGGTCCGCATAGGACCCTGCCAGCCAAAATGGAAGTCCCTTGGTAGCCTTGGCAAACTTTTGAAGATTCACAGTGTCCTTTGCTCCATAGACCGGTTCTCCCCGTTCATTCAAGTCGGCGGTATGAGTCTTGGCCTTGGCGTCGTATCGGAATCCGCGTGGGGGTGCATTATGGCCACCCGCCGTGCTGAGTTCCACCACAAACCCATCGATACCATTGGTTGGGCCTTCTCCAGTAGCACGCTTGAGCATGGATTGGGCCAATACAACCGAGGAGACAATGGGGACAAAGTTGGGGCGCTTGATTTCATGGCACAAGTCAGGTCGTCCAGAGGCTTCCCAAAAGGCCTTGGGACAGAACTTCATGGAAAAGCCGTCGGTCTTGTCTACTGTGTCGATGGGGAGCTCGCAGTCCTTACATTTGGACAAGCTATCGAGGATTCCAGGAATTTTCATTGGAATTCCAGCCCCCATGATGATATAGTCGACTTCGGCAAGCATAGCACCGTAGAGTGACGCAATGGTAGGAAGCTGAACCTTGGTGAGTAGATTAAGTCCCACCAATCCACCCGTGGGGGTGCTGTCATCGTTGTGCTTGGCGAGCCAGACCTCACAATAGTTGGCCAGAATGCATGTTTCCAGTAAGTGTTGCGATGGTTTGTCGGTCCACATTGGAAGGCTCTTGTACGGTTTTCTGGCGCCCTTTCCTCCTTCCATGTAGTACTTATCCATGATTCTCTGGGTCATCCCTTGATCTGGAAAGGACGCCAACGCCTGGCGCATGGATCCTTCGGGATCTCCATTTTGCAATTCGCGAACAAAGACGGTATCCATTGCGGTTCCCGAGACCACGCCGAGCTCGCCAGCTTTGGAGACTTCTCTGGCAAGTTCCCAATTGCTGATGCGGATTCCCATTCCGCCTACAACAAATTGAAATAATATTCAGTGGATGATTGGAATGAAAAAGAAGTGAAACGGCAACGCTGTGAAGTGTGTTTTACCTTGAATCACATGAGGTAGGCTTCGGTGTGGCAATGGCGATTCATAACAGAACGCTCTGGACAGAAATACAGTACTGAGAGCTGCAATGAGAAGGAGTGTAGCAAACTTCATGGCTGCAAAAGTTCGTCTGATTTCAATTTATTAGAAGATGCCTTGAAATCACTTGAATTTGAAATCTGTGTGCACTCTGGTTCCATTTGTGTATACCAGGAGGATTCGCTTTCAGCTAGCGAGGATCCAATGCCACGATATCATGATTGGGTGATTCAAATTAAAAAAGCATGATTGCACCAATCAACCTTTGCCACATCTACGTGTTGGCTGCAACAATCCGAACCAACAGTGTGATTGTGATGAAGGAGCCAAAGATCATCATCAGGGTATTTTAATCGAATGTGTCATATTTTCGGACTCAGTTGATTAAAAAAAAACATCCGAACAATCCAGTGTCCATATATGGTATCCTATCCCATTGTCATTCTTATTCTTACGCAAACGTTGACCATGAACGACGCTCCTTCGCTCGCAATTGATCGCTTGCGGTCTTCCAATTGGAGTGGTTCGATACCTATCCTATTGAGTCTCGCACCAAACTCGTTATCGTCACCAACAATTCCACCACCAATTCATGTGCTTCTTTCTAGGCATACCTTCCTCCACATTGGACTGCAAGAAGCGGTTCTACATTTGCACAAATTTGCGCCTCCTACCATATCCTTTACGAGACGAGTTGTGGAAGAATCAGATCTTAATTCCGATGATGATGATGATGATGATGATGATGATAAAGCAGGAGATGGCAAATCAGTAGAAAAGGAGGATGCTAAGATACAGGAACAACAACCGATGGAGGCCCCGTACCCAGTCTGTTGGTTCGAGGATGAAACGACAGGGTTACCATTGCGATGGCAATATTTCGTAGGTATTTTATGGGATAGCCATCAAAGTACTACACAGAAAAATGGCATGCCGTGGAAAATAAGGCTACATTTCACCGCATACCCGTCCAGTCAACTGTTGGAATTGGATGCACAATCCGGAGTGATCACCACAGTACAACGAACATTCAAAAATGCTTTGAAACAGGCGCTAGTTTTGGAACATGGCCACGCAAAAGTTGCGCTGAATATGAACAAGCAAAATCACCAACGCATGTGGGGTGCGATAGTCAACTCCAAGTATTCGATCTACAAGCCGATCAAAGAAGACATTCAGTCGACTAAAAACCCAGTCATGATTCCCATACGGCTAATGATTGGTCCTTCAAAACCACCAATACAAAAGAAGTGGGATGATCCGTCCATGACTCTCGGGCAATTTCTAGTGTCATTTGCACCGAGCTATTTTGAAGCTACAGCACCAGGCGATGTTGTTCAAGCAAAACTGCAAATAACTTCTTGGCGGGTAGCCGGCATTGTTCCTTCTCTTACCACTCCATTACTGGATCTGTGGAGAACGCTATGTCATCCAGACAACTTTTTGTACATTATGGTCATTACAGATTGAAACTAGTCGTATTTAAAAATTCTGTATAATTTTATTCGAAAGACATCTATTTATCAATAGTATTCTCTTTGCAAGCCATCGTTCGCTTTAGGATTCGAGTGCTGCAATTGAAAAGGGTGTATTTCCTTTGCCAATGTCGACTCTTGTCGCAGCATTGCCCAAAGTCACTTGAACGCTGAATAGAGTAGGATGTTCTGGGAATGGTTGGTAGATCACACCATCGGTTCCTTCCTCGTCGTTGGCGTGCAAATATAGGACTGGCTTGCCAATTGGCTCCAAACTCTTGAAGAAATCCTTGAAAAATGGCTGGAGCTCTGGCTTCTCGGAAGAATTCCCCATCAAGACAACTGCGCGGAAGTTGGCCCTGTTCATATTGGCCATGCCGAAATAGAATTTCAACATGGAAACTCTTCGTTCCTCCCATTCATCGGGATCAACGGATGGTCCACTAACCATGTGCAATCCAACAAACAAGACACCCGATCGAACAACTGCAAAGTTTTCAGGATAGTCTTCGTTGCGGTACACTCGGCCGTCAAAGTCAAAGTTTTGTTCAAAGTCAACAAAGCGCTCGCGCCAAAGGTTTAAGGATTCAGCAGGGTCGAAGCAGTCCAACCAGTCTTCACTCCCGGGGACTGCAAAGGTTGGGAGCGATGATCGTTTGAACAAGTCAGCTGTCATGTCGTATCGCCGCTCGTCGCATCTGGCTTGGACATTTCCCAAGTGAACCAAAAAATCAGCATCTTGGTCAAGAAGAGTGATGGAACGGAAGACTTCCTTGGCGTCTTCCATGTTGTTGGGTGTGTCCGACATGGCATAAATGCTTACTGGATCACCAATGTCGCATCCCGGGCACATGTCTGGCTCGGCAAGGATGACCTCGGTAAGAATGGGGATGAAGATGATAAGGAAGCAGAAGAAGCACATGAACAATGCACACCAGCGACGCTTTTGACGGTCTTGGGTGACTTCCTTCCATGTTTGCGCTCCTCCATTGTTGGATGATGGTTCGTAGACGTTGGTGTCTGTAGGATCTTGCCATGCAATGCGGAGTTGTTCGCGCTGCTTTTGTGCCTGATTTGCATAGTCATGTTGTTGTCTTCCATAGACGTGATTCTTGCGGAAGACGAATCCTGGTCCAAACACATGGTTCTTGTTGGACTTTGCTCCTCTCTTGGAACGGTAGGTATTGATCCAGACCAGGGCACCTCCCTTGTTTTCATTATCATGTTCGCGATCCCACTGGTCCAAAGTTGCCTTTTGGTTGTTGACGTAGTAGTCCCTGTTGAAGCGCGAACCCTTAGAGGCAGCGTAGACATTATATGCCTTGGACTCCATGGAATCAGAGTAGGACATCTCTCCATCCGCATTATTGTAGACATCGTCTTGGTAGCGGACATTGTGCATCATGGAAATTGGAATAGAATCCAGATGCTCGTCTTCGAAGCCGTTCTCCATGTCGCGAAAACGACGAGCTCGTTCACTGGGAGGCAAAGCGGGCAAGGTAGTAGAAGATAAGCCATAGCTTCGTTCTTGAGTGGTCGATCTGTAGTTGATTCCAGCTAGGGCAGCTGGGACACGTCTGGACCGACGGCTGCTGGGAACGATATCATCGTACTCATGTGCAAAGTTGACATCCTTCTCCATCATATCATCATAAGGAGCCCCCTCATCAGAAGAGAAGTCCGAGGAAGAGGAAGTTGAACCGTTCTCGTTTGCCATGTCTAGCATCTTGTGTGCATGTCTACGGATGCTGTCACGCTCCATGTTCTCGTATGTTTGTAGATCAACTTCGACACCACTCACTCCACCGTACTTGCGAACCAAATCACCGGTAGTGTGTCCATTGGTGGTTTGAGTCATTGGGTATGCAGAGCATCGTTCGTCATCCGAACAATCTTCTTCAGCTCCACCGGGTGGTCCCATGGTATTTGTCATTCTCTTCTTGTTTTCCTCCACTGGAAGGGGGGCATGGCCAAAGGCCTCGGGTGGTGGTGGCATGATATATGGTGCTTTATCGACGGGACGATATAGAGGTTGATGTGATTGATTTGTGGTTTTGCAAAATGTACCAACATTGTGAGAAATCTGGAAGAGACTGGGAATGGTGGTTCTTGCACCAAAAATGGCGTGGGTTCAAGCCAAAAATGTGGGCCCCGAAACTGTTGAGTGCATACCGACGACCAAAATGTACGCCCGCCCGCCAAAAGATTCAGGCATGTCTCGGGTTTGACGGCTGAAGGACAGAACTAGAAACATCAATTGTGCTTGGGAAGAAGGGCGGAAGTCCGAGCACGAGGAGGAAGTTTGCAAAGGTCAACCGGAAGGCGGTCATCTACATTACGACCTTGAAAGTACATCAGCCGGAATCAAACCTACCCATATCGCTGATTAAAAAAAGCGGGCTGTCTTGAGAGAGAAGTTGGGCAAGAAAATCTCGAATCTCCCTCGATTTCTGGCTTCCGACCGTTACAGGCGTAGAAGCAACGTAAAACTGTACCAGCAAAAGCCTGAATCTTTAGATTTTTGCATCCTTGAATTGGATTGGTTTCCTTGCTTCTTCGCTTTCTTATCCGGATTAGAAAGGCACCAAAGCGCAGCTCAGCAAGTCTCCGAGACACCCCGTACAATAAAGTCTCTCAATACGACTGGAAAAAATGGCTTCTGAAGAGAACGACAAGCTGCTGAAAAATGGGGAAAATGACATTGCGGAAACGAAATCAGCCAACAACATGCCGCAGTCAACAGCTAATGATCCCAAACTGAAGACAAAACACAATATGAAGGAAGGGGTGGTGACATCAGACATGTTTAGTGCTGGTGATGATGATGATGATGATTCATCAGTGGACGAGGAAGAGGACTCTTTTCTTTGGCAGGCCAGGATGAAGGTTGGCGGCATTGTGAACAATGAAAAGGTTCAGATATTTATTATTGTGGCCATTATGATTAACGCTCTGATGATGGGAGTTGCAACCTTTGACTTTGTGGAGGACAATGAAAATGTCGATAGGGCCTTTCATGAAATTGACAGAGCCTTTTTGATTATTTTTACCATTGAAGCAGTCTTGCAGCTCTTCTACCTTGGTGTTTCACTCTTTTCTGACGGTTGGCTAATCTTCGATTTGGCGATTGTGATCTTGTCATGGTCTTTTGAGTCACTTCAAATTGTGCGTGCCTTCCGTATCTTCAGAGCATTCCGGCTGATTACAAGGGTGAAGCCACTGCGGGATCTTGTTCTCGCTATTGGTGCTGTTCTCCCGAGAATGTATGCCATTGCAGCGCTGTTGTTGCTGGTATTCTACATTTTCTCTGTGCTATTCACCGAGCTCTTTTCAGACCTGGACCTTGGGCCTGGAAAGGATTACTTTGGAACCTTGGACAGGTCGCTTTTCACATGTATGGAAATGATGACGTTGGAGTGGGGAGAAATCTGCCGTCTTGTTATGGAATATCACCGTTGGGCTTTTGCTCCCTTTCTTTCATTCATTGCCATTACCGGTTTCATTGTGTTCAACTTGATCGTGGCTGTGGTTTGTGATGCTGTCGCCGTTACCGAAAAGACAGTTAGACAAATGGATGGATATGAAGAAGACGACACGGAAGTTAAAATCATCGAGGCTCAAGAGCGGATAGATCTGCTTCAAAGTCACATATATGATATGCTGAAGACACAGGAACAAGTGCAAGTCATGATTGAGAAGATGGCCGAAGAAATGGTTTTCCTTCAAACCGAAAGATTAAATGCGGAACAAAGGGAGTCCAGACTTCGGTCAGTAGTCGAAGAACGACAGAAATATGAAATGCAGATGGAAGAAAAGTATTTTGAAGGCAAGAAGAAGCGAGAAGAAATGAGAACTTCTACCATTATTGGCAATCCTCTGTTCGATGCGGATAGTTTGATACCCCCAGCAGAAGAAGGAGATCTCGGTATGGATGCCTCGTCGCATATAAAAAAGAGGAAAAAGCAGCTCCAAAAGCGAGCTTCAGATAGGCGGTCAAATAGCCAACTAGGTGACGAAAGCATAGGGGAAAATAGCACTATTGCTTCATTGAATGCTTCTCATCATCGTCATGACTTTGAACTATAGCAGAGTCTGGCGAGGATATCTAACTAATGAGGATATCTAACTAGTAACAACATGTAAACTATTCAATTCTTTTTATGCAGCTTTTAGTCGTTTTGCCTTGGCCTTGGGTATTGTGGATATAATCAAATTACAGTAGAGGCAATACTGTAAGATCAGGTAGTACAATAGTTGTTCAGTACCTGCGATTGCCGATACAGCGGTGGTCGTGCGGGTCGAGCTCAACATTCGCCAACTGCCATGCACGTACGTCCCACGCACGCTCGGTAGTGGCAGCTAAAAATCGAAATGCCCCAAAGATGAACTCAACTTCCTTCATTTCAACAGCCGTTGTATCCTCCTCTTTCACTTGCTATATACATACAGTCTTTATCTTTTTTCTATAATATACAATTACATTTCCTACACTACAATGAACGGAGACGCGGATAAAGAAGACGAGCCCAACAGTTCTGTTGAAGTGAAGCCTTCGGAACTGGAGGACACGCTGCTGAAAACAAAATCGCGATCTGGAATGATTGTGACCGTGCAGACCGAAGGAGACAGCGGTGAAACCAATGATAAAGACTCGGATAGCGATCAGCCGATTGATTGGTCCATGAATGACTTTGACGCGACAAACCGTTCTTGGTCAAGGGAAATATTGGATTCAGTGAATACGATACGGTTCAATGTGGGGATGCTTGTGAACAATAGTCGTGTACAAGTCCTGATCGTCGTCCTAATTGTGGTCAATGCGATCATGATGGGAATTGCGACGTATGATATTGTCAAGAAGAATCCAGAAGTGGACAGAATTTTTGAAATGGTGGATGAAATCTTTTTGATTATTTTCACGGTGGAACTTTGCCTTCAGTTTATCTACCTCGGTTGGAGATTGCCGCTTGATGGCTGGTTACTCTTCGATCTGATTATCATCATAACAAGTTGGTCCTTCGCTTCGGTTCAAATCATTCGGGCATTTCGGATCTTCCGTGCCCTGCGGCTGGTTACGCGAATCAAGATTATGAAGAATCTTCTTTTGGGTAAGCTATTGCTGTTGGGTACCCAGTGGAGTGATAGATTGGAGCGCAAGCAACAACTAACACCCTCTCTTTTTTTCCTTTCGTTTCAGCTCTATTCAGTGTAATGCCAAGAATGGCAGCGATTGGTCTGATGTTGTGTCTGATTCTTTACATCTTTGCGGTCATGTGCACGCAGTTGTTCAAGGATCTACATGTAGACGGCCATACAGAATTTGATTATTTTGGGAACATGTTCGCGACGTTGTTAACTCTCTTTCAGATGATGACTTTAGATGGGTGGGGTGGGATATGCCGAGAAGTGATGGCCGTTCATTATTGGGCATGGATTCCCATCATTGCATATGTCATTATTTCTGGATTTGTTGTTGTGAACTTGATTATTGCCGTTATTTGTGACGCCATTTCTGCATTGGGTTCGGACGAGAAAGCAAAACTGGAAGGAAACTACGATGAGGATTCGGACTTGGATAGCAACTCGCAAGGATTAGAGATTCGAGCACAACTGGACTCGTTGGAACAACAAATGGAGGACTTGACACGGATTCAATCTCGTTCCTTCCATGCCTTGCAGTATCTGACGCAACAGATAGAAGCTCGCAAAAATTTCGATGCAGAAATGAAGAATGACCTTTAAAAGAAAATAATAATTGTACATGTATCATACTCAAAACATTATCAGTAAAACCATTCATGAAACCTCAATGATACCGGTACCATCAAACTCCTCATGATCCAACTACAGTACCGGAACCAGAATAATGAGCCGGACGACGTACAGGAGTGATTTATTTCAACCGTGAAAGTTCAACGACGAAAGAAGCTGCAACTATCGACATCCAACGACATAAAAGCTAATACACCATGGATGCTATTGTGCAATTCGTCCGTAACGCCCTTTGCTGCGTGAAAGATCTTCACTTATTCGAGTCCTCTTTCATTCACGATGCAACCTACACAAATGAGGCTTTGGGATACCTGATGGATCCATTGAACAAGACCACTCCCCTGGAAGTTGTAATTTCGACAACACAGCTATATGCTTGCATTTCAAACACGAGACAAGGAATGGAGTTGTTGAATTCTTCGGTTGGGAAGTTGAGACGGATTGTCCGACTAGTGGAGATGCGAATGTCCAACCCTTCCAAGAATTTCACACATGCCGATCGCATCGTCAACGAATCGCTCATGAAGGAAGGAAGAATGGCGTTGCGAGGTGCATTCATTGGGGCTTTGGTTGCACCTATTGGAATCTGTTTCTGGTGGCTCGTTATCAATAGTTGGCATGTTACTGAAGTTGATTGGTTCGGTGGTTTGCCGGCCTTGATCCATGCGTTGGAAATCATGGAAATCTGTTTGCTTCCCCTTTTGTACTTTATGATTGTGGACGGACTGGAGACTTTAAACAAATCCAAGAAAGCGAAGACACTGATCGATACTATTCAGCAAGAAAAGTTGGCGCGTTCTTCTGTAGGAGTTGTCACCTTCGAGTCCATGACGACCTGGGTTCCCTTCTGGGATGGTGGAATCTCCATGTTCTCAAGCGAGGACAAGTTGGAAGAAGAAAAGAATCTTGCCAAGGAAATCGAAGCCGTCCAGAAGCAATTGGATACTTGGTTCCCATCCGACAAAGATATGAAGAAAGAAGAAAAGGAAGCCAAACAAAGCAGAGCAGCATTTGCTAAAGCTGAAGAAAAGTTGGAAAAATCTATTCACACATACAGAATGGAGGGATACCGTGAATTCATCTATTTCGTATTGAACTTTGTTGCTTTCTATGGATGTAAGTATCGTTTGTCAACGTGACAAATGTTCAACAATGGAATCCTCCTCCTTATATTCTATATTTCTCTTCCCCACTCTCCTACTTAGACTTGATGGCCCCTGTCACCTTTTATTTCGATGTGGAAGAACACCAGCCATTTCTTATTCAGTTTTCCAAGTTGTTCTATGGCAACGAAGATGCGGATTGGACGGGGAACTTTGCTGGTGACTTCTGCTGGACGGTAGAACCCATTATTATCTTGTTCAGCCCTGCTTTGATTGCTCTTACCCAACCTCAAAAGAAGAAACTTAAGTCTGACTAACAAAGCTGTAAACTAGTCGTAGTAGGCTACTCTAGTGAAAAAATGTGACTTCGTGCAATCCTACTATTCGACTTGTGTCCCTGCTCGCGCTCATCAATGGTTGCCATCCGAAAAGGATGTTTTTTAGAACATATACCGGTATGGAACAATGACCATATTCTTCTGACCATTTTCTTCTGTTGCAAAAGTTCCATGGTTCCGACGGAAAATCAGAATTCTTCCAAACTGTATCCAGAATTTCCCTCCGGTAACGTCGCGGACGAGGTACGGACTACGATGAGTCAGGATTCATTCGATTGGTTGATTGATCATTTGCATTCTTCGTTCGATCGACGTGAGCGCCAAAAATGGAAAATTGAGGTCGCGTGGTTTCGACATGATTGATTTCACACCTCATATACAGTAGGTCGTATTCTTTTCAAGATCATACAGTAGGCGTTTTTTTCCTTGTTGAAGAATCAATCATCTACCAGCCACCATTACGTCGGTAATGGGAATACTTAGCAAAAAGTCCAAGGCCGCGGCTACTGGCGCTGTTTGCGCCTCGGCTGCTTGTGCCGTTGGTGCCACTGTCGTTCCCGAAAGCATGAAATTGACCAGTGTGATGAAAGGCTTTCATTGGAATGAGGTTCCTCTGACTCCTGTCGATTTCAATGTTGGAATTCAACTGTTGGCCGAACAAAAGGCCAACGAGGTTATCCAAAAACATACAGGCCCACACGGCTCCATTGCCTTTGTGGTCCGTCGCCCCGGGTGAGTGTACTGCCGCGAGGAGGGTCAGCAATTGACCAATCTCGCGGCAAAAGAAGGCAAGCCTTTTGATGGGTTTGACTTGTTTGGAATCGTCAAGGAAACTGGTGTGGTACGTATCGTAGTAGCAATTGTATAGTTGCATGGTTGTTGTTGGATCTATATGCAATCATATCGTTTTCTCAACTGCTAAACTTTTTTATAATTGTTCCGCCAATGGATAATACAGGATGACGCTGGTTTGGAAGAGTTCCACAAGGAATTCTTTCCATTTCCCCTCTACAGGGATGAGTCACTAAAGTTTTACGAAGCCCTTGGAAATAGATCCATTACCGAGCACGTCTTGTACAATCCCTTCAAAGCCATTTCGGCATTGCGCCGCCACATGAGCCGCCTGAAGGAAAAGAAGATTGAAGGCAACCTGAAAGGAGAAGGCCTCAAGAGTGGCGGATTGATTATATTTGGAAAGGACGGAAGCCCCCAATTCATGGTTCCCGAGCAAACTGGAACTCCTTTTGACGAGGATGAGCTATTGGCTGCTTTGGAAACTGTTCGCAAGGGAGGAGGTGTCACAGATGCTGGGGAACTATAAGAAGCAGCAGCTGCTGAGAATAGTACTACGTGGCTGTGCATGCATCAACATGAGGTTCCCAATAATATCTGAAAGTCCAACCACAACAAGCGTCCGTAAATGACGGAGCTGGATGGATATCACATGCATCGCCATGTGTATCCTCCCAGCTCCTGATGCCGTTCATTCATTCATGGCAGTGAGGCTCGTTGATAGACAAGAAGATACTACTACTAAACTCCGATTGTTCAGTATTCCATAGTCTTCAATCATACAAGTATAAAATCTATCACAAGGATAAATAGGCAATAATATTGTCATCTAAATTACATCATTTTGTGTTTTTGAGTTATCATCATATCATCATCATCAAGAGTCTCACATATTTACACGCAAGTAGTACTGTTGTTGCTCTGATTATGAATGATTCATGGTGTTTGTGTGTGCATGTGTGCCTGCGTGGGTGCTGTTTGTACACGTTAAGAAAAACACTCGTTCCACTTTTATACATTCGAGTCAGGAGCCAACGTCCCCTTGACATGCTCAATGAAATTCAACATTTTGATATCCGTGGATCCATTATCATGAATATCAATCGCATTAATACACGAATTTCCTTGTTCCACATTAGGAAATTGTGCAACATCATTCAAAAATGCCTCCGAGATGAGAATCCGGTTCAATCGAGAATGGCAGACCAAGGCAATATGTTGATGATGCGAGAATTGATCCAACATTTCGAAAAAGGCAGCCTTGGCGCGAGCTGCTACAATGGCGGCTGATTCGCCTCCCGGAAAGGCCAAAGTGGGATCCGCATTGCAGGCACTGTCTATCCGTTCGTATCTTGCCTTGAGATCGGGACAGACACCTGGTCTGCGGCGAGGAAACCCTTCAAATTCTCCGAAGCTCATCTCCCTAAGCCCGGGCACAAGAACTCGTTCGTAGTAGCCATTTCGGCCATGGGTGAGCATATCGGCCGTTTCGGACGCCCGGCTGAGAGGAGAGGAAGCAATCAGTGAGACTGGAATGTCTTCCATGGCGCGAGCCGCAGCGCGTGCTTGATTGCGGCCATTTTCATTGAGGGGAATGTCAAAGCCACCACCTTGGATCTTTCCTTGCTTGTTCCAGTCAGTCTCACCATGTCGTAGCAAATAGACACGGCGACTGTTGGCAGCCAATGGAGGAAGAAGAGCCGAAATTCGTGGAAAGTCCTCATCTTCAGAATCACTATCCGTATAGGAGTAGTCCATCGCAGCCGAGGAGAATTTGGCTGTAGAAGATGGATACAATGAAGTGGAATAAGAGGCCTTGGACAGTTTGGTCATGCCATTCAGTCTTTGGGAGACGGTTGCCTTTTGGAGAAGAGTAAATAGCTTCATTGTAATGATTCTGTGTGTGATTTGAAAGTGGAAGTGTGCAAGTTGAAGTGATGTGGGTGTGAAAGAATGAGATATGAAAGGATATGGAATGTCAATCAATCAAGACTGAGATGAGATCTTTAGGACAGTGAAAGAATGATAAATGATAGCAAACTTCTGGGCTTTCTCAATATTGTTTCGGATCAGAGGTCCAAAAACGTGTCAAGCGCTGCAAGAATGATTTGTGGACGAGTATCAACATACCAGATTTGCGTTTCCAGTCTTTCCCAACGATGGAAGAAAAAGGCAATCATTGTGATAGGCTTAGGTTGGTAACAAAACACATGTGTTACAAGCACCACGTCAGGATCATTTGTTCTTTCCATTCGTCCAGCGCAGAAATAGCCTAAATTCCAGGAACTTTTGCGGGTCCAACAAGTCAAAAGGTGAAAAGGTCCAAAAGGTTGGTGGCGAAAAAGTCGTCGCGTCATGCATCGGATGATTTTCAGTCCGTGAATTCTTGATCTGCGACTTTTGTAGCCTTGATCGGACCGTAGTCAACGGTGGTGAGCCGAAAAACCGTCTGGCAGAAGTCGGAACTGCGTTTTTGACCGGTGGGTGACAGATGTCAACTCAGCTTTGCGGTGATCTGATTGGTACAACCGTGACAATGAGAAGACTCCGAAGTTCGGACAAAAATGTCACCGCCGGTGATGTGTTGGTTGCCACCACGAAGGTAGTAATGTATTGATTGTGAAGTAATGCATCGAACCCATTGGAAAGTATCAAACGCTTTTGCAGGAATGAATAACACCAGTGAGTGTAGTAGGAAAGAACAATCATGTCATGATCAGAAAGGACAGGTACTGTACGGTACAGGGTAGTATCGAAGCAGAGCGAGAGTAAACCATAGCAAGACTTGGGATGGAATTCTTTCGACAAGGTGATCAAGGTCAAAACGCCTGGATAGAAATATTAGCATAGGAAAGCAGCTTTGCAGCCATGCGATGTCGTGTAGCTAGCAGATTTCATTTTGTCACAAGATGATGATTCAAGTTCAATGGACTGGGTGAGTCGTCAGCACGGAAAGTTAGCATGATCACAATATCCACCCGCTGGGCTTGACCACGTTTCAAGACACTTCGTTTTATGGATAAGGTCCATACCATGGAAAGGTCTTCAACGTTTTCGTAGCAAGACTTGGATGGAACTTTTGCGAATGCGATCAAGGTCAAAACGCTTGAATGGAAGAAGAATAGTCTAGGAAAGCAGCAGCAGCAGCCATGCGATGTAGTAGTAGATTCTTGGAGAAAGTCCATTCATGCATGCGACGGAAAGATTGATTCTTCAAAGTTCTCAGTCCCAAGTACATACATCGGCAGTATTGTTGCCATGATGTGATACCTGACTTGCTGATTTCTTCTTCCGCAACATCCTTTTCTCGACATCCATTCATCCATTCATGCTGTCAGTGTACTATCATCTATCTACCGTATTATGACATTGTCCTTGACATGATCAATGTAATCCAATACACGAATATCCCAATTCCCGTCCTCGTCCACATCCAACACATTAATGGCGGTGTTCTTTTGTTTAATGGTTGGAAACTTTTGGACATCTCCATAGACAATCGAAGCAATCAGTACTTTATTGGTGCGGCCATGTGACACCACGGCAATGTGTGGATGATCCGTTGCGGATGGGTACTTTTGCAACACTGTGTCAATGGCCTTGCAAGCTCTTTCTTGGACCATGTTGGAAGATTCTCCTCCTCCCGGAAACCGCATCTCTGGATTTCCATTGACTTGGCGACCAATCGTCTTGAATCTAGCCTTAGTTTCTTCTGGCAGCTCCGGACTGTGAATGGCCAAGCCTTCAAACTCGCCAAACCCCATTTCCTTCAGTCCACCATCGAGTTCCCTTTGACAGTTGGGATGCTCTTGCCATAGAATGTCGGCCGTTTCTTTGGCACGACTCAGTGTGGAAGACAGAATCACCGTCAAAGGAATCTCTTGCAAAGCTTTTGCAACGGCTTTGGCCTGCGATTGGCCATTGGCATTCAAGGGAATGTCATAGCCTCCTCCTTGGATCTTTCCTTCCTTATTCCAATCGGTTTCCCCATGACGAATCAAGTAGATTCGACGACTGTTGGCTTTCAAAGGAGGCAACAATTGGGATAATGGGACTGAATTCATATTCGTATTTGAGGAATCAGCAGAAGCAGAATTTGAGTTTGAATTATTTTGGTCGGTTGGCGACGTGGGCCGCGGAGTTGCATCATCACCATTGCTGGAAAAAATGTCACCCATGAAGAGCCGAGTGTTGCTTCTTCTAGACGGTGTTGTGACGATTGGAAATGGTGTTGATGGTGTTCTTGGTGATGGTGACACGCCAAACAAGGGTGACGTTGGAAAAAGTGTCAAGTGACAGACCAATGGGGAAACGAACACCTTCATCGTCCTGTGATGGTTGACAGTTAATTTCTTTCACGAATGAATGATGATGGCCATCATTTTAGAGCTAATTTAGTCCATCTGAAATCTACCTCAATCGAAATCTGAAATCCATCTTCAAAGAAACATACCGGTACAGTAGCTAATCCCATACCTGCTCAACTTCAAACTCACATATTATTCATTCATTAGTCATGGCCTCTCCCACTCTATTTTCCGTTGCTGGCAAGAATGTTTTGATTACAGGTGGATCTCGTGGAATTGGTGCCATGATTGCCAAGGGCTTTCAAGAGGCGGGCGCCAATGTGCTACTCACGTCCCGCAGCGAAGAAGCCAGTCGGGAAACCTCTGCAGCAATCCCGGGAAGTCGTTATGTGGCGTCCAATGTCAGCTCCAGAGAAGGATGCGAAGCCTTGGCCGAACAAGTCGCCCAAATGTTTGATAATCGACTGGATGTTCTCATTAATAATGCCGGGACTAGTTGGGGAGAACCATTGGAACGGAAATCGGGAAAAGCCAATTGGGGATTTGACAAAGTCTTTGATTTGAACGTCAAGGGTGTCTTTTATTTGACAAGAGCTTGTTTGCCCCTTTTGGAAAATGGGGCCACTTCAGAAGATCCATCCAGGATCATTAACATTGGCAGTGTGGTGGGCTTGATGCCACAAGAGGCACCGACGCATGCCTATGATGCCTCCAAGGCGGCAGTTCATAACTTGACCAAGAAATTTGCAGCAGATTTGGCGCCAAAACATATTACTGGTAGGTACTGTAGATTGTTGATGATTTTGTTGTTTGGAAGTATTTGAAACGAGGTGATGGATTGAATGTATCACTAACTATTTCTAATTTTCACTCATCGCTCGCTGACACTATTATTATCATAGTAAACTGTGTGGCACCAGGATTTGTTCCATCAAGAATGTCGGCTGGACTTGGTACATGGGGTAAGCAATTGAATTAATCAATGCATGACTGTATGAAATGATTTTCTTGAGCTAACCATGTTTATGCTCATCAAATACCACCACAGGTGGCAAACCAGAAGACATTGCCAACGCCACACCTTTGGGAAGAATGGGCAATGCAGATGACATGGCGGGTGCCTGCATTTACTTTTCTTCTAGAGCAGGATCATGGTGTACAGGTGTCATTCTCAATGTGGATGGTGGCGCGGCAGGAGCCATGCAGATACCGTTGTCGAGTCTCTAAAAATACAGCAGCAGTAATAGCAGCAACACTGGTTTCCTGTAATAGTTGCGGTTAAAGTATAGAAGTATATATAAGTACCTCCTGTACAAACAATACAATAATGTAAGCATATGTATGACAGTATAGCATTGGGAAGGGAAAAAAAGTGGTCCAGCAATCATCAGGCTTCGGCTCGGATTCCAGCATATTTGGAAGGCATTGGCTGCACATGAGTGGGATTGGCACGAAGCAATTCAAAGGTAATGTCCAATGCGGATACAGAAGAGACATTTGTAGTTTGCTGATAGGATGTACTTGTTGTTCGTTTGGAAGCCGCTGCAATTTGAAACGGATAAAGTTCCGATGTCGAGTCTTGTGCATCCAGTGCTTCTGGATAGACTGCCAGCAGCAAATCGTGGCAAGGCCAATTGTGATCCACTGCCCAGTGAATGGGCAATCTTTGCTCCAAAGCACATCTAGCAGATTGTGGATGGACTTGCAATACTGTCTTGACTAGTTCCCGGGCAATCACCCTTCCCGTATGATGTTGAGGTGTGCACAATTGGCGTAACAAAACATGAAGGGGGTAGATACCCTTGTGGTCGGCCTTTTGGAATATCCAAGCATCTGCGAATGCTAGCTGATTTAACAGCCATATGATATTGCGAGCCACAGACACATTGTCGAAAAAGTCTGTGATTGAGAAGGACAACGACAAGTGAAGCTTAGATACCATGGAATCGAAATTTATCGTTCTTCCATAATAGATGATACATACCTGGGTACGACATGATTCGCTTCAGTAAGACATGCGCTGGAGTAAGGACTCCATTGTTTTTGCAAGCAGCACAGTTCCCCTTTTGGCAACATTCGGCTGACACTAGGATCAGCTTGAACTTGGTCCACAGATTGCTGTTGACTTGATGCTTTTGTAGTTCGGAAGAACGTACAAGGTAGTCCAAAAGAGTCGTCTTTCCTGGCAACATCGGCGATGGTTCTAATACGCCTTGGGGATAGATTTCCAGTATTGCTTGGGCGGCAGAGACCGTTACTAGATCGGATAGGATCCATGGGAATGGACATTCGGAGTCGCTCGAGTCAGGGCGTGATAGCGAATGCTTTACCATAGTGACGAGGACATTTTGATTGGTTTTGTAGTGTCGACAAGCCATAAAGAACGCTGGAGGGTTGTAGATCAAGCAGTCAGGAAAGACTGTGAGTACAGTTTCGACCACATTCAGGGGAGCTTGATTGGACAAGACTTGACCAAGAAGTAGTCGACCCATTGGATCATCTTCCTTGGATGCCCACTGGGCTGTCGAAGGCTCAAGGCTTTTCAGTTGGGAATTCACTGAATCCCAGTCGATGGGTAAATAGGAGAGCTCGTGCTCGATCTTTCTCTTGATGTCATTCTTTTCATGTTGCTCAAGAGGTTGCGTACCATCGTCAATGTTCATCTTTTGTTTACTTACTCAACTCTGGCCTCGAATTTATTCGAGTAGGTTGACGGTGTACAAACACATCTTGGTAGCTTCTGTTTTAATATTAGATCGTGTGCCTTTGGGCTTGTGGTGGGGGGAATGTTTCAATACAATAGGAAACGTGGTGTTGATACAAGTCTCAACCTCGTTTCGTTTTGTTTTTTGAGCAGAACAAGTTGAATTGATACGTAGGCAAAATGCTGCTGGAATCGAACGTTCTGGTGTCAAAACGAGAATTTTCATGACATCGCCGTAGGGCTTGGTACACAAATACGTAGAATTGAAACGTGTACCACTTCTGAAACTTGGAGCTAGGAAACGTGTCAATAGTGCGCTATTTCGAGTTTTCGTTCCGAACCAAGAACAAAAATACAAAAGATACCGGCCCACTGGACCACTCCTTTCATTGTTCTCGTTTTCAAACCCGTCACGTTTGGGAGTGAATCGTAACAATAACGTGTGCTATACAACAAATGCACTTCGACATGAGAATTTTCAAACGAGAACACTAAAGTGACGAACTTCACTATACTCTAGAGTTACACGAATTCTAGGTATTTATGCTGCTCACGTCGATTGCAGCAAATTGCTCGGCAGATTCAGTACTGTCCTTCATCAACTTGATGTGACGAATGAGCAGTGTGAAGTGCTCTCGTGCTGCCGCAACAGGACCTCCCATATGACCCAAATTGTTGGTGTGCTCTTTAATGAGAGCAGCAAGTCCCGAAATGTAGTTGCCATTAATGGTCGGGCATTTCTTGACAAAGAAATATAGGTAGTGCTCCAACAGGTCTACAAAAAGACCGAGATTCGACGCATCAGCTGTCGTACAGGAGTCTGCTAGCTTCAGTCCTCGTTGCAAACATTCTAGTGCACGTTGTGGATTTTCGTAAATGACACTTCCGTCTTCTTCGGCAACATAGAATAGGTATGCGCACATGGCCACCATTTCGCACTGTTGAGGCTTGTTCTGTACCTTTGCACCGAATTGAGCCACCTTCATGATTAGGCTCTCATATTCGTTCTTTCCTAGACATCTGACTTCGACGAGCTTGCCAATCATGGCAATGATGCATCGACACTGAATCCGGTAGTCCACTGGATTGCCTTCGTACAAGGCAAATGCTTGTGAGAAGAATTCGTGAACAATAGGTGAGTACTCCGCCTTGTCACCGATTCGTCCCAACTGGTCGGCTACTAAAGCAGCGTCGAGATACAATTTCATACCAGTCTCAAGCTTTCGCTGAGCGATGATAGCAATGGTCTGTTGTGTGAAGAGCAATGCTTTGCGGCAACTGAAGATGAAAATGAAGAAATTGTGTCAGAAGAATGAGGGAGCTTGATACTCGTCCGTGTGTAGATACATACCTGATGACTTTTTCTTTTGCCGGCGCTGGTTCCTCTTTTGCAGATTCTGGCTTTTCCGCTTCGGCTTCATCTTTCTTGTCTTCGGCAGAATCGTCGTTCTTCTTGTCCTCCTCAGTACTTTCTTCTTCCTTGAAATCTTCCTTCGCCTCTTTCTTGCCCTTGTTTTCTTCTTCCTTGGAATCAGGCTCACTGCTCGATTCGTCGTCCTTTGTTGCCTCATTGGCACCAGGCTCACTGCTTGATTCGTCTTCCTTTGTTGCCTCATTGGCAGCAGACTCGCTGCTTGATTCGTCTTCCTTTGCTTCCTCCTTGGCAGCAGGCTCTCCGCTCGATTCGTCTTCCTTTGCTCCCTCATTGGCAGCAGGCTCACTCATCGATTCCTCTTCCTTTACTTCTTCCTCGACCTTCCTTTCTTCTTCTTTCGTGACAAGAGCAGGATTTTGCTCGTCGAAAATGCGGTTGGCAAGCTTCAAGCTAGCACATACCAAAGCTTTGTAGGGTGACGCATTGGCACGTCCCGAGCTCAAATGGTTACGCGCTACTGACAGATATTGGTAGACAACATCTGTATCGGGATGGTCCAACAAAAGAATCAACTTGGAAACGGTAGCAGCGTCCTCTGGCGAGTCTGGAGCATAGGCCATGCCTTGGGCATTTGGGTAACCTTGCTGGCCATATGAAGCACTACTGTTGGAACTAACTCCAAGGTCAGCCATGAGGTTGGCAGTACGGTCCACACTTTCATCGTCAGCAACTCCAGAAGATGGAATCGGATCTCCCTCATTTCTCAGAACTGGTGCAATGACGGTGAACAAGGCTTCCAATTCCTTCATGCTCTCTGGTGGAGTCCCCTTCTTGTTAATTGCTTCGAGCAGCGTCAGCGCGACTTGACGGCGATTGGCCCACGGCAAAAAGGCAATCAAATCGGTGTAGTGCTCAAGATTCAAGACTCCCAACCCCATATCGTCCAATGGAACACTCAAAAACTTTTCCAATTCCTTGGTCGCCACCGGATCCATTGGAACTCTTGGTGGTGCCTGTTGCGGCATGTGCTGATTGCCTTGATAGTCTTGCAACAAGGCCTGATTGGCACTGGCTTGTTGCAAGGCCACCACACAGTGATTCATACAAAGCACCACTTGATCTTGATTGCCCTCGTAGCATTTCTTGGAATATGACAACAGACAAGTTTGCAATCGAATGACTTCCTTCGCTTGCAGTTTGGGGCCACGTGCATTGTAAACCCTTTGTACACAATCATCAAACATTCGGTACGAATCCTTGGCCAAGGACTGTTTGACTTGATTCGAGTCCTTCTCGTCCAATAACTCCTCGTCGGCCAAATAATTGGCCAATCGATCCATCAAAGCTTGAAGGATGGTGCGAACATTGACCTTGTCACGTAACTTGGGACAGACACCCAGCAAGATGGGCATTGTTTCAATATGATATTCATCGGGAAAGACTTGAGTGATGCAATCAATCAAATAGGCCTGTGCCAGTGGATCAGCCGAAATGACAATGTGATCCAAGACCGTAGGCAAAATCACTTGCCCATAAATGGACGAAGTGACCGAATCCAAAGCCGACAACCGGACCATGTTGGTTCCCACCAAGACACGCAAATCGTTGCGCTCACGTTCACGACGACGTCTCACGTCCTTGGAACGACCATCTCCAGGCAAGCGTTGGATTCGGACCCACAATTTGTTCATTTCAATAAAGTTGGCCAGAATGAATCGGTACGAATCCTTGACAGTGCCCTTTTCCAAATTTTCGACATTGACTGCCATAGTAGGAGCACCAAAAGCAGCTTGATTGGGGTCTTGGGCTTGTGCTTCGGCAGGTTCTTCTTGTTGCTGGACCAAGGGAGACATCGGTTGACCAATTTGGCTCAAGGGAATGGGTTCGTCCGGCAACTTGTCCTTGAACACCTGCAACAAGTAATGTCGCAAGAACAATCCGCGGACTGGATTTTGTACGCACTTGACCGCCTCGATCAGATCCTTCATGACCCACTTGGCACCCACTTCTCTGGATCGAATCAAGGCACTGCCGGCACAAATTTGCAAATACAATCGACTCAATACATTGGGACAGAATTGGACAGAGTCATACAATTCCTTCATGGTGAAAGAAGAAGGCGACGGTGGTGGCGGTGGAGGTGCCATCGGAGGAGCTCCTGGCGGCGGCTTAAGCCCAGGCGAAGCTGCCATGGCCACACCAGTTGGTTGGACCAAATTCAGTAGATAATCTTCCAGGGTGGGCATTTCTTCCAGAGCCCTTAGATGCAATTCGTAATAATTCTTGGGAGATAGTGCTGTAGTCGATCCAGTAGCTCCTGGCGCTGGTGGATGCGACCGATGGTGATGATGAGCATGGGCATGTTCGCCCAGTTCACCCACCATCATTCCAGCTCGGTCCAAAACAGCTGGAAGGTCATTGCGTTCCATGGCTTGCTTCATGTAGTAAGCATGTTCCTGGACCTTGCGAGTGGCATCGCTTAGCAAGCGTTGTTGCTGGGCCTGAACTTCGGGTGGGTCCTCCCATGGATTGTGGGGTACCGCTGGTGGCTGTTGTAGTAGTACTTGTCCATATTGTGGTTGCCCTTGAAAGCTATTGACCGCATAGGCAGGACCTCCCATTTGTGGCTGTTGTTGAGCACCCATCATTTGAGGTTGCTGAGGCTGTTGCATCATGCTGCCACTCATCGAAGCGCCCATTGCACTTTGTTGCATTTGGGGTTGTCCCATACCTGGCTGAGCCGAGACCGAACGTTGGGCATAAGAGCCACCAGCAATCTGTTGCTGCTGTCCGGGAATACCATATTGCGGTTGTTGTTGAGGTGGTTGCTGCTGTTGCATTCCAGGATTATATTGGTTGGATGATGGTGGCATTTGGACCTGTGTATGTTGTTGGAATTGTTGCTGTTGAGGGGGTTCCTGTTGCATGCTACCAGCACCATATTGATTGGGAGACATGGATTGTTGTTGTTGTTGACCTTGCATTCCTCCGCCATAGTTCGGTTGCTGCATTCCTCCTCCGTACATGCCTTGTTGCTGCTGTGGTTGCTGCGTTTGTTGTTGACCTTGCATACCCCCACCATATTGGTTTGACGGTGGTTGCTGCATCATGGCGGACCGCTGCGCAAACGACATGCCATTGTTGTTGGCTTGTGGTGGTGTTGGTCGGTACTGATTCGCTGCCATTTGTTGCTGGTTTTGAGGTGACACCATATTTCCCTGCTGCATTCCACCGGGTGGTCCATATTGTGGGCGCTGTTGCTGCTGCTGAGCAACTACGCCCGGAGCATACGGTGACATGTTTTGCTTTTCCTGTTGTTGCATCGTTGAGGATCGTTGCGCAAAGGACATTCCACTATTTTGTGGTGGTTGCGGCGCTTGACGACCGTACAAGTTAGCCTGCTGAGATTGTGGAAACAAGCCACCAGGAGTAGTGGGAGTTGTTTGAGCAAATACTGATTGCGGCTGGGGTTGCGGTTGCTGTTGTTTCTGCAACAAGGCGGCCCGTTCGGTAAACGACATATTCGCATTTGCAGCAACCGCTGCAGGATTTGGTGGTGGACTAAAGTCGTAGGCCGAAGACGATGCTGGCAGTTGCGGTGATGCAAACTGTGTAATGCTACCACTGGTGGGATACGGAGAAGATGGAGGTGGTCCTGTTCCTCCGCCATTGATAGAATAAATGGATTGTCCTCCCATATTTCCTTGCAGAGCATTCGATGAATATCCTCCGGCGTTAGGAGTTCCAGGCATGTTGCTTTGCTGCATAGTTAGTGGTGTATCACCGGGAGTTCCGCCCATGGCGTTTCCATATTGGCCCGAGCCGTCCATGGACAATTGCAAATGCTACCCAAAAATGGAAGATTGAATCTTGCTTTCAGCGTTGAATCTGCCGGAAGAAGATTGATTTTTAGTTTCCAGCCAATTATTCAAACAGATGAAAGGCTTGCTATGCGTAGCTCAAGACCCAGCAATCTAGCAATTTCCGATGTGATAATTGGACAAAACCTTCCCTGGTGTTAGTTTGATGTCTCTCTTAAAAGGATGCAAAATGACAAACAAGATATTTGCACTGTTGTAGGTCGTGCCGCGGATCCACAACGATGCCGGGAGCCGTTCCAAAGGTTAGTCGGACGATTCGACTTTTGATTCCCTGTTGACGTCAGAACGATACGTAAATTCGCGTACAACGTCTGTCCATTGCCCAAAGCTTGTTGGACCTTCTCGTCCGTCGTCATCCTCTTGGTCGGCAACATTCAACTCCCAAGAAAGAGATGTTGAGAGCAGCTTCTTCAACGCTAGGCAAGAGAGCCTTCGCTCGGTCAGGGTATGTAGCAATTTTGACGGAATGATGGTGTCGACAGTCATAGCTACAAAATTTCAATTGGCTCCATGGCATCTTTCCTTCTCCCCATCGATGGATCCATTGGCGATTTCGCACTTCCGTGACGTAGATCTCGGTACGATTTCTACGTATCAATTGTCGGCAGGTTCGACCCCGACGATTAATGCAACAAGCACATTATGACTATGGAGAGGAAAAAGTGGAAGATGGAAACTGCCATGAGATCCATTGGAAAGAAAATTAGCCTGGGGTTACATTTGGATTTATGTCCTTGGATAGACGGGGGGATGACTGTGGATCTTGCTATTGTTGGGTTTTGATGACGAAAAACTCGAATCTCACACAATTTTGTCCCTTTTGCACTTTTGGGTGAACTTCTTTCTATACTCTTTTTTAATCTATTGTATTGCACAGTGCCCACGCACCCAAATTGAGCAATGCTAGCTTTCACTACTCGGCTCGTCGCGAGGAGGAAGCAAAGGAAGAAACTTCTTCGGAAGTAGCCGATAAGGGTGGATTCATGGGAACTGGATTGTCTCACTTGTACGCCATTCCTGCCGGTGTTGCCTTTGGAGTTCCAATCTTGGAATTCAACTGGTTCTTGGTCAACGAAGAGACTTTGGTGAGTAGTGCTATACAAAAATGTCTGTTTTTCGTTTGGGTTGGAGATTGGGAAGTGGGTTGGATAAATCCGACTGCTACCGTGATCTATCTTGATACATTTGGATGTTCATTTACTCTTTACCATTGTTTTCTCACAACATATTTCTCCTATTGTTGCTACCTCCTATAGCTCGCCTCTACCTTCGTTATGTTCTGCGTTGTCGCTTACACCCAAGGAGGAGATGCCATTGCCAAGATGTTCAAGGACGAAGGTGATGCCATGCTTGCACTTCAACACGAAGCGGAAGATGAGATCATTGCCAAGATGGAAGAAAACTTGGCTTACATGAAGCTTACCGAAAATATTGTTCAGGATTACCAAGATATCTTGGAATTGACCGGACAATCCTACGAGAAGCTCAATGCTGCCGGAGCGATCAAGCCCAAGCATGTCCTCAAGGCACAAGTCGAGAAGATGTTGACCGTTATCGCCGCAGAAGAAGCCAATGCATACGATAAGGCCAAGACCGCCTTGATGGTCGAAGCCACTGATGCCGTCACTGCCAAGTTTTTGGACGACAAGGCCTTGAAGAAGGCTGCCTTGGACAATGCCATGTCCAAGTTGACCACTGGAAAGGCCATGGCTGGAGGTGACCCCGTGCAAGGAGCTTTTGTCAAGTTCTTTAGCGACAAGAGTGCTGCTGCCAAGAAGGCTGACGATGGATCCGAGCAAAAGGAAGCCCGTGCCAACATGATTATGAAAATGAACGCTGTCGCGGAAGCCGAGGGAATGTACTTCCGCTTGGACGACAAGGGTACACCCAAGATGGTTGCTTAAGCAGCAGCAGCAGCAGCAATACAATTCAGGAAATATTTACTGATTTTTTTTCCTTCTTGTTGCTAGTAGCCTGCCGGATACTACCGTGATGATTACAAAGTACTAATAAATAGTACAATACTGTAATCATTATCTTATTTACATGTATTTCGAATTTAGTCCTAGTCCCATGTAGGACTATTATGATACCCATCTATTATTATATTATACGCCATCCATGAAAAGCCTAGAAATAATGTAGAGTCCTTGTAATGTGCTATTAATACTACTAGCTACCGGGATAATGAATGAATGGTACAAATGGAGAAGAAAATGATGAAGATTCATCGTCATGTTTCTCAAGAATTCCAGAACCAGTCTGGATTCATCCGATCCAACGGCAAGACTGACTATACTCGTACGAGTAGGTTCAAAACCAACCCACCCGTTGCGCTTTTTTACAAGGGCACGCAAAGTCATCATTCCTCTTCTCTGCTGGTTTTTAAAAAAAGGAAGTGATTGACATTGCGCTTGTCGAACCTTTCTCCACACGCCATCCAACGACTATCCATAGCGCAATAATACCCTTGCCTGTGCCTTCTTTTTGAAATTTAAAAAGTTGAAGATAGATAACACACGAACCAAAAGATGGATGAGGATCCGAATGATCCTCGCAAACCCATTGGCGGTTTGGGTGGTAAGGACATGGGGCCTTGGAATTCTCCTGGAGGAGACGCAACTTGTGCTTCCTCAGTACAGTCTGGAGATGATGACCAGAATGGAGAAGAAGAACATGTAGAGGTGAATGAAGTCGTTTCTATAGAGCAGCAACGACAAGTGTTGCAACGACAAATGATGCAATGGGGAATTGCTTCCGGGACTTCCATTACCGCCGTCACAGTGGCCTTTGTTCCGATACAAGTCATTGTCGCTTTCTTTATTGTAGTGTCTCTCTTTTTGGGATTTTCCTTTAGCGTCTTTCAGCGTCTAAGGTTAGAAGCAATCGATCTCCGAAGGAGAGGAGTGGCTGGCTATTTGCCCGAAGGAATTGTCAACACGCTTGTCAACAGAAGCTTTCACGATCAGATTGTGCACAGCCCTAATTTCTGGGAAGAAAACGGTTTCTTTTTGCTCTATCTTATCCCTGGTTTGAATGAAGAACAACTCAATGCCTATGTCAACCGATTAGTACCTCGCCATCAGCATGTCTTGAGGAGACCAGGTTTGGGGCATTTCGTGGGACCAGGCTTTATGCGACTCTTGTTGGGAGAGGAACGATACGCAGAGCAAGTGCCACAAGTAGAACAAGAAGCCCGCCCTGTCCCACGCCGATTGGAATTGGCCACTGCCGAAGTTGCCAGTAATTTGGGCGACGATGAAATTCCTCAGATTGAGGAGGTTGAAGAAGAACAACGACAACAAGAAGATGGTACCCAAACCACACAAAGAACGACTGGTTCCGATTTTTCACGGTTCTGGGGTACACCACAACCAATTGGACGAGTCTTTTCGTGGAATGAAGAGCCAGCTGCAGGCTCCTCCAGCGCCTCGTCTCAAGAACGTTCGGCCAACATTCCTTTGCAACCTCAAGACCTTGCCGCTGCCATCTTACCTGGTTCAACCGAAGAGGAGGCAATTGAAAATGCCCTTGATGTGGAAATCCTGCGAGAGGCCATTTTCGGTGGCATAGACTCGATTACCAATGGTGTTAGAAATGCTGTGGGCAACATGGCAGTTGGCTTTTTTACTGGTACACCGCTGCGGACAGGCATGTCCGTAACAGCAGCAACTGTGGGTATCGGCTACTTTAGCATGTGGCTGGGCGGTGGTGTCGGTTCGGACCGAATGCACATGCCAAGATCATCCATGCCATCCAACCCAGCGATATACTCTTCCTTCCTTGCCAGTGGTGCCACAGCTGGCATTATGTATTTCTTCCAGGTCGGAAGGTCCTCGGGTGGTCCAGGACACAATCCAGGTTCTGGCGGTGGTTCGTCCGGTGGACCATGAAGGGAAGGGCGGAAGGAACGTCTTTTCAAGATGTTTCGAATGACGATGCTTCGTTCAACGGATTGAAAATTGTCCATGTGAACTACTGAGATCACTCCTTTTAAGGTTTTCATGAATGGATTCGTCGAATGCATTCATCCATTAATCTCATGAAAAGGGTAAATCGGTGGGCTAAGCCGGTTGGTTCCTGATGCGACCGATAGGATGCACAACTCTTGTGGATGCTTCGGCGAAAATTTTGATAGGAAACTCCTAGTAAACTTGCCCATACAAACACCCGCTCACTCGTGGCAGCAGGTTCGACAGTAGTGACTTGCTAACGCAACGAGAAGAATGGAAAAAGGAATATTGTACAAATAGGAGTATTAATAATTCGTCTTTTAGATATTGTATCGTCCTTTTGGTTCACCACATGTATCTAACGGTTTGGTGTTGTTTTGGTTTTGTAATGGCTTCTCATCCTCGACATCATAGATGTGCGGGTAACTATCGGACGTGCAGTACAGAGTGGAGTGTTTGCTATCTATGGTGGTCTCGCACGATACAGCACGACCAGAAGCCGCCCTACAGAAAATAGATCAAGATTGGGTGCTTGGAATCACGCGTGATTGAATTCGATCCCGCATCTTAGATTTTTCAAATTTAATAACCAAAACATCATTCTTTTGTATCGAGGGATCAAGCGTTGTCCAATACTCAAGCTCGAGAAGCCATGGAAGAATGAAAAAAGTCAAATCGTGCCTTGTTCGTTCTAGAAAATTACTCCCATGACTTCTCATCTGTCTACGAAATAGCCGGATTCTTGGCAAGTGACAATAGGACAGTTTTCGAAAGAAGCAGAAATATTATTGAGCAAACAACCAACAACAATGAAGATACCATTTCTATGCGTGGCCATGATCGTCCTTGCGGACGCTAGCAAAGGAAAGTCTAGAAGCGACCTCCACTTTAACCATTTTCGCCATGTAGCATACAAGCAACAACGAGGAGGCCATGGTGGGCGCATCCTACAAGAGGGGCTTTCTTACAGCAGACCTGGCCGAATTGGCTCAAGAGCATACAAGGAGTGTGGAAAAGCAAGTGGAAAAGCAAGTGGAAAAGCAAGTGGAAAGGGAAGCAAGAAACCAGCGTCACGCCACCTTTTACCCTGTGTCGACTATGGGGATCCAGGCGATGACCCGATTGATGAGAGCAGCTTCGATCAAGTCCCAGCAACAGAGGTTCCATCATCCTCTCCATCTGACCGACCATCGATTGGCACGAACCGTGCAGCATCGGGAAGCAACAAGGGAACGGACGTCGATCTCGATTATGAACCCTACAAGGCTTCGGGTAGCAATGACCGCGGTCCGGACGACGAAGACGACCCGGCACCTGATCGCGATGGCGACGTTGGTGGTGGCGGCGGTGTTGTTGACATCGGAGGCGGCGGTGGCGGTGGAGATGCCGCAGTCGACTTTGGAAACGAAATCGTGCCCAGTAATGATGGTGTTCCCAGCAATGATGAACGCAAAAATTAGGCGACTGAGGTAGTTTGAGAGAACATATGATGTTGCTGTAGATGTATGCTCACGCAACTCTAGTCGAAATCGTGATCGACTTGACTTTGACCATGAAATTTCACATTTTACATATTTTAAAAAAAATAGAAATAATATTCTAATTGAAACTTGTATCATCCAACCACTCTTGGTAGTCTAGAATGGTCTAAGCTGTAGCAAAGACGATGGATGCTTGTTCTGGAACCCATTCGGTTGATCCCAGCTCGCACTTGGCGATCCCAACAGCTGTGCTTCCGTCTGCTGCTTGACCAGTGTAGTACATTCGCTGTGATCCATCATCCAGTCTAAGCAAACAAAGAAAGGTGTTAGGCGGTGCATTCGCTTTACAATCACTTTGAAAAACAATCGCAGCAAAGTTCGACGTACCGAAGGATGTGAGGTGATCCAACTCCCATGCAGTCAAAGGCATCTTCGTCGTCTCCGACATCCATAACAACTCCCTTCTTAGCCCATGTCTTTCCATCCATACTTTCTGCCATCATAATGCGGTGTTTGTTATCTTCCTTGGAAACTCCTTCGTATAGCATCGTGTATCCCTTGTCGTCCGACCATGCACTCGAGTCTTCATCATACTTGGCGTTGCGGTATACTGAAGCTCTGGCGCAGCCACCTTCGTCCATAGTATCTTCGGTTGGTCTCAGAACCAATTCGCGCTTGAACCAGCGGAATCCATCAGCAGAAACTGCGGAACCGATGCACTTCTCCTTGTCATTCTTGGTCATGGTGCTGTAGTACATGATGAATCCAGAGTTGTCAGGGTTGCTCTCGTCAATGTTGGGCACGACATCGGGCCATGCGCAATAGAGTTCTTCAGTCAATCCCACTGGGTTACCCTTTTCATCTTTCATATCAATCATTTCTTGAGAGTGGACATCATCCTTATCAAAAGGCACCATGCAGGCTCCAGATGGATCGTCGCCCTCCACGCGACCCCAAACAGTCCCATCCTGACTGATGGCAACCCCAATCTTCATCTTCATTCCTCGAATCGTAGCATCAGCTGGCATTTCCTTTTCCGTGTAATCGCCGATTGGAGTCTCATCAAAACTTCCTCCCATGTAATACATGAGATACACTCCTCCTTCGCTGATAATGGCAGGAGTGCTCATGGGCAGCAGCACATTTCCTAGTCCGACATGAGCTGTATCAAACCCCCACCACGAATCTGTATTCAATCCAAGAGAAACGCCAGGCATGTCTGCATCCAAACTACCCTTGGTATCTTTCTCCCAGGACAACCCATTCTTACTGGTAGCACGTCCGATGCGTCCTGTGGAAAGTGGTGGCAAAGTCTTGTCCTTGTCTTGCTCTTCTGATCGACCATGATACCACATGACGTATTCTGTCTCCGAATCAATTCCCGAATCAATGCCATCTCGTTTGTATCGGTGCACTCTGCAGGCTCCAATCTTGAGCGAATCAAAGGCTTCCTTGTCCTCACTTGGGGTTAGAACGACGTTGTTGTTGCTGGCTCCAAACAGAGCAAATTTTCTTCGACCCAAGGATTTTGCATCTTGAAAGGCTTCACTGCCGTTAATCAAAAGTTGTGAAAGTACAAAGAGGTTCCAGACTGTCTTCATGATGATGTGAAAATTCTGTTGGATATGATGTGTGGGTTCAACAAAACAATCCTTCTTTGGTTTCTTTTTTGTGTTTCTTTTTCCACACCTGTGACGTCACATTCTGACAACGGCAAGACAGACAGGTGGAACCAAAAATGGAACTAAACAATACCCCAAAGTTACCGCCTTTCGCTTCTACTAGAAATCGCGCAGTTTTGCTTCCTGAGATATTCCGGACCAAGACGATTGCCCGAAAAGCAGGAAGCCAAATACAGTCTAGCATCTTCTTCAGGTATGTGCTTCAACAATGGCGTGCTTTTATCTTGGGAATAGGCTGAAGAGGGTTTCATTCGGAGCTGTAGTTGCCTGATGTTGCAGTTTAGGGGAGGAATTTTGCTGCGGTGGTTTAATTTTTTTCTTGATTAGAGAGGACAAAATACTCATCATCATTTTTGAATTGTTTCCTTTCGTTTCTCCTTTCACAGCAAACACACACAAATACCAAAATGCCTTTCAGTAGATATGTCGAAGTTGGACGTGTTGTCCTTGTCAACTATGGCCCAGAGACTGGAAAGCTCGCCACCATCATTGATATTGTTGACCAAAACAAGTGTTTGATTGACGGACCAGAAGAAATCACCGGTGTTTCTCGACAAGTCATCCCTTTCACCAGAATCGCCCTTACAGACTTCACCGTTAAGATCCAACGCAATGCACGCACCAAGACTTTGAAGAAGGCATGGGAAGAGGCTGACACAATGAACAAATGGGAGGCCTCAAGCTGGGCCAAGAAGCTTTCCGCCAAGAAGAAGCGAGCAAGCCTCAGTGACTTTGGACGATTCAAGGCCATGGTTGCACGAAAGCAAAAGAGTGAAATTATTTCCAAGAAGATGACTGAGCTTGGAGCTTAAACAATCAAATAGAAAACAAATGAAATTCCCCCCGCACAATCGCAATCTCCATCCATTTCTGATCGTTGAAAGTATCCTGCTTGTTTTGATCGTGTATAGACTAGATGCGTGTGCACACATGGTTAGAAATCGTGTCTATCCGATGTGGCCAAAGGAAAGAGTTTGCTGATTGTCGTTAGTGCGAGAAAATGAGTACTGTTCCCTTCAAATTGTAATCTGCTAGCGTCTCCGCACCTGTGCAGGTTGTGACAGGTTATCACTATGGAATGTATGCTTTACATTATATTAGCTATTTTAATCATATTACCTCCTATTATCTTGTTCAGCAGCATAAGGCCGAGTTGCAATGTACCAGATCGTATTACCACGAGAGTTACCGTTGCCACCATCCGAAACAAACGATTCTTCCGAAAGTGACAGGACCTTCTCTAGAGCTTCATCCATGTTTCCAGCAGTAGCACAAAGCCCTGCTTGTACAATATCCCATCCATTCTCCGTACAAAAGTCACCTGCTTCAGTACAGCTTTCTACGTAGATTGGGTACAGAATGGATGCCCACTCGGGATCGTCTCGAAACTCTCCAACTGGCGTAAAGGGAATTAGTTGGATACCATACGATACCAGAGGGAGGGGGGAGAACCAAGTTTGGAAACTGGCCATGGTCTCATAGAGCATACCCACCACGGGTTGTGAGTACCCTTTTGGGTACGTATTCTTGTGTGTCTTGCTGGACCATACATGCCAGTATCGATTGGTGGCATCAATCTCGGTTTTTGTTAACAGCTCACCGGCATCACGCACCAATTGTGCCTTTTTCAAACGACCTGGGTCCTTCACTTTCATAATGTCAGTCATGACATGTCCAAATAGAGCCATACTCTCGTAGGCGGCAATGGCTTCCGAGGATGATTCTTGATTTCGACCATGAGGCGAATTCTCTGCAGAAACAATGCCACTGGCCCAAGACGATCCCATCCACCAATCCTTTTGACGGAAGGGTGTAAAGAATTCATCGTTCGTCCAAGGATTGGCATAGTCACGAATGTACAGTAGAACCTTGTCAAAGTACATCAGAGCCCATTCTGGATCATACTTTGCAACGACAGCTGCGGCGTAGACATGATATCCATAATGGCTATCATATCATAGTAACAAACAAAACGAAAGCAAAAATGTCAGCACTTCAATGGGACCAAGACACAATCAAGCACTGAATAACACTACGTACAAGTGGTGATCATTGTAGTAGCCATTTCCAAAGTCAACATTGACATCTTCCAATGCAGGACAATCTGGATAGGTATTCGAGCAATGTCCATGTGGGCCCGTTGACGTATAGTTACAGCCACAGTTCACGAGGCCACCCCAGCTTTCATCGTATACATAAGGAGCTTCGGGTTCGTCCAACCAAACTTGGACGCATTTCTTTAGGTCCTTCAAGGCGTTATCGATCTTCCTTTGTGATGGCAAATTTTTTAGATTTGAAGCAGCAGCCATTGAGCTTGCCAAATATTCATCATCCACGTCGTACTTTAACTCTAGTAGAGCATCATTTCCTCCCGCAAGATCTCTCAGTTCCGATGCAATGACAATGGTTCGAGCGACCGTAGAAAGCATTTTGCCAGAAAAGTAAGTGTCGGCTGCTCCACGATGCAGGTTATCCGACAACTCGTGTTCCAAATCTTTGGAGACGGCCACGGCGAGTGCCTCCATAGCACTAGCGATGGGTGGTCGACGGGCTACAAAGGATTGCGTCTGACTCAAATCTTCCGCCATGGACCATTTGGAACCTTTCACCAGACAGGTCTTGCCGTGGAATGTATTCACACAGTGGTTTGTGATTTCACCTTCCACCATTTTTTCTTGGTGATTTGGCATGGCGAACATGATCAGGTCATCCTCGTCCGAGTCGTCATCAACTGAATCAGGTTTCCAATCGAATTTCAAATGAGATGTCTTGTTTTCCGACTCGGACGATGGATACTCAATGTGAACTGCTGGGCTTGTGGGGAATACTGCGCAACTTTCCTCGATCAATGTGGCATAACCACCAAGAAGTGATTTCCTCTCCGCACAGTGCTGTTTGATATTCGCCTGTCCGGTTGTGCAAAAATCCATTAGGGCCATGCGGACCATCAGCGGTTCATCCTCCTTGGAATAGCTCTTGACGTTGAGTTGAAACTGGGCCAGTTTTTCATCCCCGGATGTGATTCCGCACTCCACCTCGACGGGTTGGCTGAAAAATACCGTCCATGTAAAGTCTGAATTGATGAAATGCAGTTGAATCTTTTCTTGCACAGTGGCCGATGTCGCATTCGAAATGGTCTGATTCTCGTACTGCCCGCAAACGAGTTTCGTCGAATTGTCGCCGTCAATGACAGGATTAGAAGCAGGGCCGTTGAAGGAAAATAGAGAGGGAAGAATGCCTCCCGAGTATATCATGGTAGCATAAGGCATTCCTCTGACGAGATGAGTCTTCATGTATGCGTCTTTTTCATCATCGTCGTCGTCACCGCCGTCCCAACGGAGGGTTACCCCAAGAGCACTCAAGTTTTCCTCCTGGTCGACTTGGTAGGAAGCATTGAGGCCCAGTGCACCTAATTTCACGCCATTCTTGGCATCGTGCACCATCTGTACATTGTTTGTACTAGTTTGAGTAATGGGCCAGTGCACATTGATACCTGTCACGTCACCTGCAGGCGCCATGTCAATAATGTAAGGAACCGTGTACACTTTGGTGGATTCGTCGGGTTGGAATTCGGCGCGATGGGACACTAGATTCTGTATCAGGAGTAGTAAGGTAAATATTAGGAATAAGCAACGTTAGAAACGGCGAGTCGAAAGCAGCATGCAATATAGCCAAAACATGAGCGAGGAGCACTGCTGAGTAACCTACCAAGTACCAGCTGTTCGTCGGCAATGGACCCTCTTGTCGTTTCCTTCCCCAAATCGAACTTGGCAAAGCATCCGGTTTTCGGCTGACGATATGCACTCCTAGGTCATCCGTGGGTATCCATCCGAGTTTGTTTGTGCCGATGATCGACTTGTTTGCCATTTTGTGGATTGGGTACGCAAGAACGATTGCTGCCATAATGACAAACACCAGAACACGCCGATTGCAATGCAAAGCTAGTTTGTTGGATTTGTTCTGGTCTTCGATCAACGATTCCGTTTCGCCATTTTCATTCTTTGGAATGGTTCCATAGCTCGATTGATTTGTTGTCATCCTTTTGTCTCCTTTTGGACAAAGATAGTGCAGTACCTTTGCCGCTTATTAAAATACACACGTTTCTGTGATTAGCTTTTGAGAGCGTTCAATCAGAATCAACGTGAATTCTGCGGCAACCTTATCCCGATGATGCCGCCGATACGAAGAAAGTGAGCAATGCTGCAGATGTCGCGACCAAAATTGCACACGTGTTATTATTTTTCGTGGTCAGAAAAAAAGCAACGACGCTACCGGTAGGTACAGCTGTAGGTTCCAACGTATCTGCCGATAGGTAAGTAATATCCTGTACCTCCATGAATACCGGTACAGTTGTTGTAATAGATATAATATATCATACCGGTATATAATACATTCTAATTTTAAACATCCAAGTCTTCTACTACTTCCCCAGTCATATCCACTCGTAGATGGTGACTTCCAGAACTGGAAGATGAGTTGCGCACACTACTAGTACCTGAAGCAGACTTTTGATCTCCTCCGAACTCTTCGTCGAATTGATCCAAGGATTGATCTTCCTTGTGAACGTCAGTTGAGTTTTCTTCCTCGTTCTTGTCGGCTTCGATTGATTTTTCCTCCTCGTCCTCGTCATCAAATTCGGTTGATTTCTCTTCGGAAGCTTCGAACACTGACGGCAGCCTTGTATTTTGTTTCCTTCTCCGCAACACATCAATTTCTATTCTGAGAGATTCGATCCGTTGCTCCAAGTTCTCCACCTTTCTAGGGTTGTCGATAATCTTCATTCCATCACTCTCCCCATCACTTTCCCGCGACTCTTGAAAGCCGGAGGACTCGATTTCGGAAGTGTCTAACATTACTCCACTGACGCTCACTCGTTGTGACCCAATGGAAAAAGAAGTCTGCCTCATATTTCCGTTCCCCACGTTCTTCTTCCTTTCAGCTTCTTTTCTCTGTTGATTTATTTTCGGAATGAAAATCAAGCAAAGAATGGCCAAATTCACAAGGAACACGATGCATGCCACGGCAAAGAATCGAGCACCTGGGTTTCTCGCCACAAGCAAGAGAACCGGAATTCCCAGTAGGGCTGTAACGAAAATTGCAACCAACACCAAGAAGATGTATTCCGTTTCTGCAAATTCCGTAGAAATGTTTCGCGCAACATAGGCTTGTTGCACAGCATAGACCAAGGTTCCCACCAAAACAACCAACAATGTAATCGCATATGGCAGCGAATCTGTATAGTCGCAGGTTCCCTTTGTTTCTTGGGCTCTGCCATACACGTCCAAAGCACTGACTCCACGGGAGAATACTGGTGGATGCAATACTGTCCACAGCAAGAGGATCAGAACCGCAGTGCTGAGCAGTGCCACCACTGGCTTGATCACGTCCCACATTGTGACCTTGATCCGTGAAAAGGCAACTGGATTATGGAAAATCTTGTTCACCCGAAGTGTCTTGGCAAAGAGTGCAGAAAAGGACAAGATCCAACCAACGCAGAAGAACCAAGGCGTAGTGATACAGGTCGCAGTGCATGTACCTTGCGACGCAATTTCATCATCAATACTAAGGAAAATCATAGATGTCGCCATCAGAAAGCAACCGCCACAAATCATGTGAAGGAACATTGGCTGACTCGCTTTTACGACCTTGGTCTTTCGATGGGTAGTAGTCCAAAAGTAAAGTCCAACCGAAAACGCAAGGATAAGAAAACTCATAAAGAGCCCAATACCTCTCACGGCCCAACCAATGTAGTTCTTATCAATGACCAATGGTGGCAAGTCGGAATGTGGTACGGTAGACCCATCGTTGAAGACAAATGCTTTCAGAGAGTTCCAATCGCCATTTTCAAAGACATCTGTCACATCTGGCGACAGTGTGGCCAAGTTGCCTGTTCGCTCCTTTTCAATAACATTCATCATGATAAAAGAAGCCGAGTTTGCTTGTCGTGACCCAGTTTCTTGGTAAAAAGCATTCTTCCCAGTAGCACCTGAAAAGGTAGTGTTCTTGAAGGTTTCATAATGTGTCGTGCCATCAAAATAGGTATCGTCCCCAGCCGCGCCACATGCCGCCAAGCCAAGTCCGATGGCCGCATCGTACAAGAAGGGAACAAGGGTCGATGATTTAAAACCATCAAAGAAGCTGTCTCGATTGTCTTCGATTTGAAGGGGTCGGTATTGCGGATCGTCGTAGGTAGGATGTTTCGATTGAATCAAAGCAATGTCTTCAGCATTATTTAAGTCATTGACGCTGCGGAAGAATGTATCAAAATTTTCATTCCCTTCGACTCCAGCAACAGCCGAGATCCGAGATGCTCCCATGGATGCTTTGTACACTGGAGAGTCAACATCGAATTTTTGGCTGTCGAAAAAAGTAGGCGAGACAGAATCCGAAAACATCCAAGAGTGTTCCCCAGTCCCAGCAATGCCCTGTTTGTACGCTTCCGTCATCATGGGTACATATTGTACATCACTAAAGATGATTCCAAAAATGTATCTGTAGTTGGTCTCTTTCAGTTGCCTAATGGTTCGCTCTGCAATTTCCTCGGTGATGTCAAAATCAAAGCTGAAACTCTGCACCTTCATATCCGGTGCATACTGTTCAGCAGCCAGTTGAATTCCCAATGCATATGCATCCCCATAGGCATCATTTACATGGGCAATCGCCAAATGCTTTACACCCAGCTGATTACGGAGATACAAGATTGCGGGTACAGCAGTGGATGCATCTGATGGAATCGTTCTACCAAAGAGCGGAAATTGTCCCTTGTCATCTAAGCTTGCGCTTGTAGAAATCGGTGATATTTGAGGATATCCTTTCAATCCAGTCACTGTTGAGCTGGGAATGGAGACAGAAGACCAACGTGCACCCAGAAATGCACTCGGAAGACGTTCGGTTCCTGGTTCTCTTGAAATAAGGTTGATAACAGTATCCACTGCACTGGTCTGTGAATAGGCAGTATCAAATATCTCAGCAGTAAATTTGATAGCACATCGTTGATCCAAACCCTCCACCTCTTTCACCATAGTCCCATTTCCGGTATTCAAATGTTCAATTGCTAACATGACAGCTGCTTGTCCCTGAAAGACACCTAAATCTACAGCCTCTCGTTCTCGTTCTTCAGATAGCCGAGAGAACGGCATGATCATAGCGAGGTGACAGAACGGAATAGATCCATTTTCTGTTACTGCCACATCTATACTCTTAATACGGGTAACATTTGTTGCAGTAGCTCTGAGATTCTCGTACTCCTGATACGTCGAAAGGATGTTCGCATCAGTTCTGGAATTTGAGACAAGTATTGCCAAGACTAGCAGTTGAAAAGACCAATATAGCTTCAAGTATTTTCTATAAGATATTCGTGTTGTTGTTCTAGTCATTTTCCTCTCGCTTCGATAATCTGAAGGCTGGGTATGATCAAGAACCCGCTTTCAATCGTTTCTGATTTGAGAGTGTAAATCGCGGAACAAACGCAAACGACCCATTTTGGGGGGCTTCTGCCGGTTTCGCGGAGAGCTTCTGATCCAT